>OY759172.1:20281311-20792426 GCA_963662145.1 Sturmia bella
TCATACATATTATTAATTTCTTAAGGAATCGACATCTCGTTTTCACAATCAACCAAACAAAACTACTGAAATTTTAAGGAAAAAAGCAACGCATCACGCGCGTTCTTGCAATACAAAGCAAAGAAGCCAAAAACACCCACAATCTTACGATTATGTAACGATTTTTTAATGTATTTTGCTTTTTTATTCGTTAAATCGAGATTCTTTTTTTTTACATTCGCTATATAAGGCAGCTAATGCAAAAATTTCGCCATTCGTTATATCGGATTTTCGTTAAACTGAGTATTCGCTATACCGGGCGTTGACTGTATTTGTTCGTTAATATGAGTATTTTTCATTTCAAATTTACTTGAATCAGCTATCAAAATATCTAATAGATAAATTTCGCACAAACTGGCTATTATTTTAGTTTTTTCACTTGTTTTTGGCATTTTGACAAAAAATATTTAAATTGCTTTACTTTTCTTTAACAGCTGATTCAAGTTTGAAATTGTGCACACTACTTTATCACAGGTTGCTCACAGCAGTCATATATTTTCGTGCTATTATTTTAAGACTTCTCACTTTGTGACTACCCTTTGAATACCATAAATATTTATAAATTTGCCAAAATCAAAAAAAAAAAAAATTGTTATTTTCATATTACTGAGATTTTAATTTTATTGAGCTATGATATTACTTTTTCAGGCTCAAGTTTAACCCTTGGTTTGTCAACAGCACCCTATAAAGGGTCTTTGCTACCCAGAAACAGCCGGTTTTTACTTTTCTTTACTTAATTGATATTGTTTAAGAAGTGACAAATCAAGGGTTGAACTTGAGCCTGAAAAAGTAATTTAATTAATAAAAATTGTATTTTTGTATATATTGGCCAATTCCTTATTCTACGTGTTTTGTTCCAATTTCTGGTTTAGCATATAAGGCCTAATATCTTTCATAATTAAAACAAAGTTTTAATTACTGTTGTACCCGACGTTTCGTCGATTTTTTGTCGACTTTTTCAAGGGTTTTTATCTATTTATTGAAACATTTTATTAGTTATTTTTAAAAAATTTTGATATAAAATTGAGTTGCTTACATTTTGTGAGATAAGAGATTAATTAAAGCATTGAAAAATAAAACACTGAAAAATTAAAACGTTACAAAAATATAAAATACAATAAACATTTTAATGCAGGACAATTTTATATCAAAATTTAAAAATAACTAATAAAATGTTTCAATAAATAGATAAAAACCCTTGAAAAAGTCGACAAAAAATCGACGAAACGTCGGGTACAACAGTAATTAAAATTTTGTTTTAGTTATGAAAGATATTAGGCCTTATATGCTAAACCAGAAATTGGAACAAAACACGTAATATAATTTTTTTTTTATTTTTTTTCTAATAACTCTAAATTTATTAACGGCACCAAAAAATAATTTTAGCCAAACTTAAAGCTGGCCAAATTTAGAAATTTTGGACGTAATACATAATAAAATTGGATGGCCAGGCTCAACCTTTACGAAAATCTCATATTCAAAAAAGAATATTTATTCGCTATAAGAGCCAATTGAAATTTATTACTTTAGGTCTAAAGAATAGACCTTAATGCTTTCTGTCTTTTTTTTTTGTCTTCTTTTACTTTTTGATACTTTCAAGAATACAAGTTGTTGGTATTCAAGGGTCACCCGTTGTAAGGTAGTGCTAATAAAAAAGTTAAGGTGTTGCAAGACGTAAAATGCTTTCTGTATAAAAAGTTTGTTTGAGCATTTCTGATTCTCATTTTGTTCATGAGAATTCTGGAATAAGTAGCTGATGGGATGTTTAGCAGCAACGAAAAGTCGGCGGCTGAAAAAAGACAGAAAGCATTAAGGTCTATTTTTTAGACCTAAAGTAAGAAAATTTCATATTTTAGAAAAACAATTTCTAAACAAAAAACTGATCCACATAATTTAAAACTTTTATGATTTTTGTATTTAGATAGGCATAACACATCAAAAATATACAATGGTCAGAATTTTTTTTCTTCCATTTGTTGTGTAGTGTAACAGATGAAATTCAAATACAATTTTAATATCAATACCATTGAATTTAAGTTCCATTGTTATTCTTTAAAAATACTTTGTTTAGTGAAAATAAAAGCTACATTGTAAACAGTATGAACATTTTCTTTTTTAGCTTAGTCATGTTTAAAATTAGGCCAGAGATGACTCAGGAATAATTGCAGTCTGAGGCGGGAAATGGAGATGAGCTGCCTCTTTTTTAAAGAACTTATTTAAAAGTCTTAAATGAAAATAATATTATAATCAATAACCAATTTGGCACTGACTTGACTGCTTTTTCCTGTGTTCAATGTTGTAAACCAAATCTTTGAGCACTTTGCTTTCACGTTACGTAAAATTGTGCACAGACACGCCCTGTAAACAAGTATCAACTATACTTTCGTGTGGCTCAAATTATGTCCGTACATGGAAGCCCAAAGCTTTCTAAACGAAGAAAAAGGTAAAATTCATTTAAAATTTTTGCAGCATCAGCAGGAAAGTCTGCTTTAAGAAAAGGATGGCCAAAAATATAAAGACAGGCAAACATTTACTGCCGCTTTATTGGAGTATAAAATTTAAAATAAAAATGAGTTTTAAATTTAGTAGTTTATTTCAGTAAACTAAATATAAAAAAAAAGAATTCACTATAGGGGTATTTAATATATACACGTATATATGGTTTAAGTCATAATTAATTTAAGAAAACTCATGTGCTCAATACAATTAAGCACATGAGTTTTATGTATATAAAAAAAGGATTTAATATCTGTTACACCTTAATATACAAGTATCAGGTGGACGATTTAAAAGTGTAAGGGCCTTATTCGTAATAAATATTTTTGGCTTATAAAACTCTTATTTGACAAATGCTCCATAAAATTTGTCAAATATCAGCATTATAAACCTGTTATAATTTTTTTTGGAATAAGGGTGTAAATTTAGAAACGCAGCAAAATAAAACTGTTTGAAATTTTACCAAATTACATTTAGATATAAAATATAATTTTTTTTCATATGGTTGCCATCAGGGACCTTAAATATATTGTATCTCGGCTTGGTATTTCAGCTGTAACATTGCAAAAGTTGACCTTCAAATGCACTCATATGAACACCAGGAAGAGTGAGTACTCCAATGTCGGTTGTCGTATGGTGCAACAAGTGTCTAGATTGACCCGCTCTCAATTTTAAAATAATATGGACCAATGATGCCTTCGCTTCACAAGCCCTACCAAACTTTCACTTACAATAGGTATGTATATTGGCCTCTGTATGATCACGTAGGGGTTTTCTGCGCCCTAAATATTGCTTTGCAGCTTAACGTATCCTTCAAGATGAAAACCAGCTTCACCTGAAGAGATATTTTGTTTTTGTTTTTTTTTTGCAAAATTTCCAATCAAAGCCAATATTGCTCAAACCTAAATCGACCTGGTTGGTTCAACGTGTTAAATATAGTGAGTATTTGTGAGAGAATAAATGTGTGTATATATTGCCATAATTGAAATAACCGGTCGTTAAAATTTGAGCCGATAAATTGCATGACATATGTACATATATATTTACCTTTTATAAAACAATTCGGAGCTTTTCACTTTTGATTTTCAAACAACCCTTTTTATTATTCCATTGCTGAACATTACTTAATATACTTTTCTACCGATATTTATCAGAAACTTATCAGAATTTATGTGGTCGCAATGCAAAACTTAAGGAGTTCATAAATGAATTACAAATTTAAATATATTTATCCTTAACACTGCTGTATAAAAAACCTTTTTAAATCATAATCTCTATGGGGTTTTACGTGAAACCTCAGTTTATATTTTTTGTTTTTTTTTTTCAAAATTAGAATTTTGAGTTGAGTCACTTTTGAACTAAATGTGTCATATGCCCAGATGTATTTTTGTTACTTTTTTTGCATTTTATTTTTGTACTATTACGTTCTAAGCTGCGGGTAGCTAAATTCATTCTAAATTCGTTGAAACACAATTTTGCTGACTTTGCCGGAACTTAAAAGGATTCACCGACCTGCAAGAACCTTGCTTAAATTCCAGCTGTCTGTAAGACTCCCGAAAAATATTTAAAAAGAATTAAGAACATTTGATTAATTTAAGTCTCTAATACAAATCATAAATTTTCCCCCAACACACGGGTAAAAGGATTTCCATTAAAAGTTGTTTACATGTGTTTTGTTTTTCTCTTAAATTGTATTAGAAAAGGCAGTAACGTTGTTTAAATACAAATGCAATTATAAAGTTTGATATCACATTATAATAATTTAACAACTTTTTCCATGCAGTAAATTCAAGCTCTCGACTCTCGTGTCAGCCACCCAGCCAGCCAGCCAGACATTGTACGCGTTTAGTTTCCATGTAATGTAACACATTGTTTTAAATTCACATTTTATTGTAACAAAATTAAAACAAAAACTGAACCATCCTCCAAACACGCACACACACTCACACACACAAACACACACGCCCGCACGAACAAGTGCAAGTTTTAACACCTGTGCAACATGTTTAGAATTGTCACTGGCAAAAAAAGAAGACAAAAAAAGAAGACAAACATAAAATGAAATTGTACTTCGGGGGAGAGCAGCAGCAGCAGCAACAAACAGTTTGCAGAAATAACCCTGACAAAAGAAATTGTTATATTGCAGATGCTAGTTAATGGGGGGAAATTTTATGCTTATTTTTCAATGTTACTGTGTCCTCTTTTAATTGTCATGGCCAAAAATGTAATTTTAAAATAAGCTCCAAGGTAAATGTGTTTTGCTTATCGGCATATGCATGTGTATCCCTATTTTCTAGGGAATAAATTTAATGTGCAACCTTTAGCTCAAGGTGAGTGAGAAAAATAGGAAAAATTTAAAAGTGCACAGAACGTGCAGGCCCACTAAAAGCTTAAAATCATATTATAGTCCAACTGAGATAAGAATCTAATAACCAATTTGAACTTAAATTGTCATCTGCTTTAAGGTATTGCTTTTGCATGTGAAACAAAACTTTGCTGAAATATTGCAAAATATTTTTTCTTTTGTGCAAGAACTTACATTGGTTACTTTTGGGTGGCACACCGAACGAGCCTAGGCCACTTTGTTTTATGAAATTGTTCCAGCAACTAACAATTATTACTGCAAATTATTCAGTTTCAAAACTGTTCGAGCGTTTGCGTCAATACATTTAAGACAATAACAAAATCTGGAAATTTGTTTTTGGCTCAAAGTTGAAACTGGCAGTAATTAATGTTTTGTTACATTGATTTATGTATGTTGTCATAAAGAGATAAGGCATAGGCCAAAAAAAAAAAGTTTTTGTGAAGCCTCTTTTAAATCTGGGCTTTAGCTCATTATAATCCATTTAAAATCCAAGTAGTTTTCATTAGTTCTTTTAATTTTTAAACTAAGAATTTGTTTGGTCTACGCAAAGGCTTTTTGATTGCTTTATGCTAACAAATAAATAAAAGAAAGTAACTATTTTATGTTAAACTTGTCGGGCTTAAGTTTTTTGTATATTATTTAAAGAGATATCTAAAGTATGTTATGTTACGTTGGCCGCCGGCCCTGAGACCGGCTCACTTGGGTCCTTGAAAGGTCCCGTCTAAAGTATGTTCCTTATACAAAAAACAAATGTACGTTTTTATGAACAGTCACCATAAAAACAGTCACAGAAAAATTTTGGCACAATTGTACGGTCAAAACGCTCTTCTATAAATAAATATTCGTTACTACACTGTTTAGATTAAACGTTAACAAGAAAAAACATAATTTAAAACTTTTTTTCTTTTTAAATAATTTTAACAAAATCCATCCTTTTTTGCAGCACAAAAACACAAAGTCAAATAAAAAGGAACTGAAAAAAAACTTCTTTTGTTTTGGTTACAAATTCTAGAACGTTTCCTAAAATAAAAAAAAAGGAAGGGGAGATTTTTTTTGATTTGCTATCTCGCTTTAGCTGCCTTTCGCCTCTGTATACTTTGTGTCGCTAACTATTTAAGAGGAATAGTGAACAAACACACTTGCCATCATCTTTGTTCACAAATTTTGCAGCAGCGCACCCACTGTCTGGGACACCTTTTTGTGTTAAATATAAACAGGGCAATTAGAGAAGGCATCAGCACTGACGGCAACCAGCGATAAAGTCAGGTATAGTTTTACAGCTGGGTTACTATAAAGGTTGCCCGCATTTCTAAAATCAATACATAAATAGGTGGTTGAATTGTTCTCATTCTGGGGGCCTGGCTTTTGGTTTGCTTACGGCAGAGTTCGAAACAAATGAGTACGAAATGCTATTAACTATACACACACATATAGATGTTAGTTTTCCAGTTCACAACAATGAGTAACTAGTTTTGGGAGGTCTGAAAAAAAGAAATTCAAAGGGTAAAGAGTCTCCTCACTCGGTTGAAAAGCGAGATATCGCCGCTAGGTGTAACTTTATTCTAAAAGGAGTAAAATATCACTGAAGGCTTATGTCATTCATCTCTAATATATCCCGTGAATATACTTACCTGCAATCTTCTCTTCTTACTATCATTTTCTTCGGTATACAAATAATTTTATATTACACACATTAATTCTATTCCAATTAACTTGCCCCAAGGCTCCCCTGACGGAGTCACATCTATGACCATTTCACTTTAGTTTTTAAACCTCTTTTTATAATTATAATCATTGATGCTTGTAGTCCTGTAGGGCTGCCTCTCGAGAAATTATATACATAGCTGATAGCTAATATTTTTTTTTTAGAAATTTGTTTGGGAACTCATACCCTCCATCTGCTCTGACTAGAATGTTTGTTGTATTAAAACGAAATAAAAATGTATATCTCTCCACCATCTTAATTACCACATGTTCCTCAATTTCGAAGTCGTGCTATTGTTCACCTTTATGACGTTATTTTATTCGAACGATGATTTGTTTTCATACAAAATCCGATTCCTCTATATCGATCATGTCAAAATCAATCACCTGCTGTTTTGCTATCCAGTGGGAGTTTTTATGTTTTTATAGAAAAAAAAAAATTATATTTATTTGTTGAAAAACTGGCAAATAAAACTAGAAAACCCACATATTTTTAATTCTTATTTTATTTAGTAAATATATTAAACAATTATCATATGTACATAAGTATGTAGTTTTCCTAAACCGTTCATTTGTTCGCTGGATGGAAGAAAATCCTGAGTTTGGCGTCAAACTACTTATTAAATATCTATGCAAAAAATACTTTTAAATTTTAAAACACCACAAAACCATTTTCACCCTTTCAAATGTTTGCTTTTTTATTTTGTACTTATTTATGTATGTGTTTGCTTTGATTTGTCAGATACAGCTGACCAGTTTTAAGAAGAGTTGTGTTTACACGAGAACAATTTAGTTCTTTTTTGCTAATACTGTAATAAAAATGATCCAAAGCTTTAACATGCCAATCTCGAATGTCTGTAAAGTAAATGTAAAAACTTTTATGACGTAAACCCATGCGTACGCAAACTGTCGACATAGAGGACTCCAAGTTAATACGAAATCGAGCGACCACATTTTAATCGATTATATCTTCTGGCGACATTGAGGAACAGGCTGTTAATCAGAAGTGTAAGTCTGAAAATACCAAATTCATAACGGATTACCAAGAATATTTTCCTTGCAATTTTAGAAGAAATTGCTGTTTTATTTATGAAATAAAAGAACTTTCTTTGATTGATCAGTTTTAAGGGATTTTTATTTAGCTAAATATTTTTTTTTTCAATTATTGCTGTTTTTTCTTACACATTAACCAAAGATTTCTAAAACCTTACACACATAGATATTTCTACATAAAATTAGGAAATCGAATGTTTCTTTTCACTTACTACGAAGAACTTATAAAAATTAATTGGGCTCGCAATGTAATAATTTTGGTTGTTAGAGACTTTGACTGAAAACAAATAAAAACATAAGATACACTTATATTTATAACTTTATACAGTTCATACAGTCTCCTTATTAATTGTATGTTTCAATGTAGACACGAGCGCAAATGTATTTTACTTTTTATTTCTTTTGTATTACATTGAACTATAATATGTGTGCTTTTTTTTACAATAAAATACATGTTTGAATATTATGTTATTTACATGCCCAACTTGTCAGCTACGGCGATATGTTTTGCTTAACGAAAACTTAATTTTAAATTATTTATTTTCAATTCACTTCCAGCATGATAAATTTAATATACAATTTATTTTAACATTAATGTGATCAACACAAAGAAATAAAATTGATTTCGCTCTACTGTAATAAAATCTTAAGTTTATTATGATGCTAAATAACAATTTTCCAATTCAATGGGTTTTCAAAAGAAATCTTATTGTGAATTTTTAATTGTTTTGTTCTAAGAACAAATTTTGTTGCTATCCCCGGCAGGTGGAGATATGTTTTACTTAAAAGTGGAACTTCATTTTAAGGGAGATTTCTTTTACATTTGCAAATTGAAAATAGAAAACAGAGTATATTGAAGACAAAATTTGAACTACAAAATATAAAGTAGCCAACATTAAATTGCAATAAACAAAAACCAAATTTGAAATATACTTGCGTAATTTGCAGGCTCGTCGTGTATTGCTGAAATCGAGTGTATTGCTGAAAAAATTTATGATAGTGTGTATTTGTTTTAGAACTTTGTACAAAAACCTCTTTTAGAATTAATTTGTTCTCAAAAAGTTATATTGAGTTAGTATTTAAAAATTTTGGAAATCTTTTGGGTACTCAAGAAAATTTAATCGAGGCGAAAATTGATTTATTTAATCTTATGTGAATTTTCCCAATACCAAGCAGGTGAGACGTTTGTAAAATTTGTATGGAAATTACCCAGCAAATAGAGTGCTTGTTATATAAAATTTTGCCAAGTACAAAAATGTACTCAAATGGTTATAAAAATAGCAAAAAGAACAACACGGGGCAAGACCGATAATATCCACAAAAAAAAGTATAATATTGAAAGACGTATTAAAAATGGTTTTCTTAAAAAATCAAATTGTTGCAAAAGGCAGAGTAGGGCTGCAGTCTGCAAAAATATTTGCAGAATTGAAAAATTAACCAAAAATTAGTTTATAAAAAAGTCAAATAAGTGCAAAACGCTCAACTGAGACAAGACTGCTAAAGTCGACAAAAAAATTTGATAAGTTAAAAAAAGGGCAAATTGTTTTACAGAAAGCTGTACACGTGCAAAAGCTAGACAGAGTGCAAACGGCCTGAGATCTGCGAAAAAATTAAAAAAAAAGCTTAATGCTAGTTTATAAGCAGTCAAGTAGTTGCAAAAGGTTCCATAGGGACAAGATCGCCAAGGACCGCGAAATATTTGCATAGCGCAAAAATAGGCCAAGCTATAGAGCTATTTTCAAAAAAGTGGCCGTATCTTTTAAATAATTAGATATATCCAAGAAGTAGGTACAGCTTTGCATAGGGAATTACAGTTCCTTTTCAATGATGCCCCAATCTATAAATTCTAAAGAAGTTGACTATTTTGACAAAAAGTTTCACCAGGCCTGTGGTAAAATGAAGATTCAAGCCAGCTTTCAAGAACTGGCTGAATTTTCTTAAGTATGAAAGATTTATAAAATGTTTCAAAAACGTTAAAGGCTTGAATAAAGGACACCAGAATGCAAACAAGGGGAAATCCTTGGAAAATACGCATTTTAAAAAAAAAAGTATTAATCCACAAAAAATTTCTTCAAACCATAACACATAGATTCGAAGTTGTCTAAGGTTTTTAAAAACTATTTTAGGCTTATTTTGCTACATTATGAGCACCGAACAAGAGAAAATGTAAGGATCTACTAAAATATTGATCAGGAAAAATTAGTTAACAATTAAAGAAGATAGTTTTGATTGAAACTCAATTTGAGGGTAAACATTTTTTGACAGTAGCAGAGAAGACTTCGAATGATATAAATCACGCGAATCAAAATGCAATCTTTAAGCTTAATACTGCACTGCTTAAAGGTGCCCTCGTCAAATTATATTGTTCACTATAAAAATATACACTTTTATCAAAGGAATATCATTGTGGAAACCATTCAAATTATGAAATACAAGACAGTCTCTTGCTTTGATGAAAATATTAGTTTTAAACTTTTCCCGCCCTGTATAATATAATTTCTTTTTAGTTTGTTTAATTGCAAGATTTCAGATACGATTTTCTTCTGTTGTAAATTTTTAAAAATAATTTACACTTAATTAGTAATAACTACATAGTACACTTAAATTTTCATTAAAATTATTTCCTACTTAAACCGCTTATCTACACATTTTTAATATTGTTTTAAAACTATATACAAATTTGTTAAAGTTTTTTTTCTTCAAGCTTTAAAACTATTGATCCATTTACTAGAGTATGCCATTCAAATGACTGAACCATAAAAAAAATTGTGTACAATATTTTATTTATAATATTAAATTAATTAGAGAACAGTATTAAAAAAAAAAACTGAGAATATTTTGCAAATGAAAAATAAGCAAGACATAAAACCACTCAAACTAAAGTTGTGGGTGAGAAGTTAACTACGCCAAGCCATATTTTGCTTACATGTTTTTCAATTAATAGAATATTAAAAAAAAAAAAAAAATAATTTAATTCCTAACTTTACTAAATATTTGAAGTTCTTTAATCTCTTGTTTGAGCAATTTTCTTTATAAATTTGTCAAATAGCAGTTTCGTAAGCCTCAAATAATTTCTCTGAATAAGAACATAAATGCTAACGATAGTTCATAGAGAGTGGGTGGGTAGAATTGGGTTGAGCTGAACTTTTAATACCTCAAGCAATGAAAATGCTCATATGTAAGTACATTAGATGTGATATGATTTTTCGATTTCGAAACGAAAGGGTCTTTTGTTTTATAAAGCTCGAAAAAAAATATCGGCCAACGGTGGTTGGAAAAGGAAAACTGACAGGTCGTTGTGGTCAAAGTTCATGAAAAAGGTGATAAGCTAGTTAAAAAGTTTGATAACTAACTTACAGGGGTAAAGGGCTTAGGTAGTTTTTTATTTCCAGCATTTCCCCCACAAATATTGTGGTACCATTGCCATACATCCAGCGGATTCCCAAACAACATCTTTTCTCACTTTTTTTGCATCAATGTCCTGAAACATCTTAAGGCGTAAGACCTTAGTAGAACCAGACCCTTAAATTTCTCCTTTTTAACAGTTTTGCGAAACATACTTAACTTTACCTCTCAGTTTCAGAACACTGCTATTCCAAATTGCTTCATGGAATTTTCTCCATAGTCTTAACTAGACTCGGGGCATCCCTGTAGAAAAGTAGAAGATGTGTGACCAACCCCTTTTGGCTCTGGGTTTTCAAAATTTTATACTTTCTTAGGAGAGCTCCTGCTCAAGACCATTTGCCACAATTTTGGCCCGCATTATCCCAACTAGTACCAGCGCGCCTATGGAAGAGTGATCAGAAGTATTTTTTTTTGGATTTCCTTTTTTTCAACTTAACTCATGTAATAGAGTAGTTGCCATATTAAAATGTTCACAAACTTGGTGAAACCCAATAAAAAGGGGACATTTTGTAGTGCAAGCATCGCGATCAATTTAGCTGTAAAATATTGTTTAACTGAATAATAAATGCGTTAAAGTTATACAAATAGGTTTTCTAATTTGTCTAATTTAGAGCAAAGTTTTTCATTTTCACTTGATTTTTGTAATAAAAACTTGCACGAAACGAATTGCAGCAAGTTTGTTCTTCCTCATGGCTGTAATTCTTTATTAGTTTTACGCTTTTTTTGGCCAACACTATCTGCCACATATTCGCATTGTCTGGGAGATCTTTTGCATTTTTTTTTATAGATTTCATTCACCTCTCTAATTCATAGACAACAACAAGAAAGGTTTTTGATATTAAAGAAAACCGCATGTACCGGTGCTTAAAACAGTAAGCGATTCAAATATGTCATTACCAATTAGTAAAACTAAATTTAAAATAATTTAATACATGCCTGTTTTCAATGTAAAGAAAATATTCTTGCTTCATGCATTCCTCCTTTGTCCCAAATGCTACATCAGATAACTTTCATGAGCTTTACAAATTTCAAAACAATATTTACTCCCTCTACAATTTTAAGATGTTGTTAAGGTGTATGGCAAACAAAGCTCTCGAATCAACCTAACCCAACCTAACCTACAATTTTAAGAGAATTTTACATTTGTATGTATATGAGCGTTTCTGCAAACCATTAATAACAAGACTTGGTATAGTTTAGCTTGCACCCGAAAACTTGTAGTTCAAAGCTTCTTATTAACTAAGTGTGGCCTTACAAATATGCTAAACATTGTTTTTTAATTTAATATATTCTTAAATTAAATCGCTTATTATTACCAACGTTTAAACGTTTAATTCCTAGTTACATATCTAAAATTCTAACTTAAATATTTTTATGTACAATACAAGAGGAATTATCGATAATTGAAATTATTTAGAAAAGGCATTTTTTTATCATAATTTATTTAAAGATTGTCCAGATTTTCAGCCTTAATTACTTTGATTTTCATGCTCACAAAAAAATAAAACTCTTGCTGTTTTACATGTTTGATGCTGGTAGTAATTTTTGTAATCAAACAAAAAGAGGTCAAATGAAGCATTCTACAGCAATTTGTTTCATAAAGAATTTAAAAGGAAAGAAGAAAGCTGTAAAGAGAATAGATAGTTATCATTTAAAAGAGAAACATATTTCACAGTTTGAAACCTTTCTAATCTAATCTAAAATAACTAAAACGTAAACAGACAAAATGTTTTACATTATATTTGAGTTATATTGAAATCGGATTGGTAATTTTGGAGATATAATATAAATATTCAGACTCTTTGAATGTTATTTTTGTGGTCTGTAGTAGTGGAACTATTTATCCTCCTGCCAAAAGCCATCAAAAAATTAATGGCAAAACAGCGATTGCTAAATGGACTTGACCTAATGTATACATTTGCATTATAAATTTGTTCAAATATTGATAGCAATTACCTTCAGTAGGAAGGAAAACAAGTAACAAAATATTACAGATGCTTTCAGTAAAATATAACAAGATTTAAGTTTTATTCTGCCAGTTGCTTCTCCATATGTCACTGACAACTGAAAAATATTGTATTAACTGCTGTGGACAGTCCAAAAAAAAAAAAAAAGAATAATAAAAATGAAACCTTAAAAAGTATGCGAAACAATGTGCCAAAAGAAAGGATATAAAATAGCATTTATAACAGACCCTTCGTAATGTTATGGACATATATTTTTCATTTTCATTCATCTTGATGCAGTTCCAAGCTGTTTAAATAAAAATAAATACATTTACTGCCAGCAGGTGGAAAAAGAAAAGAAACAACAAACAAAAGGTGACCAGCCCTGCGAAAGAAAATTTGCAGTTTTGTATAAATGTATAAAAGGACTGAAACATTTTTTTATTAAATTTGGTATCATTATCACATTTTTACAAAATAATATATTGTGTACATTCGTTTGAAAATGTACAATACAATGAGCGTAATTTAAAAACTTTGTGGAAACCAGCGAGGAATACATCTGGTGCGAAAACTTGCGATAAGTTTGGAAAGCACAAAAGGGACCAAAATAGAAAATTTTTAAATTTGTACGAGTATTCAATTATTTTTTTCATAAAATTTGTGAAACTAATTTCCACTCCCATATACATATGTATGTGTTAGAAAGAAAAATTGCTTTTGTATAAGGCAAATAAAATAGTTCAAGGACAAAAGACAAAAAAAAAAAAAACGACAATACGAAAACAAAAGAACTTGGCAAATCTATCGCTTCTGGGCAGCAAAAATCCACGAGTGATGCACAAGGAGCCGTTCGCTGGTCAAACGACAACGCGCTATAGGACTATGTTCATCGAGTTTTTCTGCCGCCATCGAACGAACTGGATCTGGCGGACAAGTGGTTCGAAACGGACGGAGCAACGTCACACACTGCACGTGCCACAGCAAATATTTTGAAAGCCAAACAACATCGGATGACTTCTTTTAGCCCAACTGTTAAATCATTTAAAAATTATTGATTTTGGCTTTTAGAAATTTTGACAATTTTGTCATGCTTTTACGCTAAATGCGCGATCGACTCTATTTGCAGCTTCCGTCTAGATTTTTCAAACACTATTAAGTTATATAGTGGCAAGAAGGATTTACTAAGTAACAACAAACTTCAAATGCTGGCGATGAAGAGAAATTCTCTGTTCATTTGTTATTCGTATTGCTACTTTACTGCAACATAGTGGTATCTCCAAAAAAAAAATTTAGTTTCTATAACACCGGTATTTATAAAAAATAAAACATTGTTGAAACACATTTTACGACAAATTTTTCATATAAAATTTGTTTATTTATTCTTCATTTATCCCTGTGAAAATTGTAGCCGTATATCACAAGTTCAATTGATATTATAGCAAGTATCTTGTTTGCATTGATATTACAAAATTAACACAAGGATTTTTTTTTTAAGTAATAGCTTACAATTAGTAATTTTATCAGCTCGAGTTCGATTTTTGCTTTTGACTCGAAATTGAGAAAGATTTTTTTTGTCATAAAATTGGAGTGATAAATATATTTAAAGAAGACAAGAAATGTTAAGGCTTACTAGCTGGGGTACATACCATTGCTGTCTTAAAATCACCATGTCGTTCATCAGCCGCCAAATTTGTTTCGAACCCTGGCCCGATAAAATTATTAACTGCTGCATTACATGCGGTTCGAACAATTAGTGCTGCTTAGTAGTTTATTATTTTCTATTAAAACTGGAGTATATTTCGAAAAAACCAAAAACCATATATCTGTTTTCTGTTTTTAAGATCCAGCATGTCTATTTGGTGCAAGCTCTCAAACTTGTCTGTAGACTTGAAATGTATTTGGTAATACTTGTTTTGTAAGCACGAAAACATTAAGCCCTATATCTCAAGTCAAATCAAACTTGTAAGAAAAATGGATATTTTCGCTAATATCATTTAAAAATTTTAATTGCATTTTTGCAAATTTGGGCTTATTCTTTTTGAGTATTCATTTAAATTGCAATAACAAAGCGATGTGATGTATTACTCACAAATATACAAATTTCAAGTAAAGCAAAGGAAGTTCGAATATAAAAGCATAAGCAAAAAATATTGGTGTGGCGATTTATCCGTCAGCAAAAAGCAAGGAGATGACACTTTATATTTCACTTCTACCCTGCTGATAATGACTCAATGGATTTTTTTCTTTTGTTTCAAACAAAGTTCTCGCAAATTTTTTTTTCCTTCTGTTGTTCATTTACAGACTTACCATTTTACTTCGTTTATACAAACTCATTTGTACATGCAACTCAAACATTTAATTGTCTTACCATGAATATTTAACATCACGCACAACTTGTGTACTCATCGCCAACCACCACCGCAACACTGGGCTCTGCTACGCCCTTCAGCTAAGATCATATGTTGCCACCACGTCGCCTACATTTGCTGGCCACATATTTCTTACCGAACAGTAAACGCTGAAAGGCACGACGAAACTCTGGATTAAAAATTGTATAAATGATGGGATTAAGTGTTGAATTAAAATAGCCCAACCAAAGAAATAACGAAGCAACAGCTGCATTAATTTCACAGCTTTTGCACAGCGATAACGTGAGTGCCATGACGAAAAAGGGCAGCCAACAGACAACAAAAGCACCCGTTATGATGGCCAACGTTTGGGCTGCTTTGCGTTCGCGCTTAGCTTCGATTTGTTGCCGTCTTTTGGCAAGTTTTTGATGGGGATTCGTTGCTCGCAGCAGCGAGGGAAAGAGCTGCTGTTTACTGTTGCACGTATTCAAGCGAGGTGTTGCCGAGGTCAACACAATAGCGGTGACATGTTGTTGTAGTGTTGATGTTGTTGCCGCAACCTGCTGGGACACAGTTGATATCTCTAATGGCAGGGGTGTACGCTGCTATTTGTTAACACAGCCAACAGCACACAGTTACCCAAGTAAATTTGTTGAAAAAGGCACATGAATAAAGAGAGTATTTTGGGGGGAGAAAATAAAATACAAGAATTTGGATAATGGATTTTAAAAGAAAATCATTGATTGTGTTAAAAGTAAAAAGAATTGTAAGCAAATAAAAGCTGAAAAATTTTGGCGATTTGCTTTAATTTTACCTCATCTGCCACACTTGTGTTGTTTTCATCCGATACGTTGGTCAAGTCAGTACCCGCATGACTTTTACTATCAATATTACTGGTGCTAAATTCCGTTTCTTCTCTCAGATTCGGATTCGAACTGTCTGCTGCAGTATCGCTAGAGTTTAAGTTGTTACACTTTTCTGTGGAAATATCTTTACTGAAGCAAATTTTCAGACGCCGTTTGTTACGTTTCTCTTGAAAGTCCTTACATTAGAAGTGTAGAGAAAAGAAATTTGAGTTGTTAATAAGTTATCAATCAGTTCAGTGAGAGAAAACAGCAAAAAAAAAAAATAATGCTGTTTTCGTTTCTACACAAAATTACGCTTTTATTTCTCACTTTTTCCCTAAAATACCACTTTTAAGATTTGAATCAAAATAAACTGAGCAGGTATTGTCGCCCTAACCATAAATAATTAAACGCCATCCCATTTAGAATTTTGGTTGCTATACAAAATCTAAATTATTGCCCTTTACTGTAGAAACGAAAACAGCTTAAGTTATGCCCTGACTAAACTCTACCACTTTTCTGCTACTTTAATTTACAGTACAATACTTGCTCGCACAGCAAATATTTCGCAATACCGTGCAAGTGCCTTAACACATTTCACTTAGCAGACGAAAAATTGTTTGTTTTTAAAATTTCAATCAGATAAAATTCATTTTAAATATATGAGATGTGCAATGGTATGGGAACATCTTTTAGAATTTCATTTACCTTAGTACTTTTTATTTGTCTATATTTTATAAAAATCAAAAAGATCTCCTCTGTCTTTCAGAGATCAATATGAGTAGTCGTTTCAACTTTTTGTTACACTGAAAAAACAATTCAATCCATTTGTACTTAAACCATTCCCAATCGGTTTCAGAAGTTCGGTAAGTTCGGATTTCCTTAAATCAAGTAGGTTGAGCTTGTTTTAAGTATGGATTTTTCAAGCGCTAAAGACTTAATTTTAGGCATATTCAATCCTAGTTTCGGATTGAATATAGCTCAAATCCGTGATTAAAAAACAGAACGCTGTTCTTGATTTAAGAACATTGGTACTTACCGTACTTCTGACACCGTTTGGGATTGATTTAAGTACGGAAATATTGTATTTATTTTGAGTGCGAGGATTGATGCGATGTTTCTGGAGTCTATTTAATCCTAAATTCGTACCTGAAATATTCTGCTCTACTTTCTTAGTTTAATAATAATTTATAAATAATTTTGTCTCTTTGCCGATTTGAACAGGGAACCTAACTAATGCCAGTTCAGCCACCCCACCAATTCAGTCATCGTAGCAATTAAATAATTTAAACAAAATTCAGTACTTATACAAACACACACACACACAAGTGCTGAGTTCAAATACTCTCAAGAATTTCGTACTCATTTTAAATCTTACCAGGATTGATTCCTTTTAATAATCCCGATTGATCTTGTTTTAAGAACACTTTTGTGTTATGCGTACTTAAATTTTCAAGACTACTTCGTACTAAAATCAAGTAGAAAAAACTTAAATTTAGAAAGCAATTTTTCTGTCTGTGTACTATTATCATTAGCTGTTATAAAGGGAAGACAGTTATATGCAGCGGGCAAATTATAAGTCCCTTTCTTTTTCTGATCAAAACTTAAAGCTAATTTTCATATAAAAGCATGTTTTTTTGCACCAAACATTATTTAGAAAGTTTAAGTGTTTTCACACCTACAGTTGAAATCTGGTATTAACGTTAAAACCATAAAAATTTGATTTTTTGTTCATACTACAAATTGTATAAAATCCAATAAACTTTTTGTGAAAATGAAATGGATTTCAAATATTTGATACTGAATATTAAGATTTTCTCGAGCTAAGAGTATTTTTATTATATATATTCTTTATGTTAATTTAGGTCCAAAATTTAACCTTTTTTAAAAAATATTTGCTGTCTTTTTCAGCTGTCTATATGCCGACGACATTTCGTTGGTGCTAATCAACACATCAGTAGACTTGAAAAATTCTTAAAAGTTTGTTTGAAACTTAACTACTTATTCCATAGTTACCATGAACAAAATGAGAATCAGAAATGTTCGAACAAACCTTTAACACAGGAAAACATTTCTTTTCGTTTTTGCAACTCTTTCACTTTTCTTTGCAACCTTCTATACAACGAGTCACCATTGGTTACTACGATTTGTATTTTTGAAAGTATCAAAAAGTAAAAGCTTTTTGAATATTCAAATGTGAACTTAATTATTTAAGAGCCAATTGAAATGTATTAATTTAGGTCTAAAAATTAACCTTTTTTAAAAAATTTATGTCCTCGGCTGTAGACAGCTGAAAAAGACAGCAAATATTTTTAAAAAAGGTTAATTTTTGGACCTAAATTAATATATTTCAATTGGCTCTTAAAGCAAATAAATTATTAAGTTCAAATTTGTATATTCTTTATATTTCCTCGCATGTTTTTGGCAATATTTCGCTCTCCTTCAGATCGCTTCTTCAGGGTAATAATATTGAAAGTTTTACCAAATATTGCAGATATAAAAAAAATATATACGTTTAATAAAAAGTCTTTTAGCTTAAAACAATACTTATATTTAAAAACAAGGGGGGCGAGCAAAACCAAATATTAGCTATTACAGTTAAAGTAAATTTTCAAGCAAGATTTTTCAAGTTTACTGAGGAGTTGTTTTGCATCAATGAAATGTCGGCGGCATAGAGACAAACCGAAAAAATAAAAAAAGACAGAAAATAGCTATAAACTTAAAAAAAAAATTTTTTTTAATAAATATCCCTACAGAAAACAATATTTCTGCTCTTATCCTTTAACAAAATTTATTTGACAAACTGTATAAAAATTGTTTTTGTTAATTTTTACTTATTTTGTGTGCTTTCCTTTTTATATATTTTTATTGAAAATTATTCCAAACGCCAAGTATTAAGTAAGCAATCGTGAATTTCTCTCGATAATACACAAAAAAGCACAAAAGTACAGCAGCACTAAAAATAACGTCTCAAAAAATATCATATGGTATATTTTGGTGCTGTGATGAAAACTGAAGTATACATTTTGGGAAAATCAAATATTTTTCTGCATGGACTTAGATTTGCAAGTGCTTTGCAGGTACCAATTGGAAAATATCAAAATTGTTTTTTTGTTGGCTGCTTCAGTTGAACTATTTTCTTTGTCATTGTCTACTTTTTGCAACAGTTGAAAGCTTAACTACTTGCCCATATTAGCCCCCAACAAAAGGGGCATTTAGATGGATTCAACAAAATAATTTTATATGATAGAAGCAGGTATTTTGGATTGATTTTAACGTTAAAACCAAATTTTACTTAAAATCAGCTAGTTTGAAATTATTATTTCTTGTGGGGACATTCCCTGTTTTCGTCTATTTGTTGTTTTTCATGTTTGTTGCTATTGCAGCAGAGTAGCTTTACATCCTGTGAAAATTTCAGTTTTCTAGCTCCTAACGCTTCCTCCAGAATGGACCTACCTAATCGAAGCGTCAGTAAAAAGGTTCCACTGTTGCTTATTTGCGTATAGAGCAAAAAAAAAAAAAAAAAAGAAAAAAAAACAATAATTGAATCAGCACGTGGGTTTTTGCATTTCGCAAAGAATGTTTGTGTTTTTATATTAGACACGATTGATAGTTTTACACTCGACTGCTTTCTTATCATGATGAAATTGTATAAAATAAAAAAAAAACTTGTAGTTGGTATTTAGTCGGCTTAAGAATAAAAACTCACCACCTCCTTTCCGGCTGCCTGCTCATTGTAGCGCAATCGTTGCGTGCGACGTTGTATGCGTTTGCGTGCTATTTTATAGATTTTCCAGTATAGAACTAAAATCACTAATAATGGCACATAAAAGGAGCAACAGGTGGCAAAAATCTATATTAATTATTGTAGCAGGAGAAAAGGAAGAAAAACCAATAAAAGACAAGAAAAAATTGTTAAATTTTGTGACGTGTTTTTATAAGTTTCAAAGCATATTTAGTAAATTAGATGCAACTGAACATTTACACATTGAAAAAATCGCCATGCTGTCAGACACTTGCTGAGTCAAAAATCAAGCCAGGTGAAAGGCAAACAGAGTTTGACATTTTGATCAAAATCTACATGAGAAAAACTTAAACTTGCTTATACTTTGTTTACTAGACTTTGATCGGGCCTTGACAAACCATAAACAGTAACCAGGAGAAAATTTCAAAATTTAAAATTTTTATTTTAACAAGAAACATGACCATTTGCTGCCTTAAATTTTAGGTCTATTGCCCATTTCTTCAATGTATATATGTATATCTTCTTAACTATTAAGGACTGAATTTTTATAATTCTTTTCTTTCATACCTGATAAATGACATCTTGTGAAACCATGCATTTTTGTTGTTGTATACGTTCCATGTATTCGGGATCTTTCCAGCCGAATTGTGGTGCCAAGGAAACAATTACGGCAAGAAACCAAACCACAAATATCATGCAAAAAATTCGGCGAGGTGTGCGCAAATTATGATAATCAATATTTGTTACTGTCCAGAATCTAAAAAGGGATAAAAAAGTGTTTATTTATTTATATATTTATTTATATTCATTTCCTATACAACAAGATTTCTTTAGATTTAAAGTACAGAAATACAAAAAACCTTTTTACTGAAAAATTTCTTTTCATTGAACTAAGGTATTGCAATACATTTCTATTAAATTATATAATTGCAGGCTCAAGTTCCTAAGTTCATAGGGTGCTGATGAAGGGTGTTTGCTACCCAGAAACAGCCGGTTCTCCACCTAGCTATTAAAGTTTCACTTTTCTTTACTTAATTGATATTCATAATTATGAAGTAACTAATCAAGGATTGAACTTGAGCCTGAAAAAGCAGGTTATAAATCTTTCTTCAATATATATTACAACTCGTTTTAATATTCGTTATATAATAAAATTCTGTGCTTTGAAACGCAAACCAGTCAGTGGCAAAAATAAGCATATTGCTTTGTAATCTATTTAGATCAGGGACCGTAACTCTTATGACTTTTACCAAAAAAAAAAAACTTTTTATCAAAAAAGATTTTATATTTTAGATGGAAAATAAGAGTTATTTTTGATTTTTATATTTTTATATCAATAATAAAAATCAATTCAAAATTCGTGACAAAGGTAATATGTCCGCAAAGCTTATTTTGAAATAGACAATTACAAGGAAAATCGTTTCCACACTTCTGCTAATTTATTGGAATATTGGCAGAGCAAAAAATGTGTGTTTCCATGGCTTCGAAAATTAGCTTTAATTGTTCATTCTGTAGCTGCCACTCAAGTCAGTGTAGAAAGGTAATTTTCAGCACTCAGATTAATATTGGAAGATTTGACATATAATTTATCTGACGAACATTTAAAATCAATTATGATGGTAAAACTGAACACCTGAAAACGACTTCATAACACTGAATTGAATGACAGCCAAAACTTATAAGCTATTTTTTTATGCATTCATGTTTCTATAGCTGATAATGGATAAGTCACATAATATATTATATTCATATAGAAATAGCATATTATAATACATACGTCATCAACAAATAAATACGAGTTTTGAATTGATTTTTATTATTGATATAAAAATATAAAAATAAAAAATAGAGTTTATTTTTATTTTACAATATAAAAATCAAAAATAACTTTTATTTTTCATTTAAAAATATAAAAATCAAAATTAACTTTTATTTTTCATTTAAAAAATAAAAATCCAAAATAACTCTTATTTTTGATTGTTAAAATAAAAATCAAAAATTTAAAAATCATGCAATATATTGGATGAATTTCGCCTAAAAATCATGATGGTGTAATTAAAAATTTTCTACGATGTTCATTTATGTATGATTTATTTCTTCAAAAATTTAAAACTCTTATTTCCGGTCCCTTAAGCCAATAATTAAAATTTAGTTTTAGCACAAAAACCTTCAACTCAATACGCAATGATATCATTTAGGTTTGAAAATTTTTGCATATAAATTTCTATCGTGACAGCTTACAAAAAAAAAGTTTGTTTTTTGGTTTCATAACTATATAAATTTCCATACTTAAATATTATCGCTTGTGTTTCAATTTAGTTTTTCTCTTTTATTTTTACTTTCGAAATCACTGACTGAAAGATTGAATGACCTCGAATATGTCAATGTATCCTGGCATTAAATTTTATACAATATTATGTGATATACATGTGTATGTATGTAATTTGTTAACTTATAATGTATGCAAATATGTATGTGTATGTATAAAGAACCTAGTTTTATTTTATTTATTTTTTATTTTTCTATTTTATTTATTTAGTTTTATTTAACAGTATATTTTTTCTGCTGAAAAATTTTTTATGGAAGGATGTTCTTGTTAGAATAGTTTTCAAAAGTAAATGAGAAACTTAGAATAGTTTTTAAGGAGCTTAGAAAGTTAAAGAAAACACACCAGCAGCGTCGTACAGCAGCTGTTTAGAATAAATTTTGGTCGATTGAACATTTTCGTTAGCTTTCAATTACCTTTTAGTCTTTCCTTTTTCTTGGCAATTAACAGCATTTTATATTAAAAGTTGTCCATCACTAAAAGAAACACCCTCCTTGCACTCAAATTCATATGTATGTACATATATGCATAAAGGAATGAATACAAAATTATGAATACAGGAATGTGAATATTATGCTCACGGTTATTTAACTTTAAACAATGTCCCTAGATCTAAGCATAAAAACGTGCTTAAGAGACTGTATGTGTAGTGTGTGTTACTGTTGGTTCGTATATTCGTATAGAGAGGCCAACGAGTTCGTCACAGATATGCTGTGAAATTTGAGGATGAAAGCTGTTGCTGTTGAGGTACAACATATATCCAAACGAACAAGGGAATATGTGTATACACTGCACAGTGTACACACACAAAGACATGATGAAATGTTCATGTGTACGTACTTTTATGGAAGTGTTGTAAGTGTGTTTATTGAAACAGCTGCGCCAGGGATAGAACACTTGTGCCTTGAATGTAACTTGAAACTGTCTCTTGAAAGTATAACTTTTTTCATTAAACTCTGAGCTTTTGTGGAAAATGTTACTGTTCGGGAGGGATCAAGTTCATTTTATTTATGTGGTCATGAACTGTGTATCTACAAATTTGTTTCATTGAAATTAAGCGCCGATTTAAGGCTTATGGCAGGTTTAATACACTAATTATATTAATTAGTAAAATCATTAGCACTGTTTTGGAAGACAATAAAAGTTTAGCATTTTTTAAAACAGGTTTTGTTGACTACAGTTCCTAGCCACACCCACTTTTAACCAATAAAGGTCAGTTTACTCTTACAAAATAAACTTATTATTTTTTGAATTCATCAGATATTATGGATGCGTTCTACTTCTTGCTAAAATTCGAGGTTTTTAAACAAGCTGCTGCATGCATTTTAACACAACCTCAAAAAATTATGTATGTATTTGATTTTATTACATAGTCTGTCCAAAGATTTTCAATTATCATGACCTTAAACTATTGTGAGATATTTGCTTTATTTTTTTATGAAAAGTTTTGTAACTTTTCATCTTAAACATTTTTTCAAAAAATTGGAAAACCTGAAATTTTTGCCAGTTTTAGTTTTTATTCCTCAACCTGCATATAAACAAAATAAATGAGGTCTCATTTATGAAAATCGATTGCTAAGTAACTAGTTATTTGGTTGCAGATAAAGCAAAAATATTAGCTTTTATAAATATTTAAAGTTAAACATTCATATTTGATAGGAAAGAATGCGTACATGTTTGTATATTCATGGTTTGGTCCGATTTTTTTACACAATATGGAGCAGTAATGATACGGCTACCGATTTTGGGTGTTTCTCATATTGAAAATTTTTCTAAGTCAAATATTTTAACATTTTCCAAAAGAAAATCTTTTTTTGCCTAATATTGTTATGACTCCAGAATTAATGCTTATATTAAAAAAATATTTTAGAACAGCTTAGAGCCACCATATTTTTTCCAAAGGATTTTTACGCATTAACCAATAAAATATTTTCTTCTCTAAAACAAGTTAAATATGTAAATAGCGAGCCTAAAAATGTTTTTCAAGCATTGATTTTAAGTTTATGGTTATTAACAAATTTCTACGTAAAATTTCGTTTCCAATTGCGAAGCTTCTGCTCTAATCAAATATGAGCCGTTAAGAGAGTCTTACTGTCAGCATCATAAAAAGATACATGTAGATATGTAAACTAAAGGTCACATACCAGCGAACACAAACAGCTAGTAAATGTGCAAATTAAAAAAAAAAAAGCTGGAAAAAACGTTTTAAAAGTAAAGGCAAAAAAAAAAATTGCGAAAATGTAACGAATTTCATATTGACTGCCCTGAGCAAATTTCAGAACAACAACGACGAAAAGGGAGGAAGAACAGTTGTTTAGCACAGAGGAAGTAAATAATCAATATCAAATGTAAATTGAAAAAAAATGTTAAAGTGGGAATTGTGTTTTAAATACAGCTGTTCAACGCGAATGCTTTAAGACAAAATATTTGAAAAAATTTAGTTTGAAGTAGATTCTATTAAATTTTAAGCCACGTGCAGAGATAAATTGTAATCATTATATCATGTACAAAACATTTTGCATTTCATAGATTCATAGTCACATAATTATTATTGTATTAATTTTATCAGGTTCGAGTTCTTTCTTTAATGTTTTTGTGATTGATATTAATTGCTAAATGTCTTTGATGTCTTCTTTCTCTTATATAATTAATATCAATCACAAAAATAATGGTGGAAGAACTTGAGCCTGATAAACTTAATACAATAATAACACTGTGCTAGTTGAAAAAACCGACAAACGGGGCACCCAGTGACTAAACCTAATTCGGGTACGCTGAATTTAGTGGTTCTATCCGTTTTTCTAGGTTAGCTCGCATTTTCGAGATTTACCGTTATTTTAAAAATGGAGGAGGTTGCACTACATGTATTGAACTAACTAAAAAAAATTTTTTTCGTTTATTGAACTTTAATAAAAAACCGAAATTCCGCAATAAAATAACATTTAATCTGATATATAATTCATTAAAAAAAATTCATTTTTTAGAAAGAAAATTTTTTTTTTTGAAAAAAAAAATTATTTTTTGCAAATTCTTGAAATTTTGTGATCTTTAAAACTGCATAAAAAATTGAAAAATTAAGCTATGCCAATAAATTTTACCGTATATATAACAAATTATGTTTGAAACAAAACGAGCTTTAAATGACCAAAATCTGTGGGCAACTTTTGATTTTATTCACAAAAGATGAAAAATTGCAGTTTCAACCTGTTACCAGACGAAGCCTCAAAAATTGAAAAAAATATTTTCTTGTTAATTAAAGTACATTTCTGCATGTTCATATAAAAGGTTTTTTGTAATTATCTAACATTAAGATGTGTTAAAAAAGTGTTATGAAACCCTTTTGCATAATTTTTTTTTTTTTTTTTCAGGAAGCTATCTTCAGGAAGCTATCCGAAGGAGAGCGAAATATCGACAAAAATAATTAAATAATTTTAATAAAAGACCTTTAGCTCAAGAAAATAATTATATAACATGTATATGAGAAAATGTTCGAATAATGAAAATTAATTAGATTCATAATTATATTTCATTTGATTGGGTTAAGCGGGTGACAATCATCTAATGAACTTCAATTCCAGCAACAAAACTTGCCTAAGTACCTAAAATTTTTAAAATAATTAAACATTTCAATACCTAAAATTTGAACGAAAATATTGTTTATATTTTTCGTCTAGGTCTAAAAATATACTTCATTAATGGTTTCTGTATTTTTCAATCGCCTATTATTTCAAAATTCTCATGAACAAAATGGGTATCAGAAATGTTCAAACAAACTTTTAATACAGACAACATTTTCTCTATACAACGGATGGTAATTCGGGGGTACTACGATTTTTATTTTTGTAGGTATCCAAAGGTAAAAGTTTTTTGAAATTCAAAACTAAATTTAAGTACTTATTTGCTTTAATAGTTGAAATATATTATTTTAAGATTTCTCGAGTCTACTATTGAGTTGATTAGCATCAACGAAATGTCGGCTTTGTCGTTGATTAGCATCAACGAATAGACGGCAGAAACAGACAGAAAATATTAATGAAGTATATTTTTCGACTTAAAGCAATACAATTACTTCAATTGGCTCTTAAAGAAAATAATTAATTAAATTCATATTGTTTATACCATAAAATTTCATAAAACGAAATAACTTTCCTTTTGAACAATTGCAGGACTGCGAATCTTTTTTCTTGTCTGCAGAAACATCCAGAGCCTTAGTGAGAAATCAAGCCTGCGACGTTGGAATACGCTGTCAATTCGTTCACGTATTTTTTTTTTTTTTCAAAATAATATTTTCAAAATTTTTTGCGTATATCAATGACACAAATGAGGACAGATATTTTAAATGGTATATAATGAAAGTTTCTCTTAAGCTCAAAGTATGTGTTCTGTGTTTGGAAGTAATCTAAAATGCGATCCATGTTGACCCACCCAAAATACTTTTTCGGAATATTACTATTATTATTTTGTTCAATACAAAGAGTAATGAGTAAATTGTATATAACTTAAAGTAGTCAACAACTTACCTATCTGTTGCAATTGCTACTAAATGCAAAATTGAGGCTGTGCAGCATAAGACATCGCATGAGGTCCAAATGTCGCATAATTCTGGTCCCAAAATCCAGCCCTCACTTATCTATAATGAAATATTTTGCATTAAATTCTATATCAACTTCGTGTTTGTTGTTCTTCTAAAAACACAAACATTAACATACACAATTGCACACAATAGGAAAACGTGAATGAGCAAGTACTGCAATTAAAATTAAAACTTAATAAACCATTATGGTGCCATAAATTCATCCTAATGAGTGGTTGTTTATTAAACAACTCAGGCTTACAAGCAGCACTAGCAGTCTTTCTCCCATTTGCTTTGGCAGTTTGCAGTGTGCCATTAAGACGAAACTTCATTAAAAATTGTCCTTTTTTAACACTCGTTTACACTTAATGACACTTTATCGTTTTGTTGCTGTCGCCATACAAAATAATTTAACTTAAAAAAATAATTTAATTACAGCACCAGTGGTTGCAGTTTCCTTTTTGTTTCCTTTGTTAGCAACAAATGTACTTATGATGTTCCACTTACCTCGTATACAGCGCCGAGAGGCATGACAAGGCAGGCAACAAACAAATCGGCCACAGCCAGTGATACAACCAAATAATTGGAAACATTTTGCAAGTTTCTCTCCAGTATAATTGCGGCAATTACAAAAACATTTCCTGTTGTTTCAACATGTTTTAAGCAGTCAATAATAATGGCGAGGTTGTTTTTTTGTTTCATAGTTTTTCGTTAAAGTTTTTGACATAATTTCGGTTTCCATTCGAAATATTGTGGAATGTTTGGAAAAAAGGTAAAGGATGTAAAATTGTTTTCTTTTAGGGCTAATTTAAAGAAGGCATAAAAGTTATTAAGAGGTTGTTAAAATTAGGGAATGCAAAAAACAAACCAAAAAACTTAAACTCAAGAACTGAAAAAAGCCTAGAGGTAACATTTTGCCAAAAAGCAAGATGTCATAAGTTTCGAAATATATATTATACAGCGGCAATAGGGCCCTGTTTCTCAAAACTTACTAATGTGTGTTCAAGTAAAATATGGATTCACAAAAAATTATTATATTAGTTTTTATTTCTCTAATAGGGCAATTAAAATAATAATGGTGTAATTTATGAGCGTTGCATAAGGCAAAATGTCTTCAAAGTTTATTCATAGACACAAAACAGTAAAGATTGTAATAAACACTTGTCGACGAGACAAGAACCTTGTTAAAGCATTTTATAAATTGGAAAGCTTGAATCCACAGTTTCTTGTACAAAACTCTCCATGAAAATGTTACGTAACGCTGAGTGCTGTACATACATCAAATTGAAGCCTGATTCTTTCTCTACTTTTGTTTACTAAATTATATGTGATTTAGTTAAAAAAATTTACCAAACCTTGCAAAGGAGTTTAAAAGTAAGGAAAACTATGGAAAATGGCAAAAAAAAAAGCCAAATTATTATTATTTAAAAAAAAATTTTTTCAAAAAAAATCTTTTTCAATTTTGAGGAAGTAAAACCGAAGTAGAAGAAAGCCCAATAAAATTATTAATAATAAGGTCTATTTTGTTTACCGACTTAAAGTATTATTATTGTAATTATTAATTATTTTACTCTAATAAATAAATTCAAGAACTAAAGAATTAAGGGGGTTTAACTGTTAAGGCCATCAGCTCGATGTAGCGTAATTATTGTTATTTTGTTTTATTTTACTTTATAATATTTTTTAATTTTATTTTATTTTATTTTATTTTATTTTATTTTAGTTTGTTTTGTATCGCCTTACTCTTAATTTATTATTATTTTTTTTTTAATTTTATTTGATTTATTTTATATGACTTCAGTTGGATTAATTTTCGTTTATTCTATTCTGGATTACTGGACCGAAAAGGCGAAGTTTCGATAACGTTTGGCATAACACAAGTTTAAAACTTTTCAACTCAACTGACGAGTCGAGTAGATTCAACGACTGAAAAATAGAGCGAACAATAAGGTATGTTTTGAGACCTAAAGTAATAACTTTACTTAATTTTGGTTATTTTTATATCATTTTAATTTGTTTCAGTTTTTTATATCGCTTTATTCTTTTGTTTTATTTTATCTGATTTCAGATCGTTTTGATTTCATTTGTTCTATTACGTTCCAGTTAATGTATTCTATTTTATCTTATTTTGTTATAGTTAATTTTATTTCATTTCATTTTGTATTATTCTATTTTAATTTATTTTATTAAATTTATTCTATGTTGTTTTTTTTTAGTTTTTTTATTTAACCATATTTTAATCAAATTTATTTTGTTCAATGTTTTATTTTTATTTAGTGTGTATTCTACTTGTAAACTCATATCAATATTTAAAAATTTTTTAAATTGCGGATGGGCATTAAAAATGTATGTGTGGCAATTTTTCTTTGGCCACATTTTTAGTTCCATTGAAAAAAAAGTCCAAAGTATTCTCTATCTTAAATTTTTTATTTAATCAATAAATAATTAAATTGAAAATAACCACGTGTTGCATTTTGCTTAGTTTTTTTACTATTTCTTTTTTTGTTTGCATGATATGTTTTATAGAATCTAAAAACAAATAATCTTTTGAATGGCTGACCATACTGTGCCCTGCAATCCAAATGTATGTATAATGCTGTATAGAAAATTTCTATTTTATTTTAAACCGGACGGAATTCTATCTGATATAAGCTATGGCCCCTATTATAAAGATCGAAGAACGAATGTAAGATTGTTTTTATGAGTTGGCAGAACTTTCTTTGCTCAATGAATTTTGAGAACTGATAAAAAAAAAATAGAAAAATATAAGTATGTATTTTTCAGGGCTGGATGCAATTTGTGTGTTGATGAACGAAATGGTGGTCGTAAAACAGCCATCGCACGTACTCCAGCCTGTTAAGCTGCAACTTTGCTTTTCTTGACTTCCTTAAAAATGTTGATCAATAAAGTTTTATCTTTATCAAACTTAGCTTTATGTCTTATATCCAATTTTTTCTACACCACAAGATACCAAGAAAAATTTAACAACTATTTTCGTGAACATACAAACAAAATTCAATCTCCGAACTTCTGGGCTTCACTGTGGTTATACGTATTTGTTGTAAAAAGAAGGGAAAATTGTCTGCTAAACAATAAAAAATATTGAAAAATTGTTTGTCTGTCAACATTATGACAGAGAGAAGGCAATTAGCACAAACTGTTTCTGCCAAAATGACAATCAGCAAAAAGAAATTTAAAAAAAAAATTAAAATATATGTATGTACATCATCGCAATAATTTAATTAATGACGAAACGCTTTAAAATCTTGGAAACAAATTCAGTTTGAAAACCAATAACAAATTTTTTAGAGAAAAATGAAGAAAATGAATGAAGCAATTTTAAATCATTAGAAGTTCAGTGCTCTTACTAATAACTATATTTTTGGACTCACATACTCTGTGTCGAAAGAGAACCAAAATTATGTTTTCATATTGCTGCTGGCGACTTATACAGAGTATATATCAGCGAACTCAACAAGTACCCCAAAAAAAAAAAGGTTTTAAAATATTTATTTCTCTAGTGTATTTTACAAACCCTGTCATTTATTGCATAACCACATGAGCACCAATTTTTCGAAATTACCTTTTTTTGGTTTTTATAATAGAAAATAATAATTTTGCTCTAAACAGTAATTTTGCCCTAAAATAGTTTGTATGAATGTAAAGAGGCTAAAGAATATACATATACAGCGATTTCAGCAAGGAAAAAGTTATTAATTAAAGATGACTCAAGTAATACTAAGAAAGTAATATTAAGAAGAATATTTAAAAAAAGCGATTTCTAAAAAATCCTTTTAAATATTATGTTTTAAGTAAATTTAAGTAAAAAATTTTTAAAATTGAAATGTTTCTATCAACAACTTCTGAAATAAAGGGATCTCGTGAGCACAAATTTTAAGAAATATATTTTTATTTAAGCTTCCTTTAAAAAGTGTCTTTTTCTAAAAATTACCTCATTGAAAAGCACCTTTAAATTTTTTACCTATCCAATAAATTGCTAATAATAAACGACATTTTGTAACAAATGTATATAAAAGAGATATGCTTTAGGTAAATTATTTTTTTTTTCAACAAAAGGAGCCTCCCTAATGCATAGCAGTCCAAAAACAAATGTTTGAAAAAAAGCTCTGTGTATCTTAGAAAACATAAATCAAAAGGAAAACGATGGTAATAGCATTAAATTTTTAACTTTAAAAAATTATCTTGTAAAATGTATGATTTCTTAAAGCTGCACTTTTGAAAAGTACCTTGAAAATATATATTTTAAAAAATTATCTATTAATAAGAAGAGGTAAGAAATGCTTTGAAAAAACAATGTAAATTATTTAATTTTAATCGTTAAAACAAGTAGAATTGTAATAAAAAGATTTATGAAAGAAATTTTGAAGCAAATATCTTTTAAGATAGGAACCCTAGAAACATGTGTCATCAAGAAATTCATCTTCTAAACAAAGAAACTTTAAAATAAGACCTTTTATAAAAGTTTCCCTTTAAAAAGGCCTTAGAAAAAGTCCCTTTTAAAATACCTTTACAGAAATACTCTAGTAAAAAGTATAAGCAGGGAAAAAAACATATTGGAAAATTGATTTTGGAAAAATAAACTAGTTTTTTATATATTTATTTTCTTCAACTAAAGGTCTCTTTCTTAAAATATTTAATCATTTAAAAAAAAAAACAATAAAAACTATTTTCATTTTTATTGTCCTGCAGAAGCTATCCAAAGGAAAGCGAAATATCGACAAAAATAATTAAATATTTTTAAAAACAGACCTTTAGCTCAAGAAATTAAATATATAAAATATAAAAACAGGGGTCGAAAAAAACCAAATAATAAACTATTTTTTATTTGAAAGGTAAGTAACGCTTGGAAAAAGGTTTTATAGAAACTTCTTTTAAAAGGAATTTTAAAATAGATTTGTTTAAAAATACCATTGAGGGCACCTTCTAGAATAATACTTTAAAAAACTAAACAAATACCTTAAAAAACCATAAATTAAAAGCGTTCCATTATTAAGCGGTATCTTTAAGAAAATTAGCTTCGAAAACTAAAGCTTTTTCTTATTAAAACTTTACTTCTTTAAGGAAGTACATCTTTTTAGAAAAACTGTTTTTTAAAAGTATCTAGCTGGCTAAATTTATTTCAAATAACACGCTTTCATTACAATCATAAATATTGATTGATCACCATTAATTATAAACTAAAAATATAAGCGTATGGAAAATCACTGATAAAAACAAATCAAACCCAAATAATAAATCAAAAGCAAAGCAAAAACAAACAAAAAACAAATGAATCATTGTCTGAATTCAGTCAAGTGTGTGTTCCACATACCAATTATAGTGATAAGTATCATTAAGCCCAGAACAATTGACAGTACTATAATTTTCAATAGAACAGCAACATCCTCGGGCAACGGCAGTACTTCTTCCCCGCCCATGCCCACACCACCGGCCAAGCTATTGTTGCTACTGCTTTCGTTATCGCTTGTTTCATTCTTAGTAAGACCACTTTGGTTGAAGATTATGAAATTAAAATTATTACTAAAATTACCACTGACGCTGCCAGCACTCAAAGTGCTGCCTTCTCTCAAAGTGTCAACGACTTGACCCGCATCAACAATGGCACTGGCTGTGGCTGTGGCAGCGGCAGTGCCATTGTCACTGGCCCAACTGCTTGCTGCTGCTGGTGTGCCGAATGGGGCTTCATCATAATCTGCCAGCAGAAAACTGTCGTTGATTAAATATCCATAAGTGCGCAAGTCGACGATGTCATGTTCATTAAAGTACTGCCGCACATCCAAAAAGGCTGCCGTTGTTGCCAGCGCTAAAATGTCTGCAGTGGGGCTTAAATTAATATTAACATTGGCCAACATCATAAGTATGTATGTATGTAAATTGTTGTGCTTTTTAATTTCTGTTTTATTATTATTATTTTTTTTTTGTTTTGCCTAAATGTTATTAGTTTCCTTTGTTGCTGCTGCAATTGTTTTTTGAGACTTCAAAGTCCTTAAGTGCTGCTGGTGGGTGTCTTTAGTGTGTTTGGTTTTAGTATACTCTTAGGAAAATAATTCATTTTTTTATGTTTTCTTTGCAGTTTGGCTTCAGGGATTTCTGGCTTTGAGGTATATAGAGTTTAGGAATTAAAATTTCATTTAATTATTATATTCATTAAAAGGAAGTTCATTTTTTGGTTATTGTTGTTGTTGTTGTTGTTAGAGTTTGTGTTTCTTGAATAATGTTGTTATTCACGTATACATACATTTATGTATAAAATACAAAGATTTTATAAATATTCTTTTGAAGTATACGACAGTCTAAAATTAAGCGTTTCGTAATTATCGTTGTTAGTTTTAGCTGAAATGATAAAAAATAATGATTGCTTGAGTATTGTTTAATTGAACTGGATTTGTTTCAGAAAGCAAATAAAATTTTGTTATTTTAAAAAACTATCTTGTGAAAGTGTACGTTTTATAAAAAATTTCAAAATGATTTTAAAGCTGCATTTTTTCTTTTTTGATAACCTCAGAAATATACGTTATAAGAAATTACCTTTTAAAATGAAGAGTTAAGAATTTCTTTTCAGCAATCTAAAGTATATATCGCTAAGAAAATTACAATTTTAAATAAGTAGATTTAAGAAAGTAATTTTTAAGCTAATGTCTTGCAAAGAACCCCAGAAATATGTGACAGTAGAAAAATAATCTTCTAAAGAAAGATACTTGAAATAGGACCTTTCACAAAAAGTACCCCTTAAAAACGTTTTGGGAAAAATTCCCTTTTAAAATACCTTTACCGAAGTACTCTTGCAAAAAGTATTAGCAGGAAAAAACATTAATTTTCGAGTTTGGTTTAATTTACGTCTGAGCTAGTAAATATTTAATCTGTGAACATTTGAGCTACTTTTGTATAAAATCTAGTGTTTAACTTTCAGTCATCAAACAGTGCCAGACATCAGCTGTTTAATACTTCTTGCGGGGTAGTAAAATTTCTGTTTTTAAAGGCAGTCAATAATAAATGGTTTGTTGATGTACTGCAGTTGAACTTGAGCTGCAACAATATCAGAGACAAGCTTTGTTAAAGTTTAAACACGAACTGATTTTTCGACCATTACTCTGTAGAATGAACTAATAGTAATGCTAAAATACACTGAAATTTCGGTGAAACATTCGGTGTTTTTAATTTAGACAATTACCAGATAAAATAAAAATAGAGATCGGTCAGAAATCTTAATATTTCAGTCAATAGAAAATCGCAGAAATGGAATTGTAAATTGGGCAATAAAATTAAATACAGATAGTCTGTAATGAAGAGATCAGATATTGGGGTGCCAATGTACGGCTGCTTAAAACCAGTATACAATTAGTCATGACCAAAATTAGAAGCACTTTTGGTGCTAATGAGCATCATAGTTGACGTGAAACAGCCATGATATTTCGGGTACATAATTAATAATTAGTTTTCAACTTTTGCTTTTCTCGTCTTCTTTAAAAAATTTTGATCATTCTAATTCTATCACAAAAGAAACTTTCTCAAGTCTGAGGCAGTAAGATCGAACTCAAGCCCAATAAAATAATTAACAATTGTTAAAAAGTAGAGCACTAAGTGGATTTTTTTTTTAATTTTTTAACTTTTGTAATTCATTGACGAGTTGCTTAATACCAGCAAAATGTTGGCATCACCACATATTAGAAAATAAAGCCATCTTAATTTCTTACCCCCTAATTCATAAAAATTATAACAGGCTGATAAGACTGTTATTTGACATATTTGTATGGAAAATCTCTCAAATAAGAACTTTATAAACCTGTTATAATTTTTATGAATTAGACGGTTAGTCTCTTAAACAATTATTGTTAACAACCATTATTAATCTGTTGAAAATTGTTTTCTACTTGATATATACCATAATCTATTGAGTATATTATAATTTTTTTGTTTAAATATATTTCTGGCGTAAATTTTTTTTTTTTGTTATAGGTTTGGAAAAAAAAATCCCATAATTTATTCTGGAAAGCATCTGTGTTCTTATTTTATTATTATTGTTTTTTGTTGTTGTTATTATTGATGATATTTGAATGATGAAGCAAGTTTAACTTCAAATTATTGCCAATAGAAATATTAATATTTATTTTCCCTTAAATGGTTATGCGGTCTCAAATGAATGCGTTGGATTTTCAAGGTAAAATGTATGTATCCATGTATAATATTGAATCGTGCGTGTGAGCAAAGGTCCAAAGTTCATTCGCAAACGACTGGAACGAAAACGTATGAAAATTATATTATCGTTAACTGTGCCTAATAATATAGTGCCGCCACTATATTATTATTGTTCTTTATTGCTGGGTTGAAGAATTCTAGATAAACAGTGAGCGAATCAATTCAATTTGCATGACATTAGATACATTTAACATCAGGTAAATCAGAGTGAATAAAATCGAATTTTAAATATTTCAAGGTGCAATGCAACTTCAGTCAGCTGTATTCCGTGTGAATAATATGTGTTGCTTAAAATTAAAGAAAAAAAATTTAATAAATGAAATTTTAATATCGCAAGTGCTTTATATCAAAAACCGCTTTTATTTGTTAATTATAAGTGTTTAGCAAATAATTAAACAATTCTTTGTATATTTAAGAATTATAGTGTTGATAACATTCATAGAAATTCTTATTGAAATTTTACCATTAAAATACTTTTTTTTTTTCAATAAAGAAAGAACATTTTTTTCTAGCGCAAAGTTCAAAGATAAATGCTATATGTGCATACATATATGGTTTTGCTTGAAAAGTTTATTTTTTCACTTGATATAATGTCTATGTACAATTTTAATTGTTTAATTTTTGCATATTTAAATATTTTGCAACAGTCTGACGTACGAAACACACGTTTAGAAATATGCCTTTGTTTGGGTGTACACACATGAAGTGCTTATGAATATCCAGTTGACCAAGTAGGCTTGAACGTCACTATCAAAGAACACTAAGCGTGTAAAGCAGTTGAAAAAAAATTTTCGTTTTTGAATTCACAAAGCTGAAGTTTTGAGCATTTTGTAGTCTTAAACACAGAAAGTCGCGGGGATTTAATTGTTTCACAAACAAAAACACAAAACTGCCAAGTTATTTACTTTCCAACACAAACAACCAAAGATTACTGCAGAAACCGGGTCTACGACTTCGGGACTCTTACAAAGGTAATAATTTATCTATCGAGAAAAAGATTTTTTTTAAGTTATACCAAGCTGTTTTTGTTAGAATTAATGCCTGTGTATGGAAGTCTTAAGGACCTCCAATGCCATTATTATATTGCATCCCAGTATAAAAACAAGCAATATAAAATATATTCTCTCTTGTGGCATAGGCAAAAGCTATGGTTTGGTAGCATATAAACAAAAAAAATTTCACTCTCTGCCCACAAGCATAAAAAAAATGTGACCACTACTTTAATGCTCCTTGCTTTAGGCGGATACATGTACATAAATAATAAAAAATTTTTTATAATCACATGGATGCCACAACAAGCAACCCACAAAGAGAAAAAATAAAACGTACAAATGTTAGACTTTACAAGACTAAATTTGGAGGTTATATTTGCGCAGCGAAAAAAATTAGCCTGTTTTATATAATTTTTTTTGTTAATTTACATTTTATGCAAAATATAAAAGTTTGATTTCTACTGTATATTGGGCTTAAGTTCATTCTAACATAATAGTGCCTTTGATGTTAATTATACAAGACATATATTTGTAAAATATTAAAAATCTCTTGCTAAGCGACAGCTAGCTATTTTCAGCACTAGCCGTCATTAAGCTTAGAGGATCACCCTTCCAAAGCGGCATTCATAGCACGCAGTCACCCAAATTTTTGTGTACTTTCTAACCAAATTTTTATTTATCACAATAACAACTCTTATTTTTTTTTTCATAAAGGTAAGGAAGGAAGTGTTTGATACTGGCATGGGTGTCACCTAAGGAAGACGAGAACCTGAGCTCAAAGGCAGGTGTTGACGAAAAGAGTGGTGGCTTTGAAACAGCCCGTTGTCCCCCTAAAGCTAAAGGTATTTAATGTTTTCTTTGGCTTGTGTAATTATTATCAATCAAAATACTAAGTTAGAAAAACCTAAGGCCCGATAAGTGTAACACAAAACAGTTATGCAAGAAAACTTCCAGTAAACAAAATTAATGAACAATATTATACTTGTTTGCTTTCATATATATAATTGATCAAAATGCCAAAACAAAGGTCACCAAAGCAGAAGAGGTCACATTGTTTGGAGGCTAACATTTGTCAATGTGATCGTACCTTTAGTCATTGAACACCCTAATTTACTCGATTTCATACTACAACCTATTAATAATTTTTCCAAAATTTTGTCAACATTTTTAAAGCTGCCTTCATAATTTTTTAATAATCATCAAACAAATGCTTCGCAACATGTCTTCAGAACATTGCCAATTGGGTTAGTACGCAGGTTAGTTTGTGCAGTATAAAGTGCGTTTATATGTGTTTTTTCTCAGGTAAAATATACATATATGTAAACAAAAAATGAAAAAATAAACAAAGTTAGTATGAAAAACAGAATGCCAATCGTTTTGAAGAGTATTTAGCAAGGAAAAAAATTAAAAGAGTCTCAGTAAATTGGTTTTACAAACATTCAAATAAACATGTTATATTCTAACACCTTGACTTTCAACTATGACATCAGCATTACACACGATATATATCTCCTTCAGCAGACATGTCAAATAAGCAAATCTTTCATTAAAAATTTTATGACATTTTGCAGCATAAGAGACGATAAGTCATTTAAGCTTTAAAATATATATATCAAATAAATATATCAAGCATTGCTCTTAAAATTTTGTAAAATATTTAGCTTATATTGCTGATGATAATGCAGGTCTTCGATCTAGTAACAAGGTTTTTTTAATTATATAGTGCCACAAATCTTAATTGTGCTGGCGAATATTTTTCCAATCGTTGGTGTTTTTGTGTGTCCTGGAAAATTCTGCAATTGCTTTTTATAGCATTTTCAAAGCAGCTTAATAAGTTTATATTTGGATACAAAAATTAATAAATAAATGAACTTAATTATCTTTGCGCTGCAAGAGCCAATTGAAATGTATTACTTTAGAACTAAAAATACACCTTAATGTTTTCTGTCTTTTTCAACCTCAATTTAGTATGAGCTTTTTCTTTCTTTTCACATTTTCCGTTTAGCTTCAGTAATTTTTTTCCAGAGCATTAATGAACAATCTCAGAGCTTTTCTTCTTTTGAGTTAAATGAAAGATATTTAGGTAAAGAGATTTTATGTAAATGATATCTATATATCCACATATATCTACTATTTTTAGATTTTATGTTTTTCTGTATTTTTTTATTTATGTCCTGCAACAAAGCTTAGGTATATTCACTAAATAACTAATATAGTGTAAAATTTGTTGCAGAGATTCCTAATCCTTGGTTTATGTTAATACATACAATGGCAACAATAAACCAAAAATTAAATATTTTGTGCGTCCTTTCTTTAATGATTACACAGGGCTTAAGTACCATAAAAAATCTGCAATTATTTTTATATGAAAAAAATATATTTTGAAAAAATTAATATGATGAAAATTGACAAAAAGTTCTTGAATTCAGGCAAGTTGTTGCATAAATTTCTCTATCGGAACACACCCCGTTACTTACTGAATAAAATTAAGTCAAAGAATTTGTTATTGAAAAATTTGTTGTATTGATTTAACTGGGGACAATTGAAAAATTAAAATTTGTTGTATTGATGAGGACACCAAAGTAGCTTTCGACTTGTTGTTGTTGGGGTCATTTTTTGTTGTAAGGCATCTGGGAATACATACACTGTGCTAATTTCGGCTCTCTATATCTTACGGTTCAAGAATTCCTCGCGTGATGGTCATTTAAATGAAGTAGTACGTCACACATAATGTCAACGTTGAAACATTATAATAAAAAATTAATATCATGAAAAAATAGTTTGTATGTGTTTTATTTACGCTTACTTTTGAAAATGCTCAAAATAGTCCAAATAATGATATCTAAAACCAATGGATTTGTGAAGTGTTTTACTTGTAAGTTTTATGCTTAAAAAGGTTCACATTATTCATAGTTCTAAGAATAGTTTTGCTATGGAGGGGATTTCCCCTATTTGAGTGCACTGGACAATCAGTGAAATAATTCGAATTAAAAAGCAAGATATCACAATGCATTGCTTTTAAAGTGGCTCATGTCTCTTTAAATAGCAATTGAATTGTCCTTAGCTGAAGCCCCTTTACTAAATCACTTTCTAGTAATATTTGCTGGTATGCGGACAAGAAAATGGCATAGCACTTTTTTAATTATCTAATTTTTCTTCTTTAGAGTCGTATTAATATTAATTTTCAGTGTAGTCTTTTTGGTTAAATTTTTCTTTTTGCTGAAATAAGCACTTTTTCTATTGACATGAAAGAAAACAAAAAAGTAAAAAATACTATGACCTCTGTAATGAATTCACACTTTCAGCATGCTTTTGTTGATATTGAATATTTTCTCACAAGCATAATGTTGCTTTAGTGTGCGTATGTGTGTTTGTGCAAACGAATTTGTTTACAATCCAGCAGCGTTAAAAAGGAGTAAGCGGGCCCTATGGAAGTCCTTATATGATAGACAAAAGTTGTTACTATCATATTTCTTACTAAGGTAGTTTTAAGACGTGATGGATGCCAATAACTCCAATACCTAAGAGGAATGTTCCAGAAGGTCATGTGAAAACTCTGGCTTCGCTTATTGTGTTTATAAGCATGTTTGGTTATTATTATCTACACAAAAAAATATTTTGCTACCTATATTTACGTCCTCGAAAACTTTTCATAAAATTGAATAACTTGCTGAAGCCGATCAGCAACCTTCTAGAAGTTTTGAGTTGGTAAGGAACGTCTAGATCTAGGATGATGCACAAACGAGCTAAGAGAAGCAGGCATGCTGAAGTTCAACTGTATTGTGAAACTCGCCAGAGAGGATATTAGACTATATGCAGGGTTTATTGTGGGGCACTGTAAGCTAAATTATAGTCTCAAAAAACTGAAATTGGTATTCAGCTTCTAAAAGATGGCGTACAAGAAAACTAATGAATCCCAGCATAATGAAGTACGACCACATATTGAACCTTTAAAGGAAAGATATGGACTATAAAGAACTAGCTATGTGGCACTGAAAGCTAAAAAATCCCACCAGAGTCAATTTCGACAGTTTTGCCATCCCTGGCACAAATGATATTAAACCATAAAGAGGCTAATAATGGGGCACTGTAAGGTAAATTTTCGACTGAAAAAATGTAAACTGGTAAGCAATGATTCCTGCAGATTAAACAATAAGCAGAGAGGTAAGCGACGGTTCACATTCTTTGCGCATGTCCCGCTGCGTATAGGCGAAGTACCGCATATCTAGGAACTGGGTTGTTGGATCACAAGGACCTCGGTATCATCAAACCTACGGCCATAACGAGATTTGCTTATAGTTTAAATTTCGGTGTACAGGCAACAACCGCTGCACAAGACACCTCTTTGGTTGAGGAATACAATTGTCCGCAAATGATAATAACCGATAATAAAGTGACTACGAGTATGTTCTTGTCATTGTCATTGACAGCGAATTTTCCTCTCATTTTTGTGTTGTGTTGCGTTGTGGGTTTTGAGTATAAAGAACAAGCGCTGCATAATTTTGTTTTTAAAGAGGTTTTCAATTGGCCCCATTAATAATAGTATAAAGGATGGTGTAAGAAAGCCTTCAAGAAGGCCTGATCTCAGAAGGCCCAGCAAAGTCTGCAGCTGGGAATATGTTTGCAAATGTTTGAGCATATATGTAGCTGTGTATTGTGTGTACAAGTGCTGTAAGAGGAAACAAGTGCTTTAAAGAGAACATTTAAAACTGTATGTAGATGTAAATAAATAACATTTTTGTGCGCTGATATTAATGTTTGTGTGAGGATAAAGTAAAGATGAGTAGATTTTTTATGACTGCTGGGATCTCGTTTTTTTTTTCTTTTTCTTCTGCTTTGTTTTTATTTTATTTTTATTTTTTCTTTTTTCCCTTTTAACGCATACAAATAATGAACGTGCTTGTGTAACAGTTGCTTTGTTTGCCGGTGTTGTTGTCTTTGTTGTTGCTTTTGAGGTTGATGATTACTAGAATATAATAATGAGCAACGTGACGATGATGATGGTGAGTGATGATGTTGATAATGATAATGACAATTTTTCTACTCTTAACCCAATTCAAAAGTGGCTGATGTACTTAAGTAATGCTTCACTTACTTTTCAATGCTGGTGTTGGTTGTTGTTGTCATTATGTTGCTTTTGATACAGGCATATAATATTGTGGTTAGTTTTACTTTATAATGCAAGAAATTTTGTTTGTAATTTTTTTTAGATTTTTCATTGTTGTCGGCTTAATTTATTGGTTGTATTTTTGCGTATTTGGTCCAAATCTTGAGTTTAAACTTTTGATATAAAAAAGATATTAGAGATTTTGCATTTACTGTTAAAGTTAAAGTTTTATTTTGGTTTGTTACATTTTAAAATTGTTTTTATTTATTCTATTATAGCATAAATTGACAAATTTTTCCAGCATAATTTTGTCTAAGCAATTGGTATTTTTTTTTTTAATATTAAATGCATTAAAGGATTTTTTACGTAAACCTCAATTCCTTTTCGATTTGAACATATAAATGTACATTTTAAAGATTTTTGTAGAGTATTAAAATTTGTTTACATTAACACATTTTATAATTTTTTCTAATAAATATACAAGTTATTAAAATTTTCTTCCTAGACACCGACTTGTATGTTTGCTTAGCACTTGCAGAAAATTCCTTGGTTTTTTTTTTGCTGCAATTATGTATATATTACCATATAATATATATTTTAGTTATCTCTGTAAAGAGTATGTAACTATTTTGATTTTTTTAAAGCTAGTAACTTCTGTGGTCTTACATGTGTCATTTGATTATAGATTTATCCAGCCTTATAATGATATATAATTTTTTCATATTTGTATTTGCACTAAAAATTAGATTTTTTTTCTAAGCAAATTTTTTTTTTTTATTTATCATTTTTCTTAAAATTTTGAAGGTTTCATATTAAAAAAAAATAATTGTTTTTGAATTACTTGTTTTTTCTTTGAAATAGTTTTTAACAAGCTTCCGACTTATTCACCTGTTCACGTTTCGTTTAAATGGCAAACTACTGCCTGTGTATATCGAACAAAAAATGTCAAGTTTTCATAAAGCAGCTGTTTAATTTGTGTAGAGTTTTTCATTGCGCATGTTTAAATATTGTAATATGTAGAATTTTCTTTAGAGAAATTGAAAAGCTTTTAAGAGTACAAGTATTTTATAAGAAATTCTCTTACTTAAATGTTCGAATAAGGCTTTGCGTCTTAGAAAGCTTTGCAGAAAAGTTTTATCAAATAAAAGCTCAACATTTGTTCCAGAGATTTTATGCAGTTATCAAAAGCCATCCTGAAATATTAAGAGAAGAACAACTTATTAGAAAACAGTTTGTGTTTATCTGTTGCATGATAACCAGTAGGGTGATGAGAATTAAATATTTATTTCGTATTTAAAATTGCAAGTTTTGGTCAAAATGAAAAATTGATAAAGTTTTTCTGTAACGTAGTAAAAATTTGGGAAATATACAAACAGTTTATAACTTATGTATAGATATAGATAACTGATATTAGCTAAAACAAATGATGGTCGCAGCCATTTGAAGAGCATTTGGCATATTTTACTATCACAAGTACAAAAAAGTAAAATTTTAGCTTGCAGGCTATACGCTTAGTACGATAAATAAATGTCAGCCAAATCCTTTGGTGTTTGAGAAGTTTTCGAAAAAAGAACTTTTATATTTGGGAGCGCCCTTGATTTCTGAATTTTTATAGTTTGTTGATTTTCACAATTTCTTGTACTGGGGACTACGTTTAATTTTTAATTTTTAACGGTAACCCCATGCCTTGTGTATATTTCTGCTCCTTAGCTCTTATTGCTTGCGAGGTTCGCACCTGTGTAGGACAGACGTATGAAGAGCGAAGTAGTTTAAAAGGAAATCACTTTCAATCTATTAATGCGAAATAATACAGGGTCGCAGTTTCTTGTATGAAGACCTCCTTATGTTTTTAATTTTTTTTTTGGTTTTAGTTTTTGTTATTAGAGAGGCCTGCGGATTAGATTTGTATACTGCGAAAATCCCAAGTCTCTATTTTTTGTGTGGAATACCCTGCAGTTTTTAGTTTTTTTTTGTTGATTTTGGTATTTGCAGTTGTAGAACTTGTGCAAATATCAGATTTTTTACTCTTATAGTTCAAAAGTTACAGCTAATTTAATTTAATTTTTATGATGTCTTGTATGAGGGTCCCTTTAGTTTTTAGCTTTTTGCTGAACTTAGCATTTGTTAATATAGCTGCCAGGTAACCACATGTACTGTGAAATGTGAAGCTTTCTAACCTTACTGTTTTGCAGAATGGGAGTGTAATAAGCTTTGAAAGTAATAAATTAAAAAAAAAAAAACAAAGTAATAAACTTTAAAAATTTTGACTTATCCTGGCAAAACAAAAAAATTAAAAAAAAACATTTTTTAAAGTGATATAATTATTATATTTTAAAGTGTTATTATATTAGACCTGGTGACCTGTGATCAGGTGGCAAGGTCTTATGCATACATTTATGTATGCAAACAAGCATTTTAAGTTAAATTATTTGCAGAATAAATTATAGCCCTCGGACACTAATAATGCTCGATTGTTGATGCAAGTTATTGAGAGAACATGTATAAACAACATGCTTTCATTGTCGCGTAATGACCAAAAAATCAGTTCAAGTTTACTCACAAACTCCGTTTAACTATCGCTTAAGCTGCTAAATCTTTAATCCAGTGAATAATTAAAAGATAAGTAAACGAAGAAAATTTTGCGTTTAAGCTCCAGTCATCCAACAGTGCAATTCATAAGTTGTTTGACATTTTTTGCAACGTTGCCAAATTTTGTATATCTAAAATAAATAATAAATAGTTCACTGATTTATTACACTCAAGCTTAAACTTCAATAAAGAAAAGTTTTGATAAACTAAAGTTTTAACCTTAACTGATTTAAAAAAACCAAAAAAAAAAAAAAGTTAATTGGGCAATCTGTTGTATGAGTACAAATTTATATAAATATTACTCATACGTCACACAGAACACACTTACGACCTACATACATATATGACGATAAGCCAAAAACATAAGACGTCGCAGTTTTGATATTTAGTTCATTGGCATAAAATTAATTCAAATAGACACACACACACACACACAATTTTATATTAATCTAGTAAAGGCCACATTAACCGACCATTCGATACGTCGATAATTAAATTAGCAATTTTTTCTGCAGCAAAATTGTGATTTTTCACTTGGCACGTGTTGCATATAAACTATCAATATGTGGAATAATTGCTCGGCTCTTTCTATCTTTAACCAAATTAAATTTGCTCAATGTTTGTAATTTTCAAATTTTAGATTAGAAAGAGTTAGAGTTGAAAAATTCTGTCAAACACATTTAACTAATTTACGGTTAAATAGGTAATAGGTTTAGACAAGAGCAGCACTCTTCTTTAACAGCAGATGACAGCAAACAATTTTACCTTAGGCATTTTAAATAAAGTTCAACAATTTTGAAACATACACAGCAAAATACAATGGAATTATTTTAAAGGGTTTTCTGGTAAGCATATAACGAATTATACTGGGTAAGGAGGAAAATTTTGGTTGTTGCTAATTGTGACTCGAAAAATTTTTATAAATAATATACTTGTTGGGCGCCTTTATAACGATCAAATTCAAAACCAAAATACCACAACTAGTGCAAAAATAGGATGTGCGGTGAAATGTGGTACTGAATAAAAAAACTAGCAACATGCCTGATTAAATAAGCTAAAAATCGGTTCAGTACTTATGATCTTTTTTTTCTTTGACGGAATTTGTACTAGATACACTAATCCCCTTTTGCATATTTCATAGTGGTATTCGTACAGAAGAGGAAATTTAATGTACAAACAATTTCATATCAGAATAGTCATTATCTCAATAGATCATGGTATATGTAGGTTTAAACTAAAGAAATATAAATGCCAGTGAAAACATACGTAAATATGACGTTGTATTTTTTGCAATGCGAGCATTGTTTTCAAGACAGTTTTGCACAGTCATTACACCAATATAAAAATCGCCTACCAAAACGTTTCCTGTCGCTCAAAAAAACGTTTTTTTTCTGCATGTACGAACTATTGAATATCTAAAAACAAAGCACCGTATTTTATAATTAAGAAAACTATGCCCGAGAAAGTAAATCAAACAGCTTTTAATCCGTTGCCTATATTTGTTCCTAGTTAAGTGTCTATAGTTCTGCGCTACATTCTCTGTATATCTCTTTAAATTTATTCTACTTTCTGCTAATATATTTTATAATTTTTCAGAGACCGTTTTGATTGAAGACGCAGTAATTTAAATTAAGTGCTACATCAGGAAAAAAAAATTTAACTATATAAACGTAATATCGAGGAGAAACAACCAAGCGCTGATTTTTTTCTAACCCAAGAACTAATAGCTAAACTACGATCGATAATATGGTTTATAAGAAACATTTGGATTCTATTCATATTTTTGAAATTAAGATATGATTTCTTGTGCTTGTAGAGAAACTTAATTGTTGCAAAATTCAGTAATATGTTGCATATAGAAAAAACGTTTCTAATATCAGCCCTCGGCATGAATGTATCACCATCTATTGGTTTACATTTTATCTTACTTATAGGGAACCCTTCCTCAAAATCTACAACTGGTGATCCAATAATAAAATAACAACTTATAAAAATATGTCACTGTGTTTCCTTGACTGAAAAGACAGAATGCAAAATAAAAGTTTTTGTGCATACGTATTTATTTTGTACTACGCACTTGGTAGCGTAGAACAGTGTCCAGGTATTCTAAATCTGGAAACACATGAGATTTCTTTTTATTTTGTTCAATCATAAAATTTGGAATTGTATCTCTACTAAATGCAACAAATCGATTTTCACTAAAGGAATGCTTGTATTTATTAAAGTTTTTATTTCCAAACCACAAATATATCTCAACATTAATGAGAGAAATTGCCATATTTTTGGCTTGAAAAACCCAATCCCAATCGAATGATGTACTGTGAGGACAATAGATTTTGCAATACTTTAATATGGCCTTGTTCAATGGTTTTACTCGACTTTAATATGTGGATTTCAGTAGCTTTCAACGTAATTAAAATTTATTTTCATGGAGCAGCAGTTTATACAGTGAGTGACTTTATACAATGAATGCATTATTTTAGGTATAAGAAAAGTCTTTTTTAAAACTGTATGTCTATTTCCGACATTTATATGCTGCCTGCATTTCGCTCATGCTATACGGGTTGTCAGTAGGCGTAAGATACTGTAATGAAATTGTAACCAATTATTCTATAATTCGCAAAAACACAATGATTCTCATAGTAGAGTTATAGGAAATTCATATTCAAATTTATTTTTGTATAAGAAATATAATTAGTTTATTACCAGCAATGAAAAACTAGCACAAATGAAGCTGTTTAGTTCCTGCATTAGCAGTATTTTTTGCTAAACTCTAGCATTGTACAGTTTTAGCCACTCATTTTGTAGAGGCGGCTTGAGGAAAAATCTCATACAAATGCATGCACTCTGTTTACCTCTTCAGCACATCAGCAACAACTAACAACAAGAGAAGTATGAGTGATCTATAAAACAATTAACTTTAAATGGCTAAAACTTCGCATTAAGTGGCAATCAAATAAGTGATCGAAAGCTCAATTTTGTGCTTACATGTAACTCAAGGCAAAATAGTATCAAATTATGTAGTCAAAAATCAGCCATGAGTTCAATAATTTCTTTGTTAATATGATTAATTACAGGGATTACCACGGGGATGAACTTGACGAATTAAACATTTTAAAAAAAGATATAAGAAATTTCAAACTATTTTTGTGTTACTTCATGTCTAAGTTTAAGCTTTCAAATGTCCAAACTATGAAAACAAGTTAAAATCGTAATTTAAATATGTCAGTTGCTTTTCTTTTGCATTGCCGGTACGTACTAGAAAATCAGCGCCAAAGAAAAATACTTTTGCATTCACCCTCGCTTCTTTGGAATCTGCTTTCGCTGTCATTATTTTAAACCTCCCCCAACAATTTGTTTAAATCGTAATTAAATTCTAATGCAGCAAAATTTTGTCCAACCAAATTATGTTACCAACTGAATTGACTGTTGCTGCCTTTTGGTCTAAATAATGATCAAGAGCAATTAAAATTTGTTGACAGCAAATTTAAATTCCAATTAATTTTTAATTTTATTGTAGACAAATATTTAAAATTAGTAAAGACAATTCCAAATAAGTGCACATGTTAGTGAAAATGTAATTTAAGCTATTTAATTTAATCTAACCAACATTTGTTTGCGCAAACACGACATAAACAAAAAATTAACACACGGTAAAGCAACTTAAATCTGTTGCAGCAGACCATTGTTAGTTTGTTTTTGGCAAAACATGCTGTCTCTGAAAAGTTGCGCGTGTGGCCAAATTGTTGACAAAATTTTCGATTGTATTTGCGTTGGCTACTGCAGTCAGCGGTGTTTGCTGCAGGCAGGAACTTAAAATTTTTTATGTGCTCTTCAGCTACAAGGCATGCTATTGTAATCACTAGCCAAACTGGTTGTTGAATGTTTTTATATTTTTGGTAACTGGCTGTTCTACGTACAACAGTTTGTAAATTCCACTGAAAAGATCATAAAGGAAAAGAAAAAAGCATTTTAGTTGGAGGAAGTTGGAGTTTAAAAATATCTGGCCCTATAAAGTCTATGTTTAAGTAGTGTAAGATATTGTCAATTTGTAGAGGTAAAAATATGTCGATAGTGTATCATTAATTTTTCAGGAACGTTAGGCTTAAGCAAAAAAATTTTCATAAACATCTTTTATATAAAAAAAAAAAAAAATTAATGGCTTCATAAGACAGGAGGAAACTTTGGAATAAAATTAGGAAATTAGCGAAATTCGTTCCTTATTAGCCTAACAAGCCACATACTACCCAAACTGGTGCAAATAGCGATTGCAGTTGTTAAGCAATAACCTTGCTACTAATATATCACAATGTGAATAATGAAAAAAAAAATATTACTTTAAAATGGTTGATCAATATTTGTATTGTTGTAATTGACATAAAAAAAGCATAAATTGAGAACTTGGGCAAAGTTATATAATTATTACCATATAGGCCAGTACAAATAATATATTACATACAAAGAACTGTTTTGTTTTCTTAAAAGAAATATTTATTTGCAATAGATTTTTATTAAGTTTTTGCCAACAGCACAAAGGCACAATATTATTTACAATGATAAGAAATTTGTGAACGCAAAGTGCAAGTGCAGGAAAAGAATGAAATTATTTTTCTTATTCCAAAGCATACAATTTATTATTCCCATTACTAGCATCTATCCAACCCAATATCTCAACTGGATTGCTAGTACTAGGAAAGTAAATTTTTAATGATCAGAGAGCTAGGCCATACATATTTATTAAAATTTTTTTTATCAAGCAAAATACGCGTTCTCAAAAAATAAGAAAACTGCCTTATTTAATCGAAAAAAATAAACAAACAAAAAACAACTAAATTTTGCCTGTAACACAGCAGTTGTGGGTTTTGGAAACTGGGCCCTGGCGTTAATGCCCAAAAACAGATTTTGTCTGATACAATTCTATAGAGGTTAACATATAACACATACATTTATAGATGGCATATACTACGTTTATACGTACTGCTTATTCGCGAATAAAATTTTAGTGAATAGAAAAATTTGGCGTATAAACAGTGAAGAAAATTTTTATTAGTGAATAGCAAAGCACAAAAACAAGTCTTGATTAAAAAGCTACTCGCAAGTAAAACACAAAAAGTTGCCACTTTTTTTTTTATCGATTTTAAAGTTTTCTTCGATGTGGCGCACGTAGATACAATCATATGACAGAAAGGAAATAATTTACTGAAAATTGCACGAAATTTGAGGAAAAATGCTGCTTGTGGCTCTCTAATCAGTGTCCAGTAGGGGTCACTTTTAGGGTGAGCTAACGCCTTTCATGGTATCTGCATGAGTTGTTAATTTGGGCACCGTAACATTACGTTTGCTTCATCCCACAGCGCCAGTTCTGCTTACCAAAAGTGGCCCACTGGGCACATTATATCACAACCACTACCTTCATACCAAGAAAGGTTAGGTTCTTACCCATTTAAAGTTTGAGAATAGGTTAAGATCGTTTCAACCCTAAGGCCTCTAATCATTCGCTTTACCAGATAAGATTATTTTGCATAATTTTTAAATGCACCAGCTATCCTGAGGGAAACTTCGGAGGGAACCAGCTACTAGATGGTTCGATTCGTCTTTCGCCCCTATACTCAATTCTGACAATCGATTTGCACGTCAGAACTGTTTCGGTCTTCCATCAGGGTTTCCCCTGACTTCAACCTGATCAAGTATAGTTCACCATCTTTCGGGTCACAGCATATATGCTCAAGGTACGCTCTAGTTAGAGGTATAAATAATATAAATATTATTATACATATCTATTGAACGCCCCGGCTTTTTCCACTTTTCTTGAAAACAGCTTCTGTAACAGATATCAAGTATTCACTTTTAAATGTTCCAAGAATTACCTGATGTCTGTGCCTTCTTCTTTCACTGGCAAGTACAAAAGTTTCATGCCTTTTGTTCAACGGTTCTTGCAATATTTCGTGGCTTTAATTGAATTAATTGAATGGTAAGAAACATCTTAATTTTTGGTTTCTCCATTATTATTTTAGTAATCACGTCTTTTTCTGAACATATGTATGTTGTGCTTAACAGTGTAGCCAATCAGTTAAATTTTTACCATCTGGCTTCACTAAAAAATACAAATTTTCTGCATTCGCATTGATGCATAAACAGTGAGTAATTTATTTGCAAATAATTTTTATTGGTGAATCGGCTACATATAAACGTAGTAATAAACATTAATATTAAAGATTATGGCCTCTACAAGAATTTTTTGGGTACACAGGTCACTTAAATCAATTTAATCATAAAAAAAATGTCCAATAGTTGCACTTTTAGCCGAAAATAAATGCTTAAGCTTAGGTAGTAAGAGAAAATCTTCAGCCCAGCCTTCCTCATCTTAACCATTCATGCATTTTTAATAATTTTTCTCATTTTCTTAATGCCTGTTTCAACTCGCAATAAAGCCACAATTTATTGCCAGTTGTTTCAGCATTAAGTCTTATTAAAAGTATAAATAAAACCTTTAGGTTTTATGTTGCGAAAATTGTTTTTCGTTTGGACCATCTTAATCCGCTTTCGAAGTTTATTTAATACTTTATGTTGAATTTTTTTTTTTTTTGCAAAAACAAAATTAAGCTGAATGTGATGAATAAAATCTTGTGTGAAAAGAAAAAAGATTGCAACATAAAAAAGAACACAATTTCTTGATTCGTTTTTTTTTTTTTTTTTTTTGGTAATGTAATAAAACCTAAATATTTAACAAATCAAACTTGTGTACAAAACAGTAAGCAACTGTAGCTTAAGCAAATACAAACATACCTGTTATAGTAACGCAGCGAACCAAAGCAAAGTTAAAAAAATGATCTGTTCTGTTCGAAAAAGACGGTATTGAACTTTGAAAAAAGTTATATAGAACTTCCTAAAAGCAAATCATTTTTGTAAAAACATTGGATATGTATTTTTTTTTACAGGGCTGTGGAAGTATTTGCAAGACAAACTATAAAAAAATTAGTAGGGGCTCGGCAGAAAATGAGGTTAGGGCCAGTGTGTAAACGTAACCTTTGCTTCGTGTTGAGCTTTCAAGAAAAGGTGGAGCATACAGTGAGAACGGTGCTCACGTGACTGTTTCGTCATGTTTAAATTTCTTTTTTGTATGTAAACGAAGCCGGTAGAGTTGTGATTTACTAGAAATTTATAGGCAAAGAAATTCAAATTGTAGTAACAAAATTTGCGTGTATGAATGTACATGCAAGATGCATGTTTACCAGGAAATCGATGAAAAAGCGATCAAGCAAACCTGAGGTGTGCAAATTAATGCGTAAAAATATACATTTGTTTTTTCATCCTGCTCCTATAAACTTTAAGCTATTTTAACTGTTGTAGCCAATCTTATGGGTCACTCTGGTTTAAAATTTTGTTTGTAAATTGAAAACTGATTTCATGTGTTATTGCTCGCTGGGTAATCTATTTATTGAATTGCGTGTAACGCACATAGTATTAAGGCTGTTCGCTTAAACAGTCGATATTGTTTCATTGACTCCTAAATAGCTTCTGGCATAAGGAAAAAAAGCAAGTTTTGCTACCACATATCATAAAATTTATTTCCGACTGGCCGCCTTGAAATTAAATATTTTTCATTCATACTGACTGCCTCAGGATACCCCTAGATCAACTCCGAATAATTTATTCACGTAAATATTTTTTTTCCAACGCATAGACTTCCTACCACGCCTCCTTACGGGGGCTACCGTGCGAAAATATAAAACAAAAATATTTAAAATCTATATTTTAGATTAAAATTTATATTTTAGATATATTGCAGAGAAATTTTTTTTGTCACGTCAAAAGTTATCGAAAAAACGAGAGTAAATTTTCGACAAACTTTTTTTCCACATAAATTGACCCGGCCTAATGTGTACAATTTTGATGTTTGCTAGAAAAATGTAAGTATTTGTAAGCCTTGTTGCCTAATTAAGTAGTTTTAGGCACTATAACAAAGTATGGGAGAAAGAAGTACAAGTATTAAGGTGGTACATTATTAATGAACAATTCCTGCCAATACACATTTTCTTTTTTTTTTATTAGAAAATTAATCAAACATGTTTGTTGTTCAACTAACCGGTTTTGTAATCTAAGGCAATTTATCTCATTAAAGTTGTTCAATATCGAAATCAATTGGAAAATATGAGCACTACCTGGAATGATTTCATCTTTCATGAAAATTATGCCTTTGAGTTAGTTGTTACTTCAATTACTAAGTTTTACTTCAAACTCATAAAATTCGTTCAACTAATCAAATCAGAAACCACATATGTCTCAAATGTTTTACGTTTAATCACAAACTGTACAGTAGCACAATAACAACTTTACAATTTTTGCTTAAAATTTTGCAAGCTTCTTGAAATTGAAATACTTAAAGATGCAAGCAATTAAACTACAAAGAAAATTCAAAATCAATTTATTTAACATGTTGGTTACGTTTTTAAAGCCACAAAAAATTTAGTTTGATATTGCAAAGGATAAACTGATAAATAGTTGTTAATTAATCTTTTAACATGGCCGAAACATCTGTGTGCATGTGTATATCTTTTGCATTAAGCCTATGAGGCTTTTTTACAAAAAGCTTCGTAATATTCTTGAAATTTCACGGATAGTTCAACGACTTCAATCAAACTTAAAATTCAAAATCTTAATAAAATATCTACGTTTTTTTATATTGAGTGCTTGTAAATGGTTATGCAAGCGTTTATGTTTTTAGAGAATCTGTACTAAAACTTTCATAAAAATATAAACATTGAAATCTTCCAAACGTTGTATCCAATCAGTATCTCAAAATGCTGAAAAGAATTAACACCCAAAAAATTTAATCAGCAGAAGAATTAAAATATGAAATCTTGAAACACATACAAAGAGCAAAACTGGTATAGAAGCACTGAAGTCGACAAAAGTTTTGTAAAATACAAAAACTTACTTGAAATGGTTTTTAAAGGTATGCAACAAAAAGAGTTCTAAAACTTTCAAGTAGATTAAGATTTAGACATTAAAGATTCGGTGAAAAAACAATTTAAATTAAAACAGATGTCACAGGTGAGAAACTATAAAAGCAGATGTGACCACCACTTTCTTGTTGTTCTTTATATCAGGCCAATGTACACTTAGAAACAACAACACCAATCACTTTTAAGGGATAACATAAAAACAAGGTCCAATGAAAAGACAAAATAGAAAAAAACCGCAAAGACATTGAGTATCACAGAAGCATATTTTAAGGTCTTGTTGTTTCAACATTTAGAGTAAATTTGTGCAAAGTTTCTTAAAATCAAATACTTCTTCCCGGCAACCTTCTAGTTTAACAAAACATAACCTTAACATATATTCTTTTTTCAGTTGGTTTTATTTTTTGAGGTAAAATTTAAAATTAGAAGTCTTCGCTACAGACGAAGTCTGTGAATTGAGCAATTGTATTTTTACAAGTATTAGTGTGAAATTGCTGAAATAAAAGCACAAGCTTTTAACGAAACGGAACACTAAGTCAATACAAAAACTCTTTTACTTCAAAACTGAGAAGTTGCTGAGAACAGCAACTGTCTGTCAGTGTAAATTATTGTCAACCTCAGAACATCGTAGGGCCTGTTTATGTCATTTTCTTCATTCGATTGAGGTAATCTAACCTCAGTACATGAAGTACTCTAAAATTGCTAATTTTTGTAAAAGCTTATAAGTTGAACTTACTTATGCACATACAGCATACAGAGATTCTTAACAAATTGAATACAATTGTTTTTTTTTTTTTTTTTGCAAACAACATTAGTTAATTGAATACAAAATTTCCCAGGGGCAATTTAAAATGTCATAAAACTGGAACTTATGTCAGCAAACAATTTTCGAAGTGAAAGCTTAACAGTTATTGAAATTTTATTCTCAAATACTTTATGCAAATGTCAGTAGACGTGATATTGCATTTCTTTGGAATCCCAGGTGAATATGATAAAAAAAAAAAAGAACATGACATAATGTGTATGTAAATAATGTAGCTTTAAAACAATGTTGTTTTTTTTATTCAAATTGTATTATTTACTTTTGAATGTTTGATTTTAAAACACATTGGCAAGAAGCTAAATATCTTTGTCACGAATGTCACACAAACGTCATGTTGATATGTAAAAATAAAAATAATTTCGAAACCCAAGAGATGACAACGAATTTTCAAAAAAAATCCGATGCCAAGAATAAAGTGGTACAATGTTTTTTAAAAGGGTTCGTGTAGACACGAAAATAAAAAATAATAGTTTTTCTAAAGAACTTTCAAACAGAATTGTATGTGATTTATGAAATTTAAGCTTTGAAGCGAATTTTTATTTATAATGCATCATTATTATTTTATTAATTAATTCATGATGGTATATTTTTACTAAGCACGAAATAAATAACATACCAAAATGCTTGGATTTATGAACCCAGACCTTTGCATTAGTTTAGGTTTAAACATGGACTCAATTAATAAATATGTATATAAAATTATAAATTTATATTGGTTCTTAAGGTCAACTAAATTACTAAGTTAATTTTGAAAAAAAAAACTAAGCCCTAGTTTTATAATTCAAAACGTAGTGCCAAACAACAAATTTGGAAATATTTCACAAATTTATTATTGGTGTGTGTACACAAACATAAAATTTAAATGAAGTTTAACTTTTCGAGACGTTGAAATTTAAAAATTTGCGTAGAAAGCAGGAAAAAAAAATTCAAAGACTGTTTTTTTTTTTAATTACTTTTCATATAATATATTTACTGAAAACCCAATTTAATCTATTTCTACTTAAATCAATCTCAAGCGCTGTCAGAAGTACTAAAAGTATGGATTTCCTTAAATAAAGTACGTTGTACGATGGGCTCGAACCTACAAAGTTGCTACTGTCAGTCGAACACTTTACCAACTTAGCCATCAAGACACTTAAGTGAGTTTAGGAATGTACAGTACATGATTCATGCCTGATCATAAGCACCCTAATGAGCTCAGTAAGGAATACTTCTGGAAAAAAATTTATAATCTAGCGTTATCTAACGAAATTCAAAGGAAATCCTTATTGCATATAATTTATAAAATAATTTTAATGAAACCAGTAAGTTTTCCTCTATGTATGCTGGTGTTGCTTCAAAAGTAGTGAACACTGGGTAAAAAATGTGAACAGTAAGTTTTCTGCTTGATTTTGTGTGTTTTTTTTTTTACTTATAAATTCAATAACATTTATCTGATTATAGAAATAATAATAGATTTCCGTAGAAACAGACTTGTTTCTTTTTCATCTGATAGTCCTCAGCCTAAAAAGGGAAAAAGATTTCTTGATTCTATTGGGTAAATTTAGCTCTGTGTAGTTTTGCACGTCAGAAGTATTCTATGTAAATAAAAAGAATTACCTAAGTAATTTTTATTTGCAATTGCTAAATATAAAGCTTAGTGCTAAGCTCGTTTTTGGCATGGTCCAAAAGATTATTATTTGACATCAGCACTCAAGATTATTCAACTTATGAAATGAGAGATTTACTAAGAAACATTATTTGTTTGTTTATACCTCTATAAAAAGAACAACCGTTTCTTATCATCAGTGACCACTGGCATCAGCTGTTAATAAACAAACTGTGTGTTACTATGAAATAAAACTACATCATCTTAATACACAATGCTCCGCATGACGTAAAATTTATACAGAGTTTCTTAAGATCAGAAATAAAATCATATTTATTATGTGAACGTGACTTTTTGGCAAACGAAATTGTTTTTTGTCGGTTAATATGGCCTTAAAAAAATCATGAATTTGTTTAGGGGCTTACTAACTACAGACTTTAAGACTCAATTTACTGCCGTACACATATTTGCTACTTGTGGCAAACAGGCGAAAGCAACACACAAATTTGGTGAAAGCCAACAAACAGTTTGCACTTTTCGTATTTCAGAAAAACTGCTTTGATGGTGTCATTCTCTTGATTATAAATTATTTTAGTTTTTTTAGTTTTTTTCTTTAAAAAAAATTAAACCTTTTGTATTGGTCTTTTAATAAATTTCATTTATCTGTGAAGAAGGGTTGATATTTCATTATTCTTTTGCCAAACGTAGTGTACAAAATTCCTCTTTTCTTGGCTTAAATTTTAAAACAAATAAGAGTTTTGCTTTGCTTAATATTAACTGAAAAATACTTTTTCTGTTGTAAAGAAACGTTTTTTTTTAAATTTTATTTTAGTGGCTGCTTTTAAACTAAGCTTCAGCTTTGGACCGAAACGTAATGAAAATTGACTTGTTAAAGGCTTGACGTTAATCATCGTTAAATGGTGGCAAATAGTAATGAAATAGAAATGTTTGTGCAAACAAACAAAATCTAATTGAAATTTACAATTGGTAAATATTTATTAAGCTTTAATTTAGTTTTATTGCCTTAGTTTTAATTTGCTATTTCTTGCACAACTGTAACAAGCAGGCATTATATTAGCTTAAATACATATTCCTATTTATTAATTGTATGCAAGCACGAAACAACCTTGGTGTATGTCCATTAGCCATTAAGTTGCTAATTTTAATTCAAAAACGCTGACCACTACAGTTTTACTACAAATAAATCTCTCTCAATTCTGGGGAAGTAAAATCAAACTTAAGCTCGATAAAGAAATTAACAACTGCAAATCACAAAATTGGACTGCAGTCAATAAGATGCCACATGGCCAACTGGCAATAGGTTAATATTCAATAAAATAGATAAAATAAATAAAACTGGCATTAGTTTTTTTATTTTTTTTACAGACACATACAAACTGAGCTGCAATAAATTGAAAGAACTCATGTACTGGGTGGAGATTTTCCCATTTTCAGGTGAAATTCTATACTGAGTGGTGCCAATAAAAAAAAACGACTGATGCAAAAATTAACGAAATACTTGCGGTATCCAGTCACATACTCAAAGTTCTTTATAAGAAGTTTAAGAAACTTTGGCAAGTTCACAAAGCGACAAATGAAGCCTTACGTCTTACAAATTTCTAATGAATTTTTGTATAATATTTTTCGCTTCTGGAATTTTTTTTTATTCTTTCTTTATCAAATTTATGTTGAATGGTAAACGAATTTGCTTTTACTTGTAGTTTATTGGTTTGCTTTATATCTGCTTATTTGTATGGTTGTTTATGAATTTGCGATTTTTTTTTCTTTAAGGTTGAAATAAATTTCTTCATGTCTGCTCAGTTTGCAAGTATGCTAGTGGCCTGAGCATACTTTACTTTCGTTTTTGAAATTTATGATATTTTAGCAACTCGTTAAATGAAAATCTATACGGAAAAGTTATAAAATACATATTTTAAGAAAAATTTATACTCAAAGAAATACACTATAAATACAAAAGTAAAAGCAAAGTAGCAATTGAAATTGCTAAAGGTACTAAAAGCTTTTGGCATACAATTTGTAAAATGAAATATGATAAACATTTTGTTTTCACACAAGAAAAAAAAGCATTTGCATATATATGTAAAAAGTTTGATAAAATGAAAATATTAAAAAACCTACCACAAATTGGTGAATTGGTAAAAAATGCACATTTTAATGTTAGAAACGACCAGTGACGGGACGAATATATTCCCTAAAGAAATTCTTATTTGCTAATATGAGAGTATACACAACATTAATCTCTGCCTAGATTACTCATACGCAACGCAGTCTACGCAGGTTAGTTCCTATTTCATACAACTGCAAAACACAAATAATTAGGTCTAAGTGACCATGCGTAAATGTTCTTTTCAACTTATTTAAAAATAAAATAACACTGTGGAACAAATTTAAATTAGCAAAAGTTAAGTCGATTCTAAGAGTGAGGGGTGAAAATAGAGACTAAATAAGAAGACCTGTATCGCGAAACCGCGAAAAAATTATTAAAAACTTATCAATGACAAGACCCTGATTGAAGACTTTAATACAGTGATTTATTCAAAACAATATTTCCCAACTTAAAAAGATAAACTCTCGGGTCTGTTTTGAGGCGCAGGAGTTTATGCTGCAAATTAGAGGCAACCCTTCGCTATTTTTGTATATCAAGTTTTGTTTCACTTTTCAACTTTACGAAAGAGTATTTTAATAACAAATCAGGTATGAAAAAATGTCGAACGAAGCAAACGAAATTAAATTGATATCTTACTCTTGCAGTAGGAAGAAAAAAAAAATTTAAATAAGCTGGTTGTTTGGTTAAGTTATTTGGTTCCCTCCATAAAGACACAAATTTTTTGTCTATAATTGTCAAAAAGGATATTATTTCGTTTTTTTTTTTTTTTTTGCTTAAGTAAGAAAACAAAAAGCATCATTATCAGTTGGTAAGTATTTTAAAGGAGTTGAGTTTGATTGGACTTTCTTAGAGTTAGGAAAGATTTCTTCGTGCTAAAGTTAAAGACTTCCACCACCGCGCACATTAGCTCATAAAATTCACTTAAGTAATCGCAAGCTTGCAAAGCTTGAACTTAACTAGATATTTACATAAAAAGTGATTATATCGGTTTTAATGTATCGCCATCAGGCAAAAGTTCGTTTTTTCCCCTATCTCTAAATTTCTCTGAACTTCAACTAATAACTTTTTATGTTAATTTGAAGTTTTCTTTTAAAAAATAAAGCTAAACCCCTCATGCAATAAGTTGCTCAATTTTAATTGTAGGATTTTGTAGTTATCTCGCATATATTCGTTCTTGCCCATGTTCTTGAGGTTCTTGAGGAATATCTTAATCAAACAAGAAATTTAAGTTTTTTTTCCTCGTAGATATAGAAATCAAACATAAGTTTTGCTGGTTCTTTCTAATATTGTTAAAAAAATATGATTTTTTTCATGCTATTATAAAAATTTAACCATTTTCAAACTATTAGTTTATATATTAACCGTCTAATTAATAAAAATTATAACAGGTTTATAAAGCTCTTATTTGACAGATGTTCCATACAAATATGTCGAATAACAGTCCCATAAGCCTGTAATAATTTTTATGAATTAGGGGGTAAAACTTTATTTTCTTCAAAAAGTAAACGACTTCGCGTATTAAAGCGATTCTCATTTTTTGTCCCTCTTGTGTTCCAGCGCAAGTCTGCATCAAAATGAATGGACTGCACATATTTTATTCAAAAATTGTTAAAGCAACTTTATGCGTATAATGCACAACTGTTAAACGTGCATCACTCGTAAAATATTAGATAAATGTTTGACATTCTTATTAGAAACTCAATGTTGTATTTTTCTATTTTTTTTTACTTGAATGTGCTGCACTGAAGTGAAATGAAATAAGAACACAATCGAAGCAATGCAACAAATTGAATTGAAAACATTTCAATAAACCAAACACCAAGTAGAGAGAAATTTGCAATAAAAAGAAATCAATGTTGTCCTTGAAGTGGCATTGTAACAACTGAAGATTAGCACGTGTTACAATTTAAAAAGCACAAACATACACACACACACAACGTTAAAAATAGCGACTCTGTTTTCTAGATGCATTGTAAGAAATGTTCTAAAATTTATATATAAATATGAAATGCCAACTATGGTCCTAAACAGATGTTGAATTGAAGGGTAAAACATATATGTATATGACAAATTATAGTGATACATTTACAAAATAAATAAAAAATAATGCAGGCCTGTTGGCTGACGAATAAGTACCTATTTTTTTACGTCCCACTCGACACTATGCCCTGTTTTATCGCAGCAATATGCAAGTCACTAAGCTGATTTTCTCCTTGATATACTTTCGGATCACCAGGGCTTTTTTAAATCTTACAAATATTTGTAAAACCAAAAAAATCACCATTTTGTCTAAAAACAAATTCAGTGAATGAAAATGATGCACCAGACTAGTATTTCTCTTGAAAAAAGTTATTAGTAATTAATAGAGTTGAAGAAGGGACATCAAAGAAAAAAAAATATAGCTAAAGGGCTTGGAATTCTTCTCAGTACTTTATCAAACATTAAAAAAACCAGGTCAGTTATTCAAAAGAATGTAGAAGACGAGCATTTAAATTATAAGCGTACGAGACTTCGAACTTTTCTTTATGAAAACATTGACGAAGCAATGCTTTACACTTGATGTACTACGAACGTTCTTGGAGATGGAGAGCAACATTCCAAAAAATGTATTTAAATGTCTTAATGTAATTGAAGCTTTTATTGATAAAGAAAAAGGGAAAAATGTAGTTCAAACAAAAAAAATTGATTAATTTAAATAAATAAAAAAAAATATTAAAAGATGTTGCTGTGGTGAGAACTGCCTGTTTGGGCTTATTCTAGAGAGTTAAGTTGAATCTGTGTTACCGTTTCTTTAGGTCGGAAATAACTGCGATAACGAAAGTTTTGCGCATTCCAAACTGATGGCTGTTGAATTTCTTGCTCTTAAAGGGAGTGAATTTGTTACCATATTTCTAGAGCGCCTCGATGGATGAATTGGTAAAGTGCTCTGCCAAGAGTCTCCGGGGTAGCAGGTTCGATTCCTGCCGAAGGCTCTGGGTGTTTCTGCAGACAAGCAAAAGGCTTCGAAGTTTTGTGTTTGTTAAAAAAAAAAAAGTTTATTATAAAAAAAAATATATATTATAGCACCGATATGTTGTGTAGCTTACCATTCGTTAAGTAACTGTTAATAGGATTCACACAATTCCAAACCGTCCGTGTTGTAATCTGCTCAGGTGATATTGTTTAAGGACCATTTTACTATTCGCAAGAATCTTCAGGGGCCCTGACATTGCCATTTCATTGATATTCATACAAGATTCTGTTATTGCCTGCAGCACTTTGCAATAATCTGGCAGAAGTAATAACATCACTGTGCAGCAGAACTGATATTCTTTCATCAGTGCAGCAGCGTAGCCCTATGGGTATCTAGCACGAAGAGTTAGTTGACCAGGAATTCATGGTATGGTTAAATATTTAGCGACGGGTCTATTGTCTGATCTGTAGAATGCAATTCACCTCAAATTGACTCATCTTTGGCTGTAAAAATTCAGCATTGATGCGCTTTGTGCTCCTGAAGGGTCTACTCACCCATCACCTTTCGTCGTTCGGCTATGAGAGTCGGATTTTTGAATTCATAATTACGTCAATTGATCTCATTGTGCTGTTGTAATGCTTCTTGTAACGGCCGAAACGCAAGGTCAGCCAATCAAAAATTACTCAGTCATTCACTCTATAAAATGTTTGACCAAAATATTAGTGTAGCTATGTATATAGCTTAGACATATTTCTCTATTTTTTCTTTTTATTTAAGCACTCATATATACAAGACGATCTCTTGACTAAATACAGATACACTAAATTGTAAATTAAATAGTTTTATTTCAATAACTGAGTTTCACTCTGTAGATAAGACACTACTTAGCCAATACTAAAAAAAGTAAGCAATTTTTATATAGCAAAAATTCAGAACGTTCAAATTACAATTATTTTTTCTCTGCGTGTATGCGCTCAGCATTATGCATGTGTGTGTTATAAAATTGGTCACTCAAATGGACAATCGGATAAATTCAAATAATAAAATATTCCTTAGAATGACTACACTTGATCCAGCAACACATTCAACTCTATGGAAGTGTGCAGTAGAGTTTTAGTTTAAGGTATTAAAAATAAAGTTGGTATTTAGAAAATGCCATGTTTATTGACTTTGTTGAAAGAAACTTCCATAAAAGTATTCATGATAAAAGTATATTATATGTGTAAAAGTATATTATATATATACATATATATATAAATGTTTTTAAACACCAATAAAAAGTTGTATATTAAAATATATTCTTTTTTTTAGTTTAGGTCCAAAAATAGACCTTTCAAATGTTTTCTGTCTTTTTCAGCACCAACAAAATGTCGGCGGCATATAGACGGCTGAAAAAGACAGCAAACATTTGAAAGGTCTATTTTAGGGGCTGAATTAATACATTTCAATTGGCTCTTAAAGCAAATAAAGAGTTAAGTTCATATTTGAATTTTTTTTAAAGGTTTTTTATTTTCTTCAGGACGTAGGGTTTACTTCAGCCCTTTGCAAATACGACCAGATCTTTTATAACTTACACCCAGTGAAAAGAGCATTTAAGGCAATGGTAGCCATAGCAAATCCTCTCTACTTAGGGCATAATAACTTAATAGACTGTCCAAGTACCACTTGGCTGGCGATCAAGTACTTCCTTTCAAAGCCACAGAATCTGCAAGTGCCTGTCTGAGATAAACGCATTCTATGTAGGTTTTTATTGGAGCTAAAGTGAACTGTGGCCGGAACTCACAGTAATCTCAAGTCTCTGTAGTTCATTCTTTGACCGAATCCTATTCTCCTGGCAGAAAAACTTACAAATTCGTTTGACTACTAGTGTCTTTCTATTGTTTCTCTTTGATGAATATTGTCCATTTGTCTATCTCCTCTTTAAAAAATCTTTTTGTTGAAGCTAAATTATGAAGTGAAGGCAATGAAAAGCTCCTCGCCCCATCTCTTAGCATAGATGTCTGCCATAGCATTTCTGCTGTGAATCTGGTCTGGTATAATTCAAAACAGATTTGCAGGAGGTGAAACGTTATTTAATTTATTGTGTTAGGAGATTTAGTATTTGGTTTTTTTCGACCCCTTTTTTATAAATAATATAATTATTTTCTTGAGCTAAAGATTTTTTTTATTATAAGAATACATGTATATATTTTTTTGAATATTTCTGTTAATATTTCGACAATGCAATTTCAGAACAATTGCCGTAAAGAAGCTATCCGAATGAGAGCAAAATATCAACATACATAAAAAAATATATATAAATATATTCATAAATATATAAATATATCTGTTCGTAAATACATATACTCTTGTAATAAAAAAGGCCCTAAAGCTCAAGAAAATAATTATATTAAGTTTTAAGAGATAAAAAGTCCAATTAAGTCTTTTAATTTTTTTGTGCTGCCTTTAACACCAAAATAATTTACTTATTAAACTTCTTAATAGAGTGTGAAACAATCTTAATTCATCCAACTAAAACTTAATTTAAATCTGTATTAATTAAATTAGACAATGAAGAGATCAAAGACATTTAGCAGGTGGGACAACTAGTTGTTTCGAAGCTGCCGCCACACTTTCTCATCAGCACCCGTCTTTGAACTCAGGGGCTCATGTTTCTAAAGTGACAACTATGCCACTGAGCCCTGAGTTCAAAGATGGGTGCTGGCGAGAAAGTGTGGCGACTTCGAAACAACTAGTTGTGCACCCTGCTACATGTTCCCGAACATGCGTACTTCTTGTTCAAGGTACTTTTTTGCCCTTTTTTGCTTGAGTAGTAGGTTTTTGAATACATTTTTAAAAATCAGCTTTATGTAGAGTTTAATAGTCTCTACGCTATATGTATTGATGCATGATTTTCATACAGGTAAGTGATATAATTTATGATTTCATAAGAGTTTCACAAGTAACCGCAATCATTTACATGCACGTCTCATATAAAATATGTGTTGAAGTCATATGTTAACTTTCTTTATCTGAATTTCAATACAAATACTTGCTTTTGTTACTCATACATATGCAACTACACGCCCGTACATAATCTGACTTTGACTGATGAAATTCCGGTAAAAACTTGTTCTAGCAATTTTGTAATGAAAGTGTAACAAAACTTCAAGTCAAAATGTGTACATGATCGGAATGTTTTCGTAGAATTAGTTGATGCATGTTTTTGTACCAATTCAATGCTCTTCATAATTTTTTTTTTTTTTTTTGCGATAGAAATGAGGAAACAATAACAGTGTAAGCAGAATAATGCGAACCTTATTTTGGTTTTCCTTATTTCTTTATTCTTAATTCTTTATTCTTTGCGTTAAATTTGTTGTAAGTGTGTTATAATTTCAGCGAAGTGTGGAAGTGTTTGTCTTGGGAAATATTAATGCCATAAGTTATAAGTAACAGAAAACACTTGCAGAAAATTTTGTGCTGCAATTAAACATAATTATCATGGTAATGATTTTTTTTTTATATTGATAGTGGCAACGAAATGTCAATTACAAATATGGACTGGGAATGTTTTTTTAATAGACAAAACAAAAAGTATGAACTGGAATTCTACTTTGAACTAGAAAAATAAAATAATATAGAATAAATTCCAAATTAAATTACGGTGATACATATGTAGGTATATGTATAATTTGAAGTTTTCCAGAAACAGCGAATATTGTTGATGATTTTTCTATTTGTTATTGCTGTTGTTTCAAGTCAGAGCACAATGAAAAAGGATATGATGTATCGTTAACATTTAATATATGAACAATACAATATGAGTAATACAAATCACATGTGTACCAACCTGCTTGCAAATGAAGTTAAATGTGCCCGGGTGCATGAGAAGAGTACGGCTTGGTTTCGCACACTTGCTCTGTAGAAAGCATTAGTATGAAAAATCTTTATGTACAAACATAGAAGACAGACAGTGTTAAAATATTTGTAATATAAATATTGCCTTAGCTACACGGAACACTAAGTTGACGGCGGAAACGTGTGAGCCATAGTTATTGTGATCGTAACGTAAACGAAGATTGTTGCTGCTTATTAAAAATGTGTTATTGTATTGTCAAATCTCCTTACATTATCACTTATAAAAACCGACAATTAAGTGTTGGATGTTTTTATTCAAATAAACGTAGTTGATGATAAATGATGGATGGTAAAAACTTTATCTATGTAAAATATCTGCATAAAAGGAAATAAATATTGAAAGTATAAAACCAGTACAAGATAGTGTTGAAAAGAGAAAACTTTTTGTTGGCCATTTTTCGTCTACGAACTGTTAAAATTTCAATTATTTTAACATATTAAACAACGATGCACACAGTGTTGGCAAGAGTCATGTTTTCTTAGCATACATATTTCTCAATATTTTCAAGAATGCATCAGCATATATCTGAAGTACAAATGTGTTGCCAAAATCCCAAATCCAGTTGGTCACAAAAAAGTCAATCGACTACCGCTTCACCAATCTTGAATGAAAAATGTTATTTAAATCAATGCGGTAAATTAGGTTAGGTTAGGTTAAGTTGATTGGAGGGGTTTGCTTGCCCATGTCTTGCGACATACACCTAAGCCAGTGTAGGCTTGTTGTGCGCTCCGTGGAATTAACCGTGATACACTTTGACCCATAGGTCTATAGGAACTCCGTGTCATTCACAAAGTTCCTTAACTTCCTCCAGCATATGCCCCGTAATTGGGTTATGTCTGGTAAGGTGTCTCTCCCAAGATGTCGGGATCGTATTTGTGAGAAGGCGGGGCACTGGCATGAATAGTGCTCTAGAGTCTCGCTCTCCTCCCCACATGCTCTACATTCATCTCCTTCCGCTATTCCCATGCGGTTAAGATGTGCCAGTAGTTGAGAGTGGCCTGTCATGACTCCCATTAGTCTACTTAATTCGGGCTTGCGAAGTCTTAGCAGTCCCCCTGTCTTTTCCTCATCTGGATCCCCCCATAGAAACCTTGCATTGATTCCCACGGTTTCGTTATTCCAGAGAGTTAAATGGGCCCTATGTGCCCAGTTCTTTAGCTCAGATTTAACTGCATCAAAAGGTTTCGCGCATACCAAGCTTATGTTACTTAACTCTCTTGCTCTCGCAGCAAGTGAGTTTGCTCTTTCATTTCCAGCTATTCCCGCATGCCCTGGCACCCATATGATGCGAAGTTCACCACGAGACGAGTAACTGTTAATAGCATATTTGCAATCCCAAACTGTTCGTGATTTAATGAGCTCAGCTGAGATCGCCCTGATGGCCATTTGGCTATCCGTGAATATATTCACAGATGCTGGCCTTCCCATTTCATTGAGCACCCTAATACACTCCGTAATTGCCCGAATTTCCGCCTGAAAGACTGTGCAAAAGACCGGCAGATGAAATAACAGTTCCGTGGTATTCTCTATATAAATGCTTTTTTTTTTGGAACGTGTTTGTGGGCCATAACCAACTGGCGTATGTTATAATATAATGCTCATTTTAGTCAATTTAGCGAAACACTTTAGTGAACACAAATATTTAAATTTGTATTTGCAACAACTACTGCCAAGAACCCAAGAGTAACTGATAGTTAATACTCAGCACTTTGTTTTACATTAATATTCAGACAAAACTATACGAACGAACGTAGTGGTGAAATAGAAAGCAAATAATAAACTCCTTTGTGTAGGCAGCATTAAAAAGTTTAAAAATTCTACAAAATCATTATTCATATGATGTGTACTAAAATGACTTAGAGAGAGAGAGAGAGAGAGAGAGAGAGAGAGAGAGAGAGAGAGAGAGAGAGAGAGATATTAATGTATGGCAATAAAATATTCTGAAATTATTTACCTATTTAGTATTTATCCTATAATTACAAACAACAAGATAAAAATAAAAATTATTATGTCTGTGTTTGTTCCCAAAAACGACTCGAGAAACGATTCTGATAAAATTCCATATTTGCGGGCCTTCAGGTACGAAAAGTTGATTTAACGTAGTCTCGGGTCCGAGGTTAAATCGAAAAAGTATAAAAACAGATAAAAAGAGGGTAAACTCGGTAATTCAATATTTCCAGACTTCAGCTAGCACAAAAATTTAAAAAACACCTTAAAGTATAATAGAAATAAACGGATTTACGTTACAATCAAATAAATGCTGAAAAAATAAATAATGTGCTTAAAAACAACTTAAATGCTATTTAGTTTAATCATTAACCCAAAACTGGGCCTTAAATATTGTTTCCAAAAACTAGTATTTTATTAAGTTCAAACTCTCGATCTGTGAGAATGTTCGCGGGAATATGTAGCGCAAAAATTAACGCTGCTTTAGGAATGTTAATTACTGTTTATTTTCCAACCCAAGCGATAAGAATATAACAATGTAGTTGTAAACAATTTCCACTCAATTTTGGCTTTTTGTTAAACTTTAGAGTTTCAATGATATTGGGGTATATAATATTTTGAAAGCTATTTGCTTAGACAAATTCACAATACAAATACATGCCATACAATGGTACCCGAAGGGATGAATCAAATTGTTTAAACACTTTTGATCTTCTTTTTCTATGCATTAAGTTTTGCTTTCATAGAATGAGCAGAAAGGTATAATGCTTAAATTTATCAAGACTAAAAAGTTAATTCCTGGTCAACAGATAAATTCCTGCTTTCCCTGCAATTAGTAAAAAAAAACAGGATTTTGCTAACAAACTCATTTAGTGTTATTGATTGATTACATTTTTCCTCCTAATTACTTTGGCCATTTATTTGCCCTACACTTAGCATGTTTTTCAGTTCTTTTTTTAGAACTTTCTTTTACAAATTAATTTAAGTATTAAAATGTTCTAAACTGTCTGCCATTTTGACAGCTATCGGCAGTGTGGAAGCTGTTAAGAAATATAAATATAAATCACAGGGACGATACAATATAATGGATTAAATGTAATAAAATAAATGATGTTATGCTTTCTAACCAGAGTATGAACAAATAAGTAACACTTTTGCTTTGGTGGAAGGTATTTTTCGCTTAGAATTTAGCAATTGAAATGTTTGCTGGCAGAAAACACAAAGAACAGAAAATGAGAAAAATTATTTAAGAAAAAAAAAAGATTCCATGGAATCGATTAACACAATCACTTAATTATTTGTTTGTTAACTGTTTGACAGGCTGACAGATTGTAACTGCTGCTGTATTCTGTTATAGCAAAACACTGGTGCTAAGGACATTTTACAAATTATTTGAAGTTTTTAATTACATCAACTGTTGCAAAAGAAAGCAATATGAAGCAGTTAACAAGATTCTGCTGCGAACATAAACATAATACAATGAAATATAACAGCAAGAACAGCACTAGCAGTAGTAATACATAATAAAATTAATCAAAGGAGGCCAAAGTTTATAAAACTGAACAGTGAACTCGTAAGTAAAAATATGGAATAGGAAATAAACTCAAAAAGGTAGCAACCAATGCCGGTGAGGTGGTAAAAAGCCAGATCATTGGCCGTGCACCAGCAATAAACGTGGTGCTTACTCGCTTTAGAATGCCCAAAACATTTTGCCAACAACATTTAATCACATGTGCATCGATTTCATAGTCAGATATCCTTTACCGATCGTTTTATTCACTGTAAATAATTGAGGCATAAAATAAAGCTTCGAACGCCACCACATTTTCAACGGCAGCAGTTTTGTAATCAAATGAAATTAAATTTAACGTTATAGTTCAACTTTATGATTTGCAATTCTTAATAATTCTTTCGCAATTGACTTTGATTTGATTTTCTCAAAATCAAGAAGGGTGTTTTGTGGCAAATTTTATAAAAATGTGGATCATTTTTAAGGAAGACAAGAAGAGTAAAGTTGAAGATTTACTGAACGGGATACATATTATGACTGGTTCATGCGCAGCTCGAAGTAGTTTCCCAGCACCCAATTGGCTGCGAACCAAGGACACGACTAGTTGTATAGTGTTTTTATGCAGCAGCGCATAGCCATCGTACTACCTGAGCTACCAGTAATGAACTGACTACCTGTATTTTATCTTATTCATCACCTTTGAATTTTGTCACTGGGTTGGTTTTGTTGACTGGAATAAATTTTATATTCTCTCATCAACATTTAATTGACTTTTGACAATTGATTTTTGTATGCTTTGCTATTGTATGAGTAATTTGTTGTCTTCCTTAAAAATGTTGATCACTACAACTTCAACACAAAAAAAAAAAACTCTCTCAATTATGAGGAAATAAAATCGAGCTCGAAACCGATGAAATAATTAACACTTCCGTATTAAGTTCTCCATCATATCAAAGAAGAGCGGTCAACATTTTTGCAACTTATGCTAAAAAAAATCTCTGGTTAGTTATTTTTTTTATAACTATCATTAGCTCTTAACATTGTAGAAATCGAATTTTCTAAACCAGTTCAAACGTACTGCTGCTAAAAAATATTTTTTTTTGAAAATGTGTGAAAATTGACCAGTAGTGCTGTGTCAAAAAAAATTGTTTTTAAATTATTTTTTCAACAGCTGTTTTTTTAAAGAAATTCCATTTCAAAGTAATAAATAACATGTTTCACTTCGAAAAATGTTATGACTTTTATTTTACATTACTTTCTTATATTTCCTTTTGTTTATTTCCTGCTACATAAAACAGTGAACCTGGTTTAAGAAAAACATAAACAATTTTTTTAAATTAAAAAAAATTTGGCAGGTATCCTAGTAGTGCCTGACAAGAAAAAATTAAAATCGTGTCAAAATCGAGTCACAATTTTGGCAGAAAACTCCCAAGAAAAGGGACCTACTGATGATTTGTTTAGCAACAACGAAATGTCTGAAAAAAGGAAGAAAACATTAAGGTCTATTTTTTGACCTAAAGTAAAAGAAATCAAAAAATTCTGAAAAAAAAAAACTTTTAGGGCAACACATTTAATTTTCCAATCAGCATTTATAATAATATTGTGTGTACACATTATATTATTCTTCTGCTGTTAGTTCTAATATTTCATTTCCTTACTTTTTCAAATGTGCTGCTGTGCCCAGCGACTGTGAAATCAATGCTATACAAAATAATAATCTAACAAATAGTTCGAATAATTAAAATGTTACTTAATTGATCTTACTAATTAATTAATCTTGATTTAAAAAGTGACAAGCAAAGGGTTAAACTTGAGCCTGACAAGTAATGTAATACAAATGTATGTAAAATTATCATAGTTCAATAAAACTAAAAATTTCCATAAAATTAATTAATTTAGCAGAGGCTGAGCACAGCAGCACATTTGAAAAGATTAGGAAATGAAACACCAGAATTAACCATATAAGAAAAATATATACAGTGAGTTGTATTACAATTTGCTTACATTTGTGTGGTGGGAGAGCTTCCTCTGGCACACACACAACGATACATACAATAAAAAAGTAATAATGGGTTAATGTATTTAATAATAAATTTAGACAGAAAATAAATAACAACTTGGGTGGCTGAGTGGCTTGGGTGTCGCTTCTGAGTTCAAGATCGGCTGCTGACGAGAAGTTTGGCGGTTGCGAAATAGCTAGCTGTTCACCTTGGCTTAATTAATATCAATCACAAAACTTATGTACATATATAGAACGAACTTGAGCCAATTAAACGTCAAACAAAATGATAGTAAGCAAATATATATAATTTTTATTTGGGTTTTCTCCAAACTCATTGAAAATTTTGGAGAAAATATTTTAGTATCGAATGACATTATTTTCAATCTATACTGGTTTAACCCTAATTAATATATATGACATATTTAATATGATCTTGTACATTTGATAACAATCTTGAAGAAGTTCCAAACGACAAACAGCCTACAAATAACATGTATTAGTTTCGATATATATTTATTTATTTATTTAATTCATTTAGCCAATAGATAACAATCCTTACAGGCTATTATTACAAAAATCTTACACTAATTTAAAACTTGTGGAATGGCATTTAAATGCATAATAATTCTTTGTTTAATTATACTATCATTCAGCGTAAAGTCAACAAAATAATATAGATTGTTGAAATCATTACATAAACGTGTCATGGGGTCGGCCAGATATGTTAAGATATCTTTAGAATGGTGGCTATTCTGAAAAACGCGCCGAAGAGGTGCAACTTTCCTTGGCAAACAAAAACAAAATATGAAGAATTGTTTGTGTTTTCCCTACATGGCAAGAATAAAATTAACGAGGTAGTTGGCCACGCGTATCTCTTTCACCAGTAAACGGTAAATTTTGTACGAAACATAAAAACAATTTGTTTGTACTCTTGACATTTTGTTCTTGTTTTACGTGTACAGATTCACTTCACTAGCACGTTTTCCCGAATAAGCACCAATATTATTTGTTTTCTATTGGTAGATGTTTAGATTTTTTTAAGTTGTTAGACGATGCTGTTGAAGTGGAAGTATTAGAAACCGGTGAGACAAAAACTATTAATCTATTTTGAAGCCCAGACATATGAGTGCTCTGGACTGGATTAATTTTCGTGTTGTCTCCACTGTACATTGTGCGTTTGCAATTTTGCACCTGCATGGCGGAGAAATTATTTACGCGCATAAATAAGAATGTTTTTATGAGCGCGGGCGTATGTGTGTAAACACATACATATTTGTGTTTATGTTTGTGTATTTTTCGGTGTTTGAGTTCAAGAGCTGCTTTAACAAGTACATATTAATGACTCTGTTGAAAGTTTCCACTGCGACTGCAACAGTAATAAATTTTATGAAACATTAATATTGTGAAAAAAGTTTCTCAGAAACACCCAGAAGTGGAATTTGACGTTAAAGCAGCCATTCAATTCTAAATTAAAATTTTATAAAAATGTTTGTTTCTCGTATTCTTAAGAAAAATTATTGCAGCAGCAAATAATTAAGAATTCGGTAAAGAGCGAAATATTTTCTAATTATAAAATTTAAGTAGGTTTTCCATCACATATATTAGTGTATATAGTCAAGTGTGCATACACATGTACATAATTCCATACATACACAAACGGATTAACGAAAGAGGTTTATTGCATAATTCTACGGTATGCGCTTCACTCTTTATTTATGCTTCAAACCGTAATCAGGAGCGAAGCAAAGTACTTTGCCATAAAAAATTTTGAGAGCGGATGAAGAAGCTTCATATTGAAACTACACCCTAAGTACGAACAATTCCTGTCTTTTTTAATTAATATTGTAAGTTTATCTGTAAAAATCAGATATTGTAAACTAAGAAAAAACAAATATAACGTAATTGTCACATAAAAATAAAACTTTGATTCTGGGTTGTTTTTAATGCCCAGCAGAGCCAACTCCCAACACTGTGGTTTTTTCTTTTATTGCTTTTTCCATTTAGAAATATTTGCTTGAAGGGCAAACTTATGTTGGCCTATCAAAAACTTCAGTCAAATCGAGGCACCTACACGAGTCGTGTAAACAGTGTGATTCAATAATCTAATTTAAAGAGCGAAACGGGTGATTCAACTCGTAATAGAAACATGATATTATTATGGTAGCCCTGTATACACCGCCAGTATTTCTTGGATTATACTGTTAATCCTACCGGCTGCGCCAAATAATTTTAGGGATTTAACTTAGTTTTTATTTGTTTTTATACTCCTGTAGTGCTCCGTAGAGATCGCAGGCAGTTCTTTATTAAATGATAAATTATTTATTGATTGAGTGATTCAGTCAGACTCCCTTTATTCACAACTTTATAACTATTTATACTAAAAACCACAAACTAAAATATAACAGTTCTGCAAAACTTATGACCTAATTACCAATATTAACAATTATGACTTAATTAATATTATTAACTAACAATATTGCTGACTGGAGCGAATGTGCAGAATTACCAGTCAGCATGTAAATAAAACAAACTTGTGATCTAATTATAATTATAAGTTAAATTATGCGAGGGTGACTCGCAACAACACGCAACTCGATGGTAGACTGTAAAAAAATTTAAAAGAATGTTTGAAAGATTGCTAAATATTCTATTATTCTGTAGAATTTTATGCGAATTTTTAATAATCAAGCTAAGCGTTCTTGCAGAAAGCTCTTTAAGCTTTTTGCAACGGATTGCAGAAAAAGAAATAATAAACAGCTAAGACTCAGTCTTTCAATCGTTTTGGTTTAGACTTTTAAATTATGAAAACAAATAATGGTAAGGCACGGAAAACAAAAATCAGTTACAGGCCTAAAAAAGCTCTATTTACAGCAAATATAATCAATTTTACTTGGGCCCTATAGCAAATTTAAATTAATTTTGGCAAGAGACCACCAAGTAAATAATTTTCTTTGCCATTGTGATTTTTTCTCAAAAGTGAATTTTATTATTGGGCTGACTGTGATAAGTTTGTTCCATACATAAAATATAGACAGCCTGTAATGAATTATTAAGATGGCTAAGTGCTACTGTTTAAAACTAGTATGCAATTAGCTATGAACCCGGTTCGAAACAATTTGGGTGATGATGGTCGTCATGGTGGAGGTGAAACAGCCACAGCATGCACCCCAGCCAATAACTCTTCAAGTTTACTTTTCTTTTCTTCTCAGAAAGCAACGTCGATCACTAGGATTTTATTCAAAAACATTTTTTTCGAATCTAAGGATTCGATTTCGCAAATTGAAAGCTGGAGGAAGTAATTCACAGTCGTATATATAAAAATCTACTATCAGTTTCAATATTTCTTCCTTCTACTCCAAGAGGAGTGGCAACTGTTTCGCTGCCAATTTAGCGTTCCCTTACATTGACTACTTTAATGTTCGGTAATTCAAGAGCATATCAATTTAGAACAGAATAATAATAATTTTAAAATTTACCACAATGAGGTTAAAACAGACGTTGAAACAAAATTTTGTCTATGTACATTTTTTTGTTATTAAAACTTCTTTTTAAAAGCAAACTGTTTAAAATGTTCACTTCCACTTTTGCTCGCTTTTTTGCACCAGCGCAATTCTGCTAGTAAAATTTCATAAACAATTTAGCATTTGCACCTTTTAGTTTAAAAGTGGCAAACAAAAACAGCAACAACAAGTAGGTAAACTTTTTTAAAAAAGAGAAAAGTAATGTATGAAAAATTGTTAGGAAAAAAGCCAGGAAATAAATTCACTTATTTTCTCTAGAAATAAAAATATTTTTGCCATAAAGCGGGAAAAAAAAATCTTTCTTTTTTAAGAAAATTTGTTACTTGTAAAGTTTATTAAATATGAAAAATTATTCCAAAGATTTTGCTCTGCTTTTTTTTTGCACAAGTTCAGTTAGATGCTTGTTTTTTTGCTCTATATTTTTTTTAACGAACTCGAAGCCATTAGAACAGGTTTAAAAGTGTAAGTTGGGAAAATGATAAGTTGGTTTTGGAAAAGAAATTTGTTCTTTATTTAACTTTAAGTGAAGAAAAGTGAAAACATACCATTAGTTAGAGAACGAGTTTGAAAGTAAATCATTTAAAGTTTGCATTTTCATACCTCTTGCTCTCCTTCACTATCGCTCACTAAACGGCATGAAGATAAAAGTGCTATAAATAAATATTGAAATAAAATCAAATTATGGGGAAAAGTTTAAATAGTTTTTCTTTTAGATTTTATTTTTAAACTTGAAAAGTATAGATGCATAAAATTTGAGAAATAATTTTTCTTTTTCGATTTTAAAATGTGGTAACGATTTGCAAGGTTGTGGATCAAAGTTGCTTTAGAGGTTTTTTTATTTTCTTAACCACTGATTTAGGAAAAGCCTTAAAACTGTGTGTTAAAACAGAGTGCAGCACAGACAAAATAACTTTTTTATCCTAGTTTTTTTTTTTGCAATTCAAGTTATTGAGATGTTTGAGTTGTGAAATCACATCGGAGAGGATATGAAATATATTCCAATGAACAGAAAAACACTGTGATGAAATTGAAAGCTGATCAATAGATTAAATATACACAGCCGGTAACAAGCAGATGGCTAACAGCTGCTGATTATTGTTGAAATTAAACTTTGCTCAACATGAATATTCTAAGTTGGTTTTGAAAATATTTTTATAGATACCTTTTTTGTGTCAATATTTTTCATTCGTTTTAAAAAACTTATACTATCAAGTAGTAATTTTTGTTAAACATAAAATAAATATTTTATATCAGAGTCCAATTCATTTATTCTTGAAATACGGGCATATATTTGCAACATTTACAAATAGTGTGTAATGAGTTATTATATGCTTTCGAAGCCACTTGGGTGCTGAGGATCATCGTGGGGACCGTGAAACAGTCATGAAATAATCCGCGGCCAAAATGTCTCTAGATTTCCTTTTTTTCAAAAACTACAATTTTCTCAAAAACAAAATATATTTCTCAATTTAAGTAATGAAATCGAACTAAATCCCTACTTTAGGAATAAAATAAATTATTTTACGATTTTGTTGGTATAAGAAATTTTTTAAACAGAATTATCTTCAGTAATAAAGTACAACATTAGTAGCAAAATACATCCTGTGCAAGTAAAAAAAAATTGGAATTAATCAGATGCCCAAGAAAAAATATTAGTACAGCTAGAAAATATTAAGACATTAGTTAGATTTTTGTGTATTTAATATTTAAGTAAAACTCAGCTCTGAGTGCAAATTATGTAATTAAATCTCACTCACTATTCATTCATTAATATTGAAAGGATTCAATGGAAGTGAAAATTATATGCCAAAGAAAAATCTTATCTACGTAGAAGAAAAAATCTATGAAAAAAATATTGGATAAAAAATATATTAAAATTTCTAAAAATCCACTCCTAAAATTAAAATTAATTTCTAACATTAATTTTAATATGCAACTTGCCTAAGGCACTCAATAAAATCTGCATCATTATATTTATGATTTTGATATAAATTGCTTTAGGTATATTTTTGTAATGAAAATCTAAAACAACACTTTGACTTTTGCAAAAAGATGTCAACGAATATTTAGACATTTTCATTTAGTCCTTAATGTAATTGAAGGCTGTAAACACGAGAAACACTTCATTGCAATCTTATTTTCAAAAGTCATTTATAATTTATTGCTGTTGCATTTGTTCGATATTTGACTCCGACCAGGCAGGCAGGCTGCCTGCCAGCCCGTCTGCCAGATAAACACACAAACTGGTCAGTTGAGAGTTGCTCTGTTGCCTCAAATTGTTGGCAGCCTGTGTTGCTTGTTTTTGGCTTGTAATTGTCACAGAAGAAATGCGTTCGCAACAAAACAAAAAATGCTTAAGGACCCTACAACGTTAAAGGCTTGTTGCCGTTTTTAACATGATTATCATAAATTTTGCGAGCACTTGCTGTAAATTGTGTTTACACGATTTTCATTTTAATGTCTTGTTGTCAGCAACACCAAACAACCATCCAACCACTCAACCGAAAAAAGAGTGTTGCAAGGCAAAAAGTATTTTATTAAACACTTTTTGTAAAGCGAAAAATGAAGAGTGTTTATTTAATACGGAGTAGTGTAATTTAATGAAAAATATCCTTTTTTCCCAACAAATACAGAACTGGGAAGCGTTTTGTTTGCGAAAATAGGCAAAGTGTAGAAAATGAATCTGCGATCGTACCCGAGCGGTGGGGCATGATATCAATTCATCCAACAAGGTGCTCGAACAAAATAGTTCAATTGAAAAAGTAAAAAGGGATTTAACGATTTCGAAATGTAGTGATTTACTATTTCACTACATTCCTAAAATTGGTAAGGTCCTTTATAATTTTTCAATGGGGCCAATTTTGTTTTTAACTTCGATTAACAGTTTTTTACTTTGTTTTAAATAAAAATTTGTTCCGTCGAGTAGAAATATTTGGACGATATGTTGACAGAAAAATTTGTTTAATCCTTGTCTATCCGCATATTTCTAGAAAACCAGTTTTAGCAAACTCTTAAAAGATAGTGATCATAAATTCAGCCCACACATGGCACCAATAACTAAAAGCTGTCTCTTATCTGTACCTTGAAGTTCTTGGTCCTACCGGACTGTTTCTATGAACACATGTTATCTATATGATAATATTGTTAATGAATTTAAGCATAACATGGTTACTTTTCCAAATAGTATGGTTTGGCATAACAGCATTATGATTACAGTTACTACAACATCTCTTTGAAAAATATTTTAATATTTAAGAATTTTTAAAAATAATATGGTCAATATTATCGGTGAAGACAACAATGATAACTTACAAAAATTAAACGGTCGTCTTCAATTGGAATATGATAACTCTAAGTCCTTTTTTAAATATAATACGTTAAAATAGGACAGTTCTATGACTGTACTTGACAATAAAGCTATTATTTAAAGCCTCAATTTAAAAATTGTAATTTTGGACAAGGCGAAACAATAATATGGATCACGATCATGATATTTTCAACAATTAATATTGCTAAGCTGTCACCATGTATTTCAACAATAATTTTTATTTTTTTTCAATATGGTTACCTCAACCATATAACTTTTTTTTCGTGTAATTGATTCATATATCGCACTAAGCTACCCTATTCCCAGCCGTCTTGATTTTTCGTTCTTTTATTACTTGACTTATGACTCTACAACGATCTTTAAAATTCTATAATTATGTTGGAAAAAATAAATAAATTGGCTGCCAGAGAAAACTTAGAGCGATACATAATCAATTTTTTTTTTGTATTTAAAAATTAAATAAAGTAGAATAATGGGACAGGGCTGGGGAAGAATGGGGAATAATGGGAATAATTATGACTGGACACTCTCAACTTCTGGTACATCTTAACTGTGTAGGGATAGTGGGAGAAGGTGAAGATAGAGCATGTATGGAGGAGAGGGAGACATTCGAGCACTATTTATGCCAGTACTCCGCCTTTTCACAAGTACGTTCCCGATATCTGGGTATAGACTCTTTACTAAATATAACATAATTAGGGCGCATATGCTGGAGGTAATTAAGGAACTTTCTGAATGACAAGATTTTGCTACAAACTTATGAGTAAAATTTTGTTTGTAGTTAAATACACGGAGAATACAATAAGCCCGTGCTGTCTTAAGTATATGTAGCTAGACATGGGCCAACATACCCCCTCAATCAACATAACCTAACCTAATATAAATTTTCTAAAGCTTCATAGAATCTTCGAAGCGGTTTTTTCTATACAGGCCAACCTAAATTAGCGCGTCAAGCGTATTTTTGCTGTGTAAGCCACCCATTTTCATACAAAATGGGTGGCTTAGACTGCAATAATACAATTGACGTGCTAATTTAGGTTGGCCTGATAGTTAAAATTTTTCAAAAACCAAGCACTTACTGGCAATGACATGCTAATGTTAATTTCAGTAATTTTGCTTCGAAATTGAAATTGGTTCGTTAAATTAGCCTTTCTCTCCTTTATTTTTTTCTGCAATAATTTAAGTTGTGGCCATTAATGTTTCTTCGGAACCTTAAAATCCGCTTGCGAGGTTTGATTTCTTGCGATTTATTTTATTGTGTTGCTTCACAATAAAAGAGTAATATTATTTTATTTTCCTGCATTTAATTTTCTTACAGCATTGTTATTTGTAATAACTAAATTGTTTCAAAATAACACAAAATACTTTGTAACAATTCTTGAGCAAGTTAACTTTCATTTCATGAATATGACTGTCGGCAAAAATATAAGAAAGGCTGCAAAAACATTTGAGGCTTTAAACACTTTAAATAAATCAAAACAAGTGGATTGCAAGAAAAACAAATATGATGAGGCAAAATCAAGGAAAGGAATTTAGCATTAAATGTCAAAATTGAACAAGGCCATAAATTATGCAACTGACTCAATGTTAAGGATGCTTCCGCCACAGCCGCCATTGCCATTAACATTTCTCTTCTGCCCGCCTTCAGCTTCAGAGCAGCAATAAGTATTTTATCAGTGATGCCTTCCAGCAAAAGCTGCATTACCAGCACCAAAAGCACACAGATAAAAGTTAACAAATCTCCAGCAGTTTCGTTTCGTTGGCGTACGTAAAACTAAAAGAGAAAATATTTCTGACTGCAAAGTAAAATGAATAAATTTGCGATGTGCTTGACTAAATCATGGGCTGGCAGAAGTGAGTTGGCATTCGAGTGCCTAATATTCGTTAGGAGGGGAGGGAAAGCATTAAAAGGCTTGCCTCAATTTATGCGAAACTTGACTATATAATACCAAGAGAAAAAAAAACCTGAAGTGGATACAAAAACATGTTAATTGTTTCCGTTAAAATAAATATCACTTTATTCTAATGGGTGGAACAGTTTTTCTTTTCTCTCTCTCTTTACAGGAATTTTCATAACTTTTTATTAGAAATTTTTGTGAGTGCAAAAAAAAATTTTAAAATGCAAAAATCAGCAAACAAATGTTTTGCTATGACAAATATTTCAAAAGCTTATTTATGAAAACAATACAGAAAGGGACAGGAAGGAATAGTCTTTTGAAAGGGATTTTCTTGCTACAAATAGCTTACTTATTTGATTACCAGGGTTCGTAAAGATCAAAACACGTTAGTAAAAAAATAAATTATAACAAGCGGTTATAACAAACCCATTATTTTGTTGATTAAATTCTAAGGGTCAATGTTGAGTGTGAGCCACACATTTTCTTAATTTCGTTTGACATTTCTTAATTTCATATTAATTCAATTTGAAGTTGGGAAAGATACACAATCAAGCAGTGCACTAAAGATATTCAATCGTACTACGAAAATTTTCCTTCAAATCAAAATGCATATCGTGCACTTCCCGATTTTTTTTAACAATTTAATCGTCCACATCTGCGTTCAATCTGAAAAATCGTACAAAAATTTGTAATAAATTGTGATTAGCGTGGACTCTATGGAATGTATGTATGCTGGCAGATCTGGAAACTCTTTAGCGTCTCAGTGACAGAAAGCACAGAGAGTGAAAGAAAAGACATCAATTGATTTTTTAGATAAAATATTATTTATTATTCCGATGATCGGAAATTCATTACCAGTAGGTTTGAAGGTAGGGAAAAAAAGGGGCAGATAACATGGCGTAAATAATATTTATGACAATTTCAAAGGAAGAGAGATAAGGATAAAGCGAGCGAGAGATTTATATTAATAATAATCACAAAATATTCAGCTTTAATGTATAAGTAGGTACAACAAGATTTAACTGACCATCGGAGGGTTAAATTAAGATAAAACAGTTGTTAAGAAGTTGCTCACAAATTGTTTTAAATAATAAGTAAAAACACAAGTTCGTGATAGTGTGACTGAAGAATCGTCCTGCTCAACTGCATTTCCATGCTTATAAGATGCAACTGACTCAACTACTAAAGCTTCTTGAAGCTTTCAAGCATAATCACTGGTCAGAATGGTGGCTAGAAAATGCCACAGTGGATGATCAATTTTCTAATGACTGCAGATGATTCAGTGATCAGGCATATTTTCACCTCAATGAATTTACCAACAAGCTGAATTGGCGCATTTGGGTAATGGATAAGCCAAAAGTGATTATCGAAAAAACAATGCACCCACAAAGAGTGACCGTTTGGAGCGGTTTATAGGCTGGCGACATCATCGGGCCGTACTATTTCGAAAGTCAGGCCGGCCATGTAGTTATCGTGAGATGATAAAGAAATTTGTATGGTCTGATTTACAAGATATGGATGTGAACGATAAGTGGTTTATTGAATTTTAGTTTCGCAGGCATTTAATAAAATTTTTTGTGTATGTGAGTTGATATTTTTTCAAATTTGTTTAAACATTTGCTTCAAAAATAGTCTGTCAAAATAACAATAATATTGTTTTATTATTTGAAATAGGATAGCATAAAATGTTTGTTGTTAAACATAATTGTTAATTTGTTGATGCTGATCATTGGATCAAGGTTTGCCAAAATTGTATTAATGGCAACATTATCCTTGGGCGAACCCAAATTAATACTATTTCAAAGAGCATGCTTGGAATAGAGCCATTCCAAGATATTAAATAGCATTTAACACATGTTACTTAATTAGTTAATTTAAATAATTCTACAATCTGTGCTCTTGAAAACATAAAATAAATTTCAAACATATTTTACAACAATTTCTCTTGTACAAAATATTTCTATGAATACCGGTGTATGGCTTTGAAACAAGATATTTGTTATATGGTCTTTTGATTGACGAAACAAGTGGCGCCATAGGTTGTACGCACTTCATTTATATTTATTTTTATTTTTATTAATTTATTTCCATTTCCTGTACAACAAGATCTCACTTATATTTAAAGTATAGAAATGTGTTAAAGGGGCACAACTGGTCCTAGGCACCACAACTTTTAGCTATTTTTTACGAAATAGTTTTAACTATAAAGCTAGGCAGGCTAAAAATATATTTCTGATTACCCTGGTCATAATATCTTGTGTTGGTAATAAGAAATGAGAGCTGAAACATTTTATGTTTTATTTTAAAAAGAGTGCTCTTGTTATTCATTATTTATCCTTATTCATTATTTAGTAAAGTGGTTTGATAGTTTTGACGGTTTAATGTCTTTATATCAACAAATTTCATCTCAGTTCATCTGGCAGTTTTTAATTTATTCTGTAAAAGTAATTACTAATTTGAGGTCTTGGGTAACTGACATCATACTCTTGAGTAACATACTGACTATCAATGATGGCAACAAAACGTTTACAATTTTTACCATCTTTTGACGTACGTAACACAAACTGAACGCATACGTCATGTGAATTTAAACATTTCTTTGTTCTTAGTTGTTCAGATATCAGTCATCTCAGTGTTAATTGGTATAAGTTAATTGGTATAAGTTCAGTGTTAATTGGTATAAGTTGAAAACGTTGATCAATATTTTTCAAAATAATTGGCATATACGTATACAAATAAATTAATATCTAGACAATCAACCACCAATTTTCTTGCAAAAGTCATAAAGTAGATGTCATCAAATTGGCTTTATTGTATTGCAACACAATTGAGACGAAATATTTTCTTGTGAAAATTCATTTGAATTAATGTTTCTTTTGCGTAAACGCTGTTTGTTTTTTTTTTTTTTTTTTGATTATTTTTATTTTGTTTAAATTATTATTACAAATTATGCAGATGTGTGCCTTTACGGTATCAAATCATTTATTTGTCTTAACAGCAACATCATCATCATCATCATCACCATCCGCATTGTCAACCATCATGATCATCACAAACAGCAGCATCGCATCATCTTCAGCTTCAGCTACTCGAAACAGTCGCACAATGGCGTGTGCAAGTTTAAAGCTAAAGGACAAAGTTTTCTCAACTTTGTGAAGTTTCTTCGTTATGTGCTTGACTTTTATTTTTTCGAATACACGCACACATAATTTTAACTTTTAACTTGTTTTGTAGGTGTTGGTTGTGTCAGTGAATATGAAAGAAAAACGCCAAAACAATTAAAAGGGTCTAGCGGAAGTGGCAAGGCAAAATATAAACGTTGAAAAGTCTTTTCTATATGCTTATTCAAACGTTTAACTATCAATAGTAAAATCAATTTGGACAAATATAAGAAATTTTTCCAATAAATTTTCACTTAAATAAAAGTGCCCAGACATACCACTATTAAAGCGTCAACTGTACTACGCACTATGGAAGGCCATTTTTCCTAATATTTTTGCAGAAAATATCTACCCACTACTTAGACAGTGACAAGGTTTTGAGGACAGTATTAATATTGCGGAAGTCCTATGTTTTACCAGTATTTGCCAACATTATTTTGGTAAGCACCTTCCGCGAGTCGATTCTGTTGATCTAGAGAGGAAGAGCGAAAGTTTTAGTAGAACATCCTTTATTCGTCAAACAAATTTTATTATCATGAAAAATATTTTAAACGCACTTGTTCCCTATAGAGCGAGACCTAGATTATTAGCAAAACTCCTCTCCGCCGTAGGTTTGATGTTACCGTAACTGTGGCTGCAATACATACACCTTCCGAAAATTAGGCTTAACTGTTCCAGTGGCTGTACAACCATCGCCCAATTTTTCTTTCATATTATTCATAAATAATAAGGCTCACTAAGAATTCCCCCGAAGGCTTCGACGGAATTTCCTCGGAAGAATGCTATCATGAATTCTGACGTAATGACGAAGTTTTCGAAATTTCAGATATTCCATTATGAATTTCGGGTGAAACAATCATTTAACGGTTTTTCGTGAGAACTTGGTGTACAATTTTTAGAGACGAAAATTAATTGAAAATAAATATAAATGGAAAGGGGTTTTGCTAATGTGAATAAAAATGATTTTCAAATCAATTACGAAACCATACTTTAATAATAATTATGATTTTTGCCATGATTTGGCTAAACAAAAGTAATACATTTATTTTAAATTACTTTTCCAGGCTCAAGTTCAATCCTTGTTTAGTCGCTTCTTTATCGAAGGCAATTAACTAATGAAAAGTTAAATTTTATAGCTAGATGGACTGTTTCTGGGTAGAAAACACCCTTCATCAGCACCCTGTGAACTTTGGACGTGTCAAATTTCCCAATTTTGACACAGCCGCTCATGCAATTTTACTTTCGCTTTATACACTTCACTAACATTAACCAAAGCACTGATATTTTTTGTAGTCTATTTTATGGATTATTTTTTTGTTTTCATCTCTGAATACTGTTATTTACTTTTTATATTAAAGATTTTTCTGATTTGCAGCCTTGAGATCTAGAGGCTCAGCTTATTGATACAACTTATACATCTACTCCATATTATGAGGTATTTGCTAGCATTTTACTGACATCTTTATTATATTGCTTTCTCGTTTTTGTTATCTAGGAAAGTTTTGGCATTTTGCTGCCTTTGTTCTCGAGGAATCAACTTTGACACTTACCTAAAACACACGCTAGATGACATTGTCGTAAAAATGTTGCTGTATCTTATAGATTGTCATAGAAACCGTTGCTTTTGGTTCGTTGGACTAAAAAGTCAATAAAACTTGTAATAAAATAAGCGTCGAATACCATAACAACATCGAAAAATTTATCTTTTCGCTTCGAAAATGTAAAAGCAGCGGTTTTCTTCGTTAATCTAGAAGACATAGTAATTAATGATTACATCTGGTATTCAAAATGGTAATTGATATATTCGTTTTTTTTTTTATTTAATAAAAATTCATCTTTGTATAAAAGACCCTGTCAGCTGTTGTTGTTGTTTTTTTTTTTCACTTCTAGTTTTCATTTTTTACTCTGCTTTATGTGTCTACTGTAGCAGTAGTAGTTGATGTTGTTGATGAGTGTAATAAAGTTTTATGAAAATTGTATAATATTTTATTACTTTGATATAATACAATAAGAACAACGCATACAACAATATATGATAAAAACCTGCAAATAGAACGAATTCAACAGCCAAGATACCGAATTTCATTTACAGATGTACGTTGATGCGGGTCGTTGATACCAGAAGTCCTTTGTTAAATACACAAAATTAAATTTTACATCAAATATTTTTGTTTAATTTTTACATAATTTTTTTTTTTTTTTGTTTCTTCAGTTTTGACTGACAAAAACACAAACATACTCTGGGGAGAGATTTAAACTTAAATTTTGTTATGGCCATTGCGTTTCTCTTTTTTTTTTTTTTTTTTTGGTATTTGGAACTGTTTAGCAAAATTGTTCAAGTATTATTTTTTTATAGTGCAATTTTTTATACTTTTATTGAACTCAATACGGTGATGGTGCAGTGCTGAATAAATATAAAAGTGAAAACGCAAATGATATAGAATAATGAAAGCTTTTAAAAAAAAGTCCTAAACCAATATGTACTTAAATTTTTTAATAGGACGCCAGAAGACGTTTCTTCGCTGATATGATACTGATATGAAAATCTTGTTCAATTTAGATTGAAATTCAAGGCTCATTTTTGTACCAGATGAATGCAGCAATAAATTCGGCTAATGTTACTCAGTTATTTTTTTAGTTTTCCAATATATAAAGCAACGCCAAAATCTAATCGAAAAACAATAAAAAACTTGCCAATGTTATTTATGATGTCGGGCTTTAATTCGGTCTTAATTAATCAGAAATGAAAGCGATTCCATTTTCAATAAAATTGTAACGATCAAAAGACAGGAAAGTTGAAGAAATACTAGCTGGGTATATAACATGGCTGTTTTACGTGCACTGCAAAACTTATCCCACATGCTTAGAGAAATTTGCATACTGTGTTCACGCAGCAGCGTTTAGCCATCCTATTACTGCAATCCTTCATTACATTAAATTTTACTAATCAACTTTCAATTTCATCACTTTATTTTTTTTTTACTGAGTGAAATAGAATTTATATTCCCTCACCCATACCCAATTAATTTCTGACTGATTTTTATGTCTGTTGCAATTACATCACTGACGAAAATGTTTTAAACTTTGCAGCGGGCCCAACGATTTTAATATAACTTTCTAGTCAAATTATATGATTTACACTTGTTAATTATTAAAAGAAAGTAAAATTGCATTGCGAAATTTGATGTGTCCAAAATTCATAGGATGCTGATGTAGGGTGTTTGCCACCCAGAAACAGTCCATCTAGCTATAAAATTTAACTTTTCATTAGTTAATTGATTTCGATAAAAAAAAGTGACTAAACGAAGATTGAACTTGAGCCTGGAAAAGTATTTTAATATAAATGTATTACTTTTGTTTAACCAAATCATGGCAAAAATCATAATTATTATTAAAGTATGGTTTCGTAATTGATTTGAAAAACATCTTTATTAATATGATTTATACTTATTAATTATTTGGTTAGACTTTAGATTGATTTTAGTTGCTAACAATCTGGCACGTTTTTATTTTTATAAAATTTAAGTGATCAACATTTTTAAAGTATACAGGGAAAGTAAACCGGAAGACTTTTATACAAGAAGGTGCAAAAGAAATCACCCTATTGGAAGTTGATCTTATTTTTGCAAATGATGGAAAAGGTCAATTATTCCCTCCAAAAAGAGGGAATAATCGTGTCTATGACGAAGCAGACGATTTTTCGATCAAAATAATGATAAGCGATGAGGCTCATTTAAATCTCAGTGGTTACTTGAACAGGCAAAACTATCACTTCTGGAGCACCGAAAATCCACGTGTGAGCCATTACAACCTCGCAAAGTGACTACATGCTGCGCTGTTCACGTTGTAGGAGTCATCGGGCCACGACAACGCATTATAGGGCTATCTAAAGCGAGTTTTTACGCCGAAATTAAACTGATTAGATCTGGAGAAAATGTGGTTTCAATAGAATGGAGCAACGGCACATACTGCGTTAGGCCCTACCGATATTCTGAAAATCAAACAACTTAAGATTATTTTTGTTGGCCCACCTATTACATCTATTTGACATTAATAACAAAATTGTATAAGTTTACAAAATTGTTGTTGCTTAACACAAAACAATAAAAGTCAAACCTTATTGACGAAAGCCTCAAGGTTGAGTTACAGCGATTCATTTATACCGGCCATTTGACCGGTCATATGAACAACATTGATGGTAAAATACCCACTATCGCTGTTCACTCTAAAGTTTCTATCATTTTCTTAAGACGAATGTGACACAATTGATGGAACTTTTGTGTACATGTGATTCTGCTTACTTCTCTAATAGATGATTTATGTCGTGCTTAGAACATACATACATGTAAACTATTCACTCTTATGAATCACATTCACCTAAGTCTGTATAGGCTTGTTGCGAGCTCCAGGGATTTAACCATGACCAGTTTGATCTATAGGTCTATAGAAACTCCGTGTCATTCACAAAGTTCCTTCAGCATTTGCTCCATAATTGGGCTATGTCTGCTAATTTGTCTCTCCCAAATTAATGCTTAAGTTTTACTATTATTTTTTAATTTCTTTGTGTTCAATCCATAGTTTAGACATTATAAGCTATATTCGTAATAATTATTGTAAGTTTATTAAACTCTTATTTGACTTATTTCTATGGAATATTTGTCAAATAAACGTGTAATAAACCTTCAATTGTTTTTACGAATATGGGTGTATATCTATTTTGTTTCCTTTAATAATTCTTTAAATTTATTCCCAACTGTATCAAAAAATCCCCAAATTCTTACTGTTTTTTTTTTTTTAATAAAACAAACTTTGTCAGCACAAGTTAATAAATTCAAATTAGCTGAAGTGTATCAGCGTGTTAAAAGTGCATAAAAAAGTCATATTTTTTGCTTATAATTTAACAACTTTTCTGAAAGGAAAAATTATGTCTTGAGCATTTGCTAAAAGAAATAGTATTCCCAAAACAACTTTTTTTCTAACTTAAGCAGGGTGTATTTATATGCTCTGCTATTTTCTGCGTTCATGTGCACGAAAAAGAATTTAAAATAATAGAAAGCCAACAACAAAATGATTTATGGGAAATGGGCATACTGTGTAAACAAAATGGTCTAAATCTTAATCAAGAGGTTGGCAGGTCAAGAAATTGGGCCAAGTACTACTTAAAAAACATGTAGCGCTGCTGAAAATAACAGACTTTGAAACTTAATACGATAACATTTTCTTAGTACATTTTAAAGCTTATTGCACACCTCATTAAAATATTACACTGTGAAACATTTTTGTAGCCATCAAGTGCAAACTATTACTAGTGTATAACTACTGGACGGTTAAATAGCACACAACAAGGCGAATTTATGTTTGCCAAAAATTAAAAAACATGTTTAAGTTTCATTACAAGAAGACTGTGATCCAGCATAACAAATGCTTTAAAATGATCGAGAGGCACTAGAAAGGCACGTTGTTTGCATCGTCGGTTTTCTGTTACGTCAGCTAAGATGGAAGTGAAGCCATGATGAGGCCTAAGTCTTGACTGTTTGTCAGAGAAAAATATATTTTTCGCTATAAATGAAGACATCTGTAGATGTAGAATTTTTTCTACGGTTTTGGAAAAATTTTTATTTTTATTCTTGAATACAAAATCATTTCAAATTAAACTGAATGTTTCACAAAGCGAAATTTTCACCGAAAAAAAAAATCTAAGTAATTTTATTTTCAGCAGTTTAACCTGATTTTTCTGTTTATACGCTCTATTTTACTAAGTCCGGACCACAATGTCTTATTCTGTATGGATTTTGTTGGTAAATTCAACCAAATGTTGAAGACAGCTCTTTACTTTTAACTGCACGGCAACCTGCAGATTTTGCGGAGAAGAAGAGGAGTCAATGGAACACTTGATTATTGAATGTGTGGCACTTGGCCACAGAAGACATAGGCTGTTGCAGGCCTACACATTGGGTTCACAGGACTTGCAAGGGCTTCCACAGAAGGAGCTAGTACTGTTTCTTGATGTATTAAACTCGTGAGGGAAAAGGGTTGCACAATAGATCATTAATGGTCGCAGTGCAAAAGGGCCATCCTGGACCAACCTAGCAACAATAATAATAATACTTTTAACTGGATTTTAAAGAATTTTATCAGATTTATTTACTTATTGCTATATTACCACATTATTAGCAGGCCAGGCTTAAATAAATATCTTGAACACTCTCAATCATTTTTAAAAGCAATTTATTTCTTCCATTTTTAGAAAGCTCTTCAGTCTCACATTAAACATATACACCGGTATTCATAAAAAATAAAACATTGTGCAAACACATTTTACAACAAATTTTTCATATAAAATTTGTTCTAAGATGTATTTGAGCAACGTTTTATTTTTTATGAATACCGGTGTTAAAATATTTCATAATACCTAAATGGCAACTATGAACAAGAATGTCACCGAGTAGTGTATTTTTTTTTTTCTTTTTTATATCTTGCTTAATAGTTTTTATTAACATACCTCTTTTTATTACCATATCTCTTGCCAAGATTATACAACACACACACACACAAGTTTCAGTCTAATAATAGCCAACATTTTTGTTTTAGTTTTATTATGTTAGAACCACACAAAAATACCTAAAACAATAATTATTTACTTTTCTAATTTTGGCAATGGTTATTAAACACATTCTTCCATAAAATTGCCATTTATTCGGTTACCTCTAAGAACCACTTTCAAAGAAATTGTTGCCTGCTTTGGCTCCTCCATTAATGCTGAACTACAAAATAAGTATTCTTATCAAATGCTCTGGCGGCATTGGGGCAAACAACAGACATTTACTGTGCCATTTTATTGTTACAAATATGAAACACAAAATGTGGCTGCTGATTAGTTTCTATTGTTTGCCAAGAAATTTTCTTAATGTGGCTGTTGATGGCTAAAAGCCAGAATAAGTGGCAGTCAGTGATTTTATTGATTTTCTCTAATGATGCTGTACGCTGTATGCTGAATATGTATTTTGTTTTTGCAACAGAAATTAGAGAGTTTGTTAGAGGTAGCAAATAGTAGCAAATCTTTTGTGCAGAAAAATATTATGTAAGCTGATGAAAAGAGTTATAATGTCGATTGACTGACACCTAAAAATTTTCAATGCAACAATTGAACAGATTTCTTTTATTGGCAATGCTTAATCTTTTAAGCTGAAGTAGTGAAGAAGATATGAAGTGAATGATTAATATCTTAGCTAGCAAACGTGCACACGCATGCATATCCTAATACATATGTATGTATATGGGTAAAGTTTTGCAAGCTTTTATACAATACATACGAGCTGGTTGCGCGTAGCCTCAAGTAATTTTGTGACCCAATAAACTTTATAATTGTATGAATTTTAACCTGGTAATTTCCACCCCAAAAAGTATGTATCACAATTTATTAATTAATTGTTAAGAATTATATTCTCTTACATTGTTTGAATTTAATGCAGGAATTTTAATATAAATACACATTGTAATTTGGATTGTGTGTTTTATACAAAATCCCGTGAGAGTCGCTGGGGCTTGCAGCTGGTGTGCTTTATTTACAGTAGTACTTTGAAAAATTATTTTATTTGCCGAAACAAATTTCGAAGAATAGTTGATATTTATTGCATTCCTAAAATTGCATTCAAAGCGTTAGATTCATATACAATAAGTCAATATTTCGTGTGGCTTGGACCCAGTTCATCACCTGCCTGGATATTTTAAGCAGATAACAAGATTTTAAACACTATAATTTTTTAACAAAATTTCAAATACCAAAGAACCGGTTTGAAGTACATCTACGCTTTCCTTTTATGGTGTCCAACCAAAATGGGCTTTCAAGGTCATTAGTTTATCTTTTGATTTAAAAGAAAAACTACATCTTTTCACTTAAATCGTTCCCGACGTTTCGTTGGTTTATTTCCAACTTCTTCAGGGGTAAATTTTTATTTAGTGCAATCTGGCAACATTTAAATGAAAAGATTTAGTTTTTCTTTTAAATCAAAAGATATACTAATGACCTTGAAAGCCCATTTTGGTTGGACACCATAAAAGGAATCAATTTATCTAATCTAAAAAGGTCGATATTAATAACACATTTAATAAACTCATTTGTTTTTATAGACTTACACCGGTATTCATAAAAAATAAAACGTTGCTCAAATTCATTTTTGGAACAAATTTTATATGAAAAATTTGTTGTAAACTGTGTTTCAACAATGTTTTATGTTTTATGAATACCGGTGTTATTTTTTTTTTCTTGTGAATTTGTTTCATTCACAAAATTTCTCCAATATCAACTTAATTAAATATTACGAGAACATAAAATATGGACAAAAACAATTCCATTTAATAAACAGTTTATTAAGCCTAAATAAAAATTTTATCCAAAACCATTTTGTTTTTGTTTTGTTTTTGGAACAAGAAAACAAAAATTTCTTTTTACATCCTTATTTATTAATTTTGTGTACTGCAAATAGTTGTTTCATTTTCGTATACAGTTGCATAAAGTGGCATCAAGCATTTTCCCCAAGTAGCAATAATTTTGGCATTAAATATTGTACCCAAGACGGCAGCAACAGAAAACACAAACACAGACAGCAAGAGCAACAGAAGAGCTGAAAACAATTATGGCTGTCGAAGCCAATATGATGCTGATGAGGTTTTGTTTCTTCGTTGTGGGTTTGTTCACTCATTTGTGCATACCTTTAAGCCATTTAGCAATATTAGATATTTTATGTCTAACCAATATGTATTGATGAAATTTTTGCCGCTTAAGAATATTGGGAACAATAAAGTAAACATTTGCACTTTATGTTAAAGGCAGGGTGAGAGGAAGAAAATTTTAAGCAGAGGACTGCAACGAGTGTTTAACTTGTTTGTCCCAAAATAAATGACAGTTATTTTTTGTCTAACTGATTTTTATAAATGGAATTGGAGTTATTGGAAAAGCTTTTATTAAACGCTGCAGCAATGTTTGGCAACTTTTTTTTCAAAATATTCGGTTTAAAAAAGTAAACAAATCATGTTACTGTTGTATTGTATTGTTTTATGACAATCTTATAATTTTTCACTAAATACTCCAATGACTTTATTTTTAACTGTTTGCTAAAATTTTTATATAACCTTTAGGCGTTTTGTTAGGCAGCTGAACATATTATTACAGTTGGCCTTTATTCACAGACATCACCGGATGCACAAATTCGTTGAGAGTTGAAATACAACAAAACAAAGAAACCAACAAATGAGATGTAAGAAACCGAAAAAAAACTACTCCCTAAGGACTTACTTTCATTCCTGTCTATTTTGCTCAGTATTTTATTAAAGAAATGTTGTTTAAACTAAAAACAAACAAAAAAAGTCTGCTTCTGATATTTTCTTACTGTGGCAAAGTCTAGTGAATGTTTATTTGATTATAGATATGAGTGGGGAAAAAATTATCAAAATATATCGAAGATGTGCTTACAAATGTAATCTTTAAAGCAAAAAAGAAAAAAGAAAAAGAAAAGAAACTGTGTAATAAATAAATTTAAAAATAACATGTGTTGACGCAAACAAGTAATGATTACTTGTATGTATGTTGCCAAGTTGGGTGGGTTTTTAAAGGAAATTGATACTGTGTGGGCTGTCTTCATTATCTTTGGCAATGGATTTCTATTAATATTTTATACCATCTTAAAGAGAAATTTAGAAAAAAAAAAAAGTTGACATCAGATCGAAATTGAAACATCGGATGGCTTGACTTGCTGTGACACGTTAAAAGTACTTCGTTACACTGAAGGCATTCTGCTACCGGTGCGAAGGATTTAGATGTAATAAGTTCTTTAGTCAGAATTTTTATTAATTTCTTCCAATAATAAAACAGCAAAACAGTACAGCAAATTAAACTACATAGTTCACTAGAACAAAATTAATAACGAAAAAAAAATAACAAATACATTTTTTCATACAAAGAGAAAACGAAGCCTACCAAAGGGCTAAAGCCAGAGAGAGCACAAAAAGCTTATACTGCCTTAGGCATATGTTGCAAGACTTGAGGAACCAAACCCCTGCAATCAACCTAAGCTAATAAATTATAAATTATCCTAATAAATTATAAAAAAGTTAAATCAAGTTAATAACAATGGTAACTCGTAGTGTAGAAGTTTGAAAGACAAAAAAAAATTATTCTTAATTAAAAATTTTATTGAAGCTTTCTGATTCTCCTTTCGTTCACGGGAATTTTGGAGTTAGTAGTTGGGTAATAACTTGGTAAATAATAACCAAGTTAAATCAAGTTAATAACGATGGTAACTCGTAGTGTAGAAGTCTTTAAGACGAGTAAAAGTGTTGAAAGACAAACAAATGTTTTCTTAATTAAACATTTTTTTGAAGCTTTCTGATTCCCATTATGTTCAAGGAAATTTACAAGTAAGTAGTTGGGTTTCAAAAATTTTTCATGATTTTTTAAGTCTACTGATGAGTTGATTAGCATCAACGAAATTTCGGCGGCATATAGAAGGCTGAAAAAGGCAAAAAACATTAATACAGGCTATTTTTAGACCTAAAATAATATATTTCAGTTGGCTCTTAAGCTCAATAAATAATTAAGTTCATTGTTAATAGCAACCTCTAGATCTCTATGGGGTTTTTCAAGAAGAAAGTTTTATTTGTTCTGATAAGAAAAACCTTATTAAAAATATCAACAAGAAAACGTGTGACTTTTCTAAATATTAGTATTGTTTTTTTTTTTTCAAAAATGGGCTTTTTCTTGATGGGCTTGATCCCCTCCAGCTTGCGAAAGTCAGAGGACCTCTCCACCAACTCGGCCATCAAGACGCACAAAAAAAAAATTAAGAAAATACATAACATAACTCAGACATTATCGTTAGGAACGTAATAGGATTAATAAGAGATCCTCTATCTTAAGCAGTTTACAAAAGAAATTAATAAGAGATCCAATAGTTTAAGCGTCTTACAAAAAAAAAAAAAAAAAAAAAAAAAAAACAAATAGATTAAATTTTTTTCATAGACTTTTTATGCCCAACTGAACAGAAACTGAGTAAAAACAAAAGTAAAGAAAACTAGTTTTTTTCTCTGTAAAATTAACAAGATCTACCCCATAAAAATAATAAGCAATCTTTACAAAAATTTTTCTTTTCTTTCTGCTGGATTACCTTTAAGCCTAAAAACTCTTTAGAGATAAAATCATTCCCATTCTGCTACCAGGTTTTGTCTCTGTGTACGAGACAATTGATTTTAAAAATACGACTGTTAGATTTAAAAGTTTTGCTCTCAGGTGCAAAAACTGATACAAAGATATCCTTAGATATGCCCATTAAACTGGATAAATTTCATATGTATTAAAAAAATCAGCAAACTTTTTTTTTTAAAATTCAAAACGTCGTACTCAGGAAGTCGAAAGTCTAGAATCAAAATGTAGCTTCCAATTTTTAGCGTTAAACGATTAAAGTTTGCGCAAACCTTTTTAGAATTGGTAATAGACAACGACTTTGACAATCTCTTTAATGATTTTTTTGAATACGCATCATATTGGCACACTCTACTATCAGAGTAATACTGACTAAGCAGATGTGAAAAGAACTAATAAATAGATGAGAGTGCTAACATTTGGCTCGATCGAAATGATTTGCTATTGGTAGCAGCTTAAACATAATTATATATAAATACATGTTCTCCCATAGTTCTTATAAGGAGCATAGGGCCGCAACCTAATCTTTCCATTTAGATTTATCCATAGCGGTATTTTGATTTTTATTTCAACTAGCTTGCCGTTTTGATGCTTCCATTTCGATCTGTCTACGCCATGTAGGAGCTGGTCGACCTCTTCTGCGGCTACAATGAGCATTTTATGCAATAGCAGCTTTGCCGAAATTGAATGATGGTTTGCTTATGATGTGTCCTATCTAAACTCCTCTTCACCTTACTATTTTAGTTTATTTCATATGACCATAACGGCTGAAGGTAGCCTCCTTAATAATTACAGAGAGTTTTATTAAAAAAAAATATGCTTGACTTCAAGTATGAAAAATACAAAATTAATCAAAACAAGTATACCCTACTTACAGGAATTGAAAGTCGATTTATTTGACTTGTCATGGTAGAACTATCAAAAAAAGCTTGAAAAAAATCTATGGCAAAGTAATATCGATTGCTAAATTGACCCACCTACATATATACATACACATACATTAACCTGTCTAATTCTAGTGCCAACGCGGAATTGTTCTTCGTTTAAAAACAACAAAAAGGAAACAAATGTTTTGAAATACGACAAACAATGAAATTTCTTTTCATTTCAAAAATGATTGAAAGGAAGCAAGAAATTTGTTTTATTGCACACGCAGAAAAAAAGGAAACATGATTATTTCGATAAACAGCTTATGGGAAGCAATCAATTGTAAATAACAATCTCTTCGAATTGTTTTCCTGTTAAATATTTTCTGTTTTAAATTTTTTTTTTTTTTTTTTTTTTTTTTTTTTATTGCAATCACATAAATTTGGCAAGATGGGTGTTTATTGATGCGGCTTACAAATTGCTGACAGTTGTATTGAAATATTTTTTACACGCTTACAGCAATAGGGAAGGATTATTATTTGAGTATGGGCTGTCTCTGTTTACTCTATTTTGAGACAGTGCACTAACCAGATGTTGATGATGATAGAGTAAAGAAAAATGATAGAGTAAACCTAAGCATTATCGATTTAAAATCCTAGAACTTTTAAAATTTTACAGTTTTTGGTTAATTTTCAGACTGTTTATTTTAAAGGTATGAAAAACCAAAAAAGAATTTTTTCAGGTCACAATTATTTACCCTCTTTTGCTGTACTCTCGTTACAATATTTTTGATTTATGGAACACATGCCATTGCACATTGTAACAATTGTTACAAACTTGCAACAATTTGCCATTATTGAACAGACTCTATGTGTATATGCTGAACATATTTTATATATTTTATCATAACAGGCAGACGATTTAAGCAACGAATAATGCTAACTCTGTATTTAAAATCAGCCACTTATTTCATTCATTATTATACATCAGTTGATACTTAATTTATTTTCTTTTTCAACTTTTGTAATGTAATTAATTAGAATTTTCTTAAAAAGTAAATAATTCGTTTCAACAAAAGAGCATTTTTTTTTAATGAAACTATATTACGAACGAGCAATTGAAACCGAGCTCCTTTAAACTCCTTGGCTTGTATTTGCTTATTGCATACAAACATACACACATACACGCACACACATTCGTGCACCCAGCAATCAATTTGCCTGGCGAAATTTTACTCTGCTGAAGAAAAATCCACCAGTAGGAAATTTACTTGCATGCCGTATTTTAATTTGTACATGCAAATTTCTTTATAGAAAACATAAATTTTTAACCAACTTGGTTTAATAGTAGAAGTAAAGAAATAATCACCAGCAGCAGGGACAACAACAATAACAGCAACAACAACATTAACTACAATCACTCAGTTGTACGTCAAGGAAATTGAATTTGTGCAAAGAAGTGTAATTAATAAATGCCTTTCAGGTGAAACTTGGCGTAAAGTTAATTAAGAAATTAAAATAGCAACTGTTTGTTAATATATAAAATTAAATAAAAAAAAAAAACTATATACACATAAATAAACAGGGGTGTAATAATAAGTAAAGCAAGTGCACAGTTTAATAATGAATGCTTTAAAGGTCTAATAAAAATTTCGTTTCGTTAAGAGTAAATTTTAAATAAAATAGAAATTAAGAGGCTGCCATACAAAAAGGAAAATAAAAACCAACCTGAGTTGATCAACAATTTGAAAACAATGGCCGGTATGCATAAAAATTCAAATGTTGCTGACATACATTTTATAACAAAATTTATATGAAAAATTCATTATAAAACGTATTTCAACAACATTATATTTTTTATATAATAACGATGAAAATTGGTATTATCAGTTTGCTAATAAAAAGGCAAACGTAGTTTTAAGTCAATTTCATGTAACATAACGTTTTGTTTTAACAAGTAACAAAACCTTAAATTATCATTCCTCCACCCTTTTGGGTCGTAAATTGCTCAGAAAACAAATCTTTTAATTGCATTAGTTTTCTTTGAAAGCTCTTAAAAATGTGAACTGTGTTCCTTTGCTCTTGTTAAGCATTCTGTAAAATCAACTTTACATTAATTTCTTTTTAAGCCATTTGTGCTTTTCTTAATGAGATTATTTATTTATTTAATTTCATATGTATATGAAATTAAACTTTTTTTTTTTTTTGCTTAATATGTCATTAAATTAACATGAATTTTGATGAGCTGTCTGTTTTGTTAATGTCTCTGTCCGTCTGGCTGTCAGCTTTGCCACCGCATTGATATGCACGAGTGTGATGACAAGAAATCAAATCAATGCCTGTCATTGAACACGTACTCGTTCTATGGTGGTACGTGTAACTGCGTCTTTCGCATTCTTCAAATTGAATATTTCACTTTGTGTGCTTGTATGTGTGCGTGTGTGTGTGTGTGTTTGTGTATTTTTGTATGTAAATTTTTGGCAAAAGGAATTATGCAACAAAAAGAGAAAAAGCGATTAATTCGAATAAAGCGAAAAATCAGTTTAAAGAAAATTTATTTTAAACGCCATTAAAACGTGACCCATTAAGCAGCGAAAGTGTGAAAGTAGCGTGCATAGACACACGCACACCTGCCTGCATACACGAGTACAAATATCCACACAGTTATTATTAATGGTTACATGTAATTTTTACTGAATTAAATCAAATTTGTTTACATAAGCAAAAGTTAATGTTAGTAAAATAATTTACAGCATGATTTTTGACAAAAGTTTACATCACTTTAATGAATTTTAGCTCAGGGATTTTTTTAATTGCCAGCATTTTGGATATTGGTATTATACATAAAATGAGTTCTATGTTCGTATTAATTGCAAAAGGATCGTCTCTAATTTCGTTTTCTAAGCATCTGTTCTCTTACCAAATTCAAATTAAATTTATTTACAGAGATAAAGACATAAAAAATCTAAATTGAATAAAAGATCTTTTTGGTGCACAATTGTCCTTAAATTATAATTAATCACAAAGCTGCCACAGCATGGAGTATTTAGTTTAAAAAAAAGTTATAAAAAGAGGTTCGAGCCAGCAGAACTCAGTTTGTTTTAAGTAAATGAATTTAGCAGGAAACTTTTGGGCAGCAATGTATTACTCTCTAAAAATGGGTCAACTATTGCCCGGCATATAAAAATGAAAATTTACTTTGCACTTAAATGCATTAAAACTCTATATTCATAAATACTTTAAATAACTTTAGTTCTAGTTCACTTCCTCAGAATTGAAATAAAATTGTTTGTGCTGTGATTATATATTCAACATTTATGAAGATCACAACATAAGTGAAGTTTAAGACTTATTGGCTGGGGAGCTGCAGTTATAATTTTTTTTTCGCTTTTCATTTAATAATCAAATTTATCTTTTATTATTTGTTTTTAGGGATACTTAAACTGAACTTGCATCAAAATGGATTTAAGTTTGTAAAACTTTTTTGTACAGAAAACATTTAAGAATGTTTTCTGTACAGCATTCTTAAATGTTTTCTATACAGCACATGTATTGACAACATTCGATTTGTTAAATTTTTGTGCGTCTTTTTTTTCAATAGAATATACAAAATGCTGGCTTTACTTAAAATTTATTTGGTATGATATTACTAAACATCTCTTTTGATATATTGCCTTATTTGCTAATAAATGGGTGGGCTTTACAAATTTTTTTTATTTACTACTGGTACATCAATTCAAAAAACTTATTCTGTGCACACATAATACCAGAAATTTAATTTACAATCGTCAAAACCACAAATCAAAAGTTTACATTTTTCTTTTCGTTTTATATTTCTATTATTTCAATACTTTCCTTCCAAAGTTTACAAAGTTTTAAGGAAATATATTGCACAATTCACAACCTTTCTTTGTCTCGCACACATGTAGTTTTTGTCAACACACTGTTTCGTTTTCTTTCATCACTATCCCAAAATCCATTCTACAATTTCATTTTAGGTAGTAAAGTAACCCCCCGGAAAAAAAATTTACACTCATTTTACCGCACAAAAGAGTAAAATGCTATGAAATAAAATGCCAGTGTGTTTTCCTTTTCACTTTTAGCCATATTTTTCCTGCCCTCTGCACATCCATAAAATGTAACATTATCATGTTTTTGTTCATAAAAGTGTAACAAAAAAAAAAAAAAAAATACATGCACTACAAGTGCAGGCTTTGCTTTTATTTTTATTTCGAAATATAAATCTCGCCTGAAGTTTTCACAGATTTCTGTGATTTTGTAAGGAACGGAAGTTTATCATTTGGTTTTACCAACTCTCAAGTGATTCATCATACATGACAATCAACATACAATTATATTGTAATACGAAAGTTTTTTCTTCTTGTCCCCAAAATGAACATGAATGTTTACATGCCAACTTAATAGGGGAATAGAATAATCAACTGAAAGTTTTTCTCTTGAAATTGATATCACACATTGGAATATTAGACAGCAATCAAAAAAATTTTTTTTAAAAATAACTGCATTAAATATCTTGATAATTAAGTCTTTTTTTTTTTGTTATAACTGGGGCAAGTTTAGAATGACACGAAGAATATTTGAAAATAACAAAATGAGAATAAAAAAAATTAAAGCAAAGTAAATGACACTGAAATTAGCTCTAATTGGCAGGTGACAAAAACGAAACTCTTTCTTTGAAACATTAATGCTCTTATGCCAAAATGTGGAATATGCTTGAAGGAACTGTTAAACCGAAAATTTTGTGTGAAAACCTGGTTTTAATAGACACTTCAAACAGTTATTTTTTTTGCATAGGGGCAAAGTTTTGTACGATTTTTGTTGCCGGTTTACATTGTACAACTTATGCGATTACGATTTTTTTGGTTTTTTTGTTAACTCACACTTTTGTTTATATTCTATGGTTTCCATCTGAACAATTTCTGATGGTTGCATGTCTATGCACGTAGATGTTGACACTTGTTACATTACGAATGAGCGAATAGTGAAAGATAATGCATATGTGTACCTTACGTTTTCTACTGCCCTCTTTCAGCAAAAAACTCAAAATTACATAATGTTCTTCGACAGGTTTCGGCAAGTTGTTTTCACCACAGTAATGGTCTTTTGTTTTATATTTTCTAATTTTTTAAAATTTAATTATTTAAATATTTTACAAGTTTTAAATTTGCAGCAGGATGACTCTTTTAAGAGCGAGAAAGTTATTTTTCATCAGTTTTTTTAGAGTTGCAAAAAACGCATTTTATAGCCAGGCGACTAAAAAGGATTTTTCCAATACTCTCCAAATTACATTGGACAATTTATTTTTAATTATTTTAATTTAATAATATTTCTATTTTGGTTAAACATTGAAAAATTTTATGTTTAACCTGTTTGTCTACCTGTTTTACATTGACTATGAATATAACTCTTGTACTAAATGTTGCTATATAGTTGACAAATGGAAAGTTCCATATGAAAAACATGGGACTTTCAAGAGTCACCTTACCACACAATTATGTAGAGCATATGCCATAAGGCCATAACTAGGGTAGCGTATGATATTTGATAATATAACCTTTACACATTTGATAGGTGGTGAACTTTGTATAGCAAAGATTTAGTAGCAAAGGTCTTATGTCTGTCATATTCAAGGTGCTTTAATTTCATATTCAGGCCACAGGCAGGCACTTGGCTTTTAAATTTAATTATTTATGTTATCAGCACTTATAATTAACTAATTTCAATAAGACCCTGAGCAATATACACTTAAATAAAAACAGTTGTTGATTACATGAATAATTTTAAAGACTCATTTGTAGGAACATTTTTAAAAGGTGAATTTTGTAACTTGTTATTGTTAGTTTACTTCCTTAAAGTACATACATACATAATTAAGCCACAAATATGTGTTTAAGGAAGTGCGCACATTTGTTGTTTGTAAATGCGTTCTAGATGTTCAATATGACTCAAAAGAACTGATTGGCCAAATTGTTTAAGCTCTAACAATATAAGGAATTCATTCTCCTAGTTTTTAAACTGTAACCCAAGAGATGAAAAAATCATGTTACGTAATATTTAAATCTAATAAAAAAAAAAAATATTTGCTTCATTTCACAATACCTGGTACTCTTTTATAAAAGTACTCTGATCAAAGGCAGCTTGTTTAAATATACTATTGTCAAAAGCTAGTTTTTTTAGGACATTTGGGTTTTTTATGAAAGGCTTTGTTGTCAAATGGTACTTTTAATCAAAGGTGCTTTTTTAAAAGGTACTTTGTTAAAACGGTTTTTATATACGATGTTTTTATTTACGATACTATTCATAGAACAAAGTTTTAAAAGTCTCTTTTAACCAAAAATATATTTCTAATACTACTTTTTCAAGGGTATATCTGAAATAAATGTTTGAAAAAAATACAACTTGATAAAATTGAAGCTACACTCATAGAAAAAGCATTATAGCTATGATGTATTTTAATATGAATACGATGACAAAAAACATCGTCTTTGACCCCATGACACTTCTCATCACGGTGATGTCAAATTTTACAAAAGGTGTTCTAATTGTTATTAGCGATAAATATAACAATTGTTACATCAATGACATGTCATTCTGACACCGAAGCCATGATTATTCGTACGTCAATATGGTGAAACTTTAACTTCAGAGACATGACCAATTGAAATAAATGCAATGACAAATTATTATCAATACACTGACAAACTAACATCAGCTCAACGACAACTTCGATCGAATTTGATATTAAAAACTCATCTATCCGATGTTATACTAACATTATAGAAATGTCTTCGACTAAAAGATTATTCAAATTGAAAAATTATTTTAAGAAAAAATTTTATTAATAAAACAAAATAGCTAATAATTATGCATAATTAGAACTAGAAGGTCAACCAGCAATTATCACTGTGTATACTCTCAAACTTGTACAACAACAAAATAAACATAAAAATAATTCTAAATTAATTTTTTCAAAAGTGAATTTAAAAAAATATACTTTTAAAAAAAAATTTACAATTTTCAAAAAATGTAAAAAGATATTTTTAAAATGTATATCTCTTTGAAGTATCTTTTTTAAAAAGACTTTTCTTTTCTATGAGATATTTGAAATAAAGTAATTTCTTAGCTGATCTTTTTAAATATATTTGCTCTAAACATTTTTTTTTTTTTTCAAAAAGTACTCTTTATAAGGTTATTGCTATGAAAAATTTACTTTTTCCAGAAGAACTTGTATGCAAAACTTTTGTTTTCAAAATATTTTGGGCAGATAATTTTCTTAAGGGGTACTTTTATTGTTTTTGTTATTTTCCATATACTTTTTAAAATATTTTTAAGAATACTTTTGCGAACTGCACTTGTTCCAAAAATGTTTTCCAAAAAGTACATTTAATATGTACCAGGTAATTTCTCTGAAATATTACTTTTAGATGCATTTATATTTAAAGGTACTTATTCCTAAAGGTACTTTTTTTAAAAGGTACTTTTTCCAAAACGCACTTTTTTCAAAAGGCACTCTTTCCAAAAAGTTCTTTCTTCCCAAGGTATGATTTCAAATAAGCACTTCTTTAAAAAGTAATATTTGTAAAAATAGTTTTTGGAACGAAGTTCCTTAACGCGGCTTGCTGGTAGTGGAAATTAGTAGAAATCATCACGAAAGCGAGTGAGCTGTTTATATGTATTGGTGTACTGTCGACAAGCAATTGTGTCCTACCAATAAATAATAATTAGTTGAAAAACGTTCCAAAAATTTAAAGAAACATAAAATTTAAAAATTTCAAAAACAACACAAAATAAAACATACAGATTTCACCTTCTTCGTTCCTAACGGGGGTCCCCCGACCGCATTTCTTTTTTAATATATTCTTTCTCTAAGAAGAACATTTTTGAAAGAAAATTTTTCAAAATTAATTTTTTGAAACGTCGTTTTCTAAGATATTCTGCTTCTCTTTTACATTTTTTAATGTATTTTTCTTTCCTAATAAATTTGTTAATAAAATTTTTTTTTTAATTTTTTTAGCCATATTTTTATATATAATATAGTGATTTTTTGTTAAAAATTACTTTTTCAACTTAACTATATCTAACGTAGTGGTGATCTCCTAAATGATGATGTCTATTTTTTTAAAGTACTTTTTTTCTAAAGTTGCAGTAGTGACCGGGGGATTTTCAAATAAAAAATGTATGGCAATTACAAATATTCTTGGCTAAATTTAGTGTTTTTAGTGCACATTTGAAATACATTTAAGTTTTTAATGTATCTATATCTATATATATGTATGTATGTACATATATATATAACATTTACTTAACTTTTTTAAATATATTTTGCTTTTAAATTATTGTTAAGTTCTGGTTCGATATTTTATTACGAAATTAATTTTCAGCTCCAAGACACATGTAGGTCAGTGACAGCAAAAAAATTTCATTTTTTTTTTTTATCAAAATGCAATATTTTCTTGGTATTTGGATTCGTCTTAAGGGAAAAAATGTGAAGCGAAAGAAAATATATACATTTTATGGCACAGCTGGCAAATCTACTGGCAGCCAGAATGTAAAAAGAAGAATTATTAAAATAACAAACCAACAAGATATTTTATGCAAACCAAAAAAAAAAAAAAAAAACTATATTTAAATAACCAAAGAAAAATGAAATTTCTCCAAAATAACTGAAAGGAAATGAACATAAATAAAAGTGTATGCGTGAGGAATTGTTGCATACAAAATATTGACTTAGGAATTATGCATAAAAATTTTTGGCCACAATAAAAATCAACTGGGCAAACAAAAGTTGCTGCGTTCAGTTATCCAAACTTTCCTTTTCTTATCTCTTTGTTTTCTTTTTGTTTTAAAGGAATAATAACTTTCACTGGAAGGAGAAACATAAACAAAGTGTGTATAAAACTACTGTTACAAATGATCTTGTAAAATAAGTGTTTGTAATCATAAAACATGACAAGAAAATTGCAGGGCTTTAAGCTCAGAGAGTTGTTAAGTAAACATTCGATGAAAATAATATATTATTTCAAATTTTTGAAGTAGCAAATAAAAGGAAAATTTTATGGCCCCTTATTTAAAATATTGTACATAAGAATTTATTTGGAATTTAAAAGATTAGATTTACAAAGTTTTGTATTTAATGCGGTAGGCACGTCAGCCTCGTTCGGTGTATGCAGAAGAACTCTTGCTTGTTTCGTTTCCATCATCTACATGAGCTTACACAAATTATGATGTGATCTTAATGGTATTCTTGAAATATTGAAAAGATGCCTAAGAAAAATCGTAATTTTTTAATAATGGATTACTGGTTATGGGGCAATCCGGGGGATATCGTAGAGCTGTCATAAATTTATTGATTGATTTCCTCAATCCTCAACAACCATAAAACTGAATACGGATCAGAGAACAGTAATTTATTGTGATTCAGACACATAAGATGTAGATCGTAGTGCAAAATATGCCATAATGTGCCGTAGGACAGTCCTTACTCCTGAGAACAACGAGGAATAGACACATTCGGGTCTTCGGCAACACTATCTCTTACAGCAGCGATATCTTCAGCGAAACGAGCGTAACGATGATGCACAGGCCTTACAATATTTGTAACCGCTCCAGTCTCTTCAAATTTCTTCACAATTTTGCCAATTGCTGGCGTAGCTGGACGATTATGTAAACCATAATCTCCTCTTAAAGCACAATATGTGGCTGTGGCAGAATCACCATTTTGGAAGTATGTTTTGATAATTTTTATGCTCTGTGTGATAGTTAAGCGATCTATTTTCATCAATCAAAGACTTGAAACTGAGAAGACAAAAATTGGCTTAACAACTTAACTTGACAGATGTCAAGTTCCAGTCCTATACTTTTGAAACCACGAAATGGATAACCCGTTATTATATTATATTTGAGTAATGTGTAACTTATTTCTTTAAACATATTATTTTGAGCGTCACCGCTAAAAATGTGTTTATGTATGTTTGTCTTTAAGCAAATAATTGCTTACAGTAAGAAAATTGAAAATAAAATTTATCGCAAAAAATTATATTTTCATTGCGTCATCATCATATTTATGATGTCTCACAATTAATCATAAGGAAACAGCAAGTAAAAACAAGGCTTCTTACATTTTAATGTGTGATTTTCCATTTTAAGTTTTTTCTTAGAAATTAATCACTGAGAATACTTAGTAAGCACTCATATGTAAACATTTTTTATTTTTGGGAAACTTGTTGTTGTAAGGACATTAAATTAAAAATTTTATTATGTTGACCTGAAATTTGCACAGCATATACAGCAGTCAGGACTACATAACAACATATTCCATAAATACTAAAAAGTAAAAATTGTAATGGAGCCCTTCAAACGAGGACACCCGTTAATTTAAAAAGAGATATTTTCTTTAATTTTTTCACCGTGGAATATAAAATCTTTCCAGTATATGTAGTTGCCAGTTATCTACAACAGCAAATAATAAAACTAGCAAAAAGTTGACATTTAAGTTCTGCTCAGGTGCGGGGACATCCTTTAGTTTTATTATTTATGACTTTTGAATCGTGAGAGATAGAGGCTTGAAATTTATATGATATCTGCAGTTGTTTAGATTCTGCAATAACAAATACTAAAAACAGTTAAAAATTTAAAACTGAAGGGTAACTCTTACAAGGGCACCATTTGTCTACCAATTGCATGATAGTACGAAATTCTTGCCCTACGAGCTAGTCTCGTACTTAGATCAATTTATTTATTTGGTTTGATGTTACCAAAGGGAATGAGCAAAAAATTGTGAATTGGTCCCATCAGCACCATTTAGTTTCAAGTTCGGAAGCTACCAGTGGATTTTCAATGTTCATTGCATGTTAAATATCTATTAAAAAATTTTAAACTTATTTTATGAAGTATGAAATTGCAATAATACTAATGATAATGCCTACAGAGCTACGCTAGTACCATGCTTATCATAGGGTTGCATTAAAACCATAAAGTCGCTAGCTCTCAAATGTCATTACAAAAAAAATGTCAATACAAAAAGGATATGATATGTCAGTAGTACTGGCATGGTCTGTAGTGCTGGGGACTATTTTGCTATAAAGCCTTAGGCTGTATATACTCAATTCAATTCAATTTATTTATTTCAATTTATGGTGTTTACAAAATTGCTTAATGTAGCGTATATATACATTTTTACAAGAGTTTAAGAATATTTCGTTGTTTTACTTAAATATATTTCTGATTTTGTATTATTTGTACTTTTGGTTTGAGATTATAATAAATAGAAGGTAAAAATTTTCAAAAAACCTTTGTGAATTTTTTTTTTATATAATTAATAATTAATTCAGGTCCAAAAATGAACCTTCTCAAAAAATGTTTGTTGTACTTTTCAGCTGTCTATATGCCGACAACATTTCGTTGGTGCTAACCTACTCATCAGTAGACTTGAAAAATTCTTAAAAGTCTATTTGAAACTTAACTACTTATTCCATAATTCCCATGAACAGAATGAGAATCAGAAATGTTCAAACAAACCTTTAACACAGCAAACATTTCTTTTTTCGTTTTGCAATACATTTCAATTGGCTCTTAAAGCAAATAAATAATTAAGTTCATATTTGAAAATTCAAAAACTTTTACTTTTTGATACTTTCAAAAATACAAATCGTAGTAACCAATGGTGACTCGTTGCATAGAAGGTTGCACAGAAAAGTAGAAGTGTTGCAAAACGAAAAAAGAAATGTTTGCTGTATTAAAGGTTTGTTGGAACATTTCTGATTCCCATTCTGTTCATGGCAATTATGGAATAAGTAGTTAAGTTTCAAACAGACTTTTAAGAATTTTTCAAGTCTACTGATGAGTTGACTAGCACCAACAAAATGTCGTCGGCATATAGACAACTGAAAATACAACAAACATTTTTTGAAAAGGTTTATTTTTGGACCTGAATTAATACATTTCAATTGGCTCTTAAAGCAAATAAATAATTAAGTACATATTTGAATAATTAATAATTATATAAGACTTAGGATCTACTTTACTTACTTACTAATCTAAAGAAGGGCCTAGCTCGGCCAAATGATTGTATTTCGTATAGGAACATCTAGAATTAAAATTGTCACTCAATTTGTGTATTCTGTCTACAACCAAGTCTACACCTGCCACTTGGTGCAGTCTTGCCGTAGGATAAAGTCTAGCAAAATTATCGATCAGCTTTAAAAGTTTGTTTTGAAGAGTTTGCGCTCTTTTTATATGACGGTATTCACTATTTTGCCAGACCGGTACTGCCCAAAATATCAGCTCAAAGATCAACATTTTGTTATAAATATTTAAAGCTGAAGATCTATCTATTTATTAATGGGTAGAGTGTTTTAATTAGGATAATTCTTTTGTTGACAATATTTGATATATTATAACTATTGGTCAACTTTGGGTCCAACACAACTCCTAAGAATTTAAAATTTTTTTCCCATTTTAATTCTGCATTATTTACAGAACTAAAATGGAAAAAATATGTTAAATACTTAGGAGTTGTGTTGGAGCCAAAGTTGACCAACAGGTATCTACTTATTTTAAAAAATTTAATAGAATATTGTAACTCTTGGCTCATTACTATCAACTACTGCCATCCTATGTCTTTATTTTAATTCAGCAAAAAAGAAAACCTTCTGAGATTTCTAGTGTTTATTCGTGAACAAAAAAATGTAATCGATTTTCCTTGTATTTATTGCAGAAAATTTTGTGATTTCAATATACATAAATCATCATTCTGTTGTCTGATTTGTATATATATTTTTTTGTCGTCTTCATCTTTCAATCATGATAAGTAGACTATAAACTGCAGTAACACTTTAAAATTCTTGTTCATTCGTGATTTAGCATGATGATTAAGCATTTTATTTGTGCTTGTTACTGATATTGTGTTTCACGGTGTGAAGTGGTGTGTGCAATCATGATTTATGCCTTCAATTTCAATGATTAATGACAAAAAATTTCAGCTTAAAATAATTGTTATTTATGTTCTTGTAGCAGCAAATTTTTAGCAAATGTGAGTTATAATACTTATTTTTTAGTTTTGGATATTTCAAATGTTGAAAAGTGTTTAGAAAAATATTTTTCCCCAATAATTAAAATTTATTAACCACAAACTTTCTCTGTTTTGAAAGAAATAACTGTTATAGGTAATTCAAGCAAAATATTTCAGTTATAGTTTTATTTCTAAAATCTAAAATTTATTACTAATATATATCCCATATATTTAACATAGATGGGAGTAATGCAGTATCTCGCAGTCTGCAATGTTTACTGATTGACATTGCTGCCGAATTTCAATAATATTTTGTTGTTGCTTGCGCTGTAATCAATGAATAATCAACATAAATCAGACTGCAGTCAGAAACGCAAAAAAGCACAAAAATTTTGAGCAATTTCAATATACAATCTTCAATCAATATGCAAATATTGTAAAACAATATGAGAACTGTTGCACTAATTGAAGGATTTTAAATGGCTTTAGTTCTGCTACATCGATATCTTGATTTGTGTTAAAAAGCTTGCAAATCAGCTTTTATAACTGCAGTATTTTATTGTCTGATTGCTGACAGAAGTGAATGTATACTTTGACTCAGCGAAAGCACAAAATCTACTTTTAATATCTTGCACATGAACTGGACGTAACTGCTTTGGTCTCACACTCAATTGCTTACTCGGCTTTCAAGTCTTCTAACAGGCAGGTAACATCTACGAAATGTATAACCCAGAAAATTACCCACAAATCAATTACTTTTGATTAAGCATTTATATTTTCTTCCAAAGCCTTCTATTAGTAATACAAATTGGAAATATATTTCGCTATTTATATACCAAACTTTTTTTCATTTGTCATTATCGAAAAGACCACTTAGCAGTGGTCTTTTGTTTTATGATAAAAGTCTTTATTTATGCTTTAGTATACAAATCTTGTACATTTTCTCTTCTATACACTTTTTTCTAGTGAATTCGTTTTAGATTTTTGTGCACTTTTTTGTTAACATTCAGTCAATTTATGCAGCTCTTTTTTTTAAATCATTACACACATTGAAATTTTTACCACAAAAACTTATTTTTATGTATTTTTTCTTTTAAATCAAAATGAAAATAATAGCTGAACAAGTAACTAAGCGTCAGACAGAGGGATATAGAGTATCAATGCGGTAGAAAAGGCCATCATATTTTATTTCCACAATGAAATACATTTATAAAAGCATTTGCTTTCAGTCGCTATCAATGAGAGGGACTTTTTTTCGCAAAATAATCTATTATAACATGATTTTCTTTAAATGAAGTCATTTAGGATTATATGCTTAACTTATTCTTCCCGCAAAGACAGCCAAGCAGCGCATGTTGGGAAAAGAAATACGCAACAAATTGGTGACTAAATTGTGTTAGAATATTCGCATAAATAATGCGTTCTTTAGCCATCAGCTATTGATTTAAATTGGTGGTTCAGTTAAATGATTTTTTCGATTCACCAAATTTTTTTTAGAAGATATCCAGAATAGCGTTAGTGGGTAATTATTAAGAAATCATTTGTTGCTGATATAGAAGGTCTTAGTTCGTTTTGGCTGATCTTAGATTTGGGCTGGATGGAGAGTTGCTCCCATTACCCCAGTTTTTTAAGGGAGAAAATAGAGCTGGTATATTGAATTATCATCCAATTTCTAAGCTGTCGAATAAATCGAAAAATTGTTAAACACATTATTAAAGAAAAGATGCATTTTTTCTTGGCATTACACCACTACCAATTGTGCTGTCTTTAATCACATCTACATAATCCGTTTTTTAAACACATAACCAAATAGATGCGACTACTTGTGTTACAAACTAAGTTATATTGTCTTACTGATGCTGCCATTTTACACCATACTCTTAACCAGATATCTTATTGATACAATATAAAAAAATGTGTGCTTAAATAAAAGTAAGTGTTACCAAGAAATTAGGAAAAGCTATTGCCGGAGACGGATCTCTCTTCACCACGACAATGCGAACTCTCTTACACCGCCTCAAACAACTGCATTTTTGACCACCAAAAACATCGATTTCATGAGTCAGTCGCCGTATAGTCCAGGCTTGATGCCGAATAAATCCTTTGTACTGGTTTTGTTTTTAGGCTGTGACCAGTACTCATTGGATGACTCCTATATACGCATTGCATTGTACTGGAACAGCAAAAATAGGAGAGAGGGGTTGGTGAGAGAAAAAAGTAAAGTGGGTTGTGTTTGTGGACGATCCATTAAGCAAAAAAAATAAATATTTTAACAAAAACAGGACATTTATTTTTGCAAAGCTGATCAAGTCAATATTAACTGCAGTTAATTTGTTTGTTCAGTTTCTAGTGCATATACCTTCGATAGTATCCAGTTAATAACATTTAACACAACCTCATCAGTATTGCAAAACGTTGACTATACAGAACAAAACCACAACACAATAACCACAATAGCACATATTACGAAGGTATACTTTAACGCAATAATTTTTAAAAATATATCATGTTTATTAATTCAGCTCCAAAAATGAATCTTTTCAAAATTTTTACTGTATTTTTTAGCTGTCTATATGCCAAAGACATTTCGTTGATGCCCATCAACTCATCAGTAGACTTGAAAAATTCTTTAGAGTTTGTTTGTTTTCAAGCAAAATTGAAAGAATTTTTCAAATCTACGGATGAGTTGATTGGCGCCAACGAAATGTCGTCGGCATATAGACAGCTGAAAAATACAGTAAATATTTTGAAAAGGTTCATTTTTGGACCTGAATTAATACATTTCAATTGGCTCTTAAAGCATACAAATAATTAAGTTCATATTTGTATATCATGTTTATTAAGTTTTTAGTTGGCAAAGGTTTAAATATAATTTGCTAAATAAACGTTTAATGAACATGGAATATGTTTTTAAATAAGCCAATAAAAACAGCACTCGGTCAGCTGTTGCCACTGCTGACGTCAAGGTTTTTCAACACCTGAAGAAGCGCTTGCTGCATTCAGAATGTACGTTTTGGTGATATCTCAATTAGAATGGCAAAACTGCTTCAGCAGTTGACTTAAACGCCTGCAAAATTGCTTGGACTTGCTTAGAGAATATTTTGAAAAGCAATGGAGTGTCTTTCAGTGTTTAATTTTGGTTTTTGTTCTCTACTCTCGAAATATAAAAGTCAACCCTCGTATTAGACACTTTAAGAATAATTTATTCCCTACAGAAGTAATAATAGCAAATACTTACGCTGTCCGTCATGTTGTGTTTGAGGTCATTTAAAATGATTTCTTTGAATGAGTAAGTGCATCATATCCAACGGCCAAATGTAATGCGTTCGTTTGCTGCTGCCAAAAGAAGAAAGAAAAAAACAACACATTTTTATTGCCCTCAATATTTTGTATTTTGATTGTTTGATGTGTTTATTAATGATGTCTGATGTGTTTTCATTTCTATTTGATTTGCTATGATAAATTAAACTGCATGAAATACTTTGAAAGCAATAAATGGCAATTAAAAAGATTTAAAGGCAATAAATAATCTGCAGCGCACACTGCAAGACATGAGCAACGTATTTATTTATTTAACAAGCAAAACATATTGAACGATTCTACGAATAATTGCCTCAAAATTTCAGCTCTGCAATTGAAGTTTGCCATTATATTCCAAGAAATTGACTGATGTTTGTGAAAAATTTTAAAACAAAAACAATATCAAACATTTTCTAAAAATAATATAACTGGTCAAAATTGTAAATATTTATTTCACAAAATGCTGCTCACTGAAACAGTGCTGTCACACCTGATATTTAAATAATATTGTTTTTGAATTTGAATTTTGTTTCAACCTTAAGATCTTTTTTATTACATTTACATATGTATATTAAATTATTTTTTAAATAAAAATAAATATTTCTCAGAAAAAGCTAAAGCTGCAATTTAATGAGATGAAACCAAAACTTTATGTCAAAGTTGAATCTTTTTACACATGTAAAAGTTACTGCTGAAGAATACGACTTGAAGAATATGTGGTTTCAACAAGACGGTACCACAGGCCACACAACTCGAGCAAATATCTCTTTATTGCAAGAGAGATTTCTTGGCGATATTAACTGGCCGCCAATATGATGCGTTTTGACACCATTAGACTTTTTTTGTGGTGCTACGCAAAAGACCGTCCTTATGCAGATAAACTTTTAACTCTTGAGCACTTAAAATCCAACATTTGTCATGTTATCTCAGCCCCGCCCAATATGTGTCAAAAAGTGATCGAAAACTACCCCAAAAGAATTAATGCTTTCGACACTTCGCTTGGTGGACATTTAAATAATGTAGTGTTTCACACATAATGTCAACGTTCAAACTTTATAATAAAATAGAAATATCAGGAAAAAATATTTAATATGTGTTTTCTTTAGATTTACTTTTGAAAACGCAAAATGCATGTGCATGTAAAGGGAATATATGTATATAGTTGTTTATATTTATTGCTTCGTTAGTGAAGATAGTTATATTAGTGTCTACATAATGTCATCATAATAAAGCTTTATAAAAGTATGTTGAACAACAAAAATAAAAATATCCCATATCCTTAATGCCTTTTGTTGTCTCACTTTTATTGCTTGCAATTTCACTCACCACAACTGACAAGAATTTAGCAGTAGCGGTGGTTCTGGCAATACTGAATTTCTTTTTCTTTTTTGTGTCTCCTTTCTTCTGACCGTTTTTTTGGCTTCTTGTGACATTTTAACGTTTATTCTGCTGCGGTACAACGCATAATCTTGCTCTACGGAGATTTATGAGATTTTAATGTTTTATCTTTCGTTTTGGCTTTAATAATGTTTGGCGCTGCTGCAGTATTTTTAATTTTTAAACGGATAATTTTTCGCTTTTTTTTTTTTTTGAAAGTGTTTAAAAAGTAATTGTAGATGATAAAATCTAGCATGCATTTTGTTATAAAAGTTAATTAGAATAATTATCACTGTGTACTTCTTACGCTTTTATATTGTGATACAAAAAAATTTTGACATTTAGAATATGAGCCACACAGGCATTTGCAGGATCTTATATAACGATTACAATGGCATTTTTTAAACGTTTTAAGCTTTTACACAATGTGTGCTATTATCTTTTGCATGTTATATTTTATTAAAATTTAATTTAATAATATGAAAATTCAAATGAAATTCAAAACTAAAGCAGATCTCTTTCTTAGAAAATAGTATGCATTAATTTTGCATTTATTGCTTTAACATACGAGTTTTCATAGTTCAACGAGAAAAAATCAAAACAAATCGTTGCCAGAATGACGAATACGTTAAAAAAAATTAATAAAAATACGCTTATTATTCAAATTAGTATTGAAATTTTTGCACTTTTAAAAGAAAAGAAAACGGCTTAAGATAAATCTCTTCTAAAAAATACTTTTCGCAAAAATAAAGCCGTTGCTTGAATTATGCTAATTTTACAAGCACATACTACACACACGCACAAAGATTATACTGGACAGAGAAAACAGTGCCTAGTAAACACTTTAAAAAAATTTTTACTTTTGCTAAACTAATCCGAGTACAGTCTTTGAAAATGTAAATTTTTTGTTAACACAAAAATTAACACAAATGCATCAGAAGCTAAATGTTCTTTACAATTTTTATAAGGTTAATAAAATTTTGCCTGAAATTAATTTTATAGTTCGTTGAAAAAACACACACAACCTGACACAGGAAAATTACAAGCAAAAGGATTTTTGTAAAAAAAAAAAAGTAAAGAAAAAAAGCTGCTCATAAAAACTCTCAAAGCTAATGTTTTGTGCATAAAATTCAAACAAGGTCAGTATAAAATAAAATCTTTCAAATCTTTGAAGCACCAAGGCATTTTTTTAGATTGTTTTTTACACATACATATTTCAATGTGTTTGAAAAAATGCTTCACTTTCAGTTGTATCATTCACAATTGATGGTAAAACATAAGCAAAAATATTCATTTTATGTCTTTTTTTCTACACTTCATTTCATTGAGCCGTTTAAATTTGTTTTTTGCAATTTTATTAATAATCCATTTTTGTTGGCTTTTAAAATTTATTGTGTCTAACAAACACTACATACCACTATACTCGTAAGTGTGTTAGACTGCACAAAAAATAAAAGAAAAATATTTATTTTTATTTGCTCTTAAATTCAAATGATGGAAAAAAATTGTTTGCAATAAAAAACATGATTTCAAGTGTGAAAGAAAATGATAAAGTTGATTGATATTGTTCCTCTTTTATTAAATGCATTTCATTTTAATTTTCCTATTAATGTAAAATTTTTTGCTACCGTTTAAACTGCTAAATTGTTTGCGGTTTTCCAGATGTTTATTTATATTTTTTTGTTGTTATCTTTTTTTATTAAACAATTTCATATAATTATTAGCAGCAAATATGTGTTAATGTCAGTATCATTAATTAGATTTAAAATCGAAAGGAAATATGTACATAGAGTATTAGTGCGGGCATGTTGCCAACCACAAACACAGCAGCAACAGCAGTGCTATTTCATGCATGATGATGCGGTTAAATAAAAATATGATTAATTTTTTAATTAGAAAACTTTGTGCGATTTGTGCATAAGTTCAAAACCTTCTCGGGGGTAAAAGTTTAACATCAAACTCGGTGATTAACAACAAAACTACAAATGTTTTTGTGTGAATCAAACACAGTGATGCAACATTTCAAAGATACTTCATAAAAGTATGATTTCTATATTATAACAAGATAATTTGAAACTTAATTCATGATTTAGAAAATTTGTAATATGTGATTATTAAAAAAAGATAAAATTATCTAAAAAATTAGAAGAAAATGCTTTAATTGAAAGCTAATTTGTTTATAATAAACAGGGATGTGTTCTCATAGAGTGAATTTGGAACCTTATTACCGAGACTTTGCTGTCTGGCAGTCCTTTAGTCACAGCATCCATTCTCACAAATGGTACGAACTAGAGATTTAATATTTTCACTGCTGCAACGAAAAAACTTTAAAAATAAACAAACGTTTGGAAACTAAAAAGTGTCCCCAATTTTCCATTGGAAAAAATGCACAAATGTGCAACTATTTTTAAGTTTATATATTACAGTAGAGTGCAATAGTTATATATAGTAAAATACCTAATACCATGTTCATACATGCACCTTTATTGAGATAATCGCAATAAAGTCCATTATTGAGCTCAATAGTCCATACAAGAAGTCAATAAAGTCATTGCTTAATAAACTCAAAATTGGTTTGAATATTGAGAAAAATATCAAACACAACACTTTAAAAGATGTGTTTAATAAGCAAAAGTATACAATGCGAGGTGAATGACGAGATAAATGTCAACAAAAGCAAACAAAACAAAATAAATTATTAGAAAATATTTTCCACTTTTTCTTCCTCATTACCAAAACAAAAACAACAACTTTTTTCCAGCTGTCAAATACTAATTGAGTTAGCGCAATATTTGTATGCATGAACGCAACAAATATTATGTCAATAAACTGAATATTATCTCAATTAGAAATGCATGTATGAACAAGCTATAAGGTAGATTTTAGTTCTGAGTTAAAGGAAAATGTATGAAAAATGAGTAACAAAAGTGCAATGAAGGCAACTCTTGTTGGTGAAAATGTGAGAACAACCGTCATTAACTCCTTATCATCAGCAAGCCTTTCTCACATATCTACCTCGTATCTCTGTATGTTGGAGCAGGGCTCGCATATAAAAATATTTTTTTTTTTTTTTAGATTTTCTTTCCATCATGCCAGATATGTCTGTGAAGGAGTAAAACATATCACTAACCCTCATTACTTTTATTCCTAGATATTTCCTCGCAACAAAGCAGAGTTTGTTTTTCTTTCTTTAGATGGATTTTGTACTAAAATTGAAAATTCTCCCTTTATCCTTGATATTTCCTTTATAAAAGATGGTTAAATTTAATAAAGGCCGATGTTGACTTTAAATAAAACGAAAACTATTGAGGAAACTTAGTAATTTCTTTTTACTATTATAATATTGGCATGACAATTAAAGTTATATGCTGTTAATATGCCAAATTATCTCATCCTTTAGCTCTTGAATTGTTTCTGATTTATTGACGTACATCTTTTCTTGTAAATAATCCTAAAGAAAGATATCAAACAATGTCAAATCAGCGTCAACTTGCCACAAAAAGTGGCAATGAATACAGTTCACTTATATTCCTTAAAAATTAGTAAAATAATTTTCAAACTCAGTTACTTTAAATATTTACGGCAAGACCTTGGGTTTTATCGTCCAATTTCAAATGGAACTGTCAACAAGTGAAACAATTTTTTGAAATATAAAAACTCGTTACGTATGAAAAATAAGACACTGTAACGTATACGTAATAAATGATTCTCTATTCAAATTTGAGAAAACTAGAGGTCTTCTCATTAAAGAGAGCGTTTTTTGCTCTTAAAAATAACCTACAGTTTATTTTCGAAAAAAGTCACAACAAAAAGCTTTGAAATTTGCAACAAGAAAGAAAAATACTCAGAATTACACATTCAAACTCAAATACGCTCATTTACTGCGAGAAGAGAATAAAGACACAACATTAACAACATTGATGTTCGACTGTTATAAGTCCTAAGACAATTCCCTTGAATGGTTTTTGTTGTTTTTGTACACAAGAAAACGTAAGCAACGAAGAGGGACTCACAATGGGAGATAATTTAACAGGAAGCTGTTTAAAGCTCTCAATGTCAAACGAGACGCGGAGAAGTTAATCGAATGGGAAACTGCGAGCAAACACAAAAACAAACACACGACGAGATTAAAAATACAGCTTGCAAGGAAAATTATCAAATTGTACACAGGCAAGAAATGCAAAAATATGTGAGCAAAAAGAGGAATATTAAAATGAAAATGAAGCAAATAAATGGCTGATAAAACACAATGAAAACGAGTCGGACAAAAATGGCAAAAGCAACAACAGGAAATACACACAGTGTGAAATTTCTTTAGGAGTTCACTGTTAAATTTTTAGAGTTTCACATCAGTTTGCCGAATGGACTACGCGTATTTGGACGTATTTTTTCCCAGCGACTACGGGTTTTACGTTTAATTTATTTTATTATTTGTTCAAACAAATCTTTGTATGCATACCACAAGTTAGTGATGACATTTTTAAATTCAATGGTTTTAAAAATAATAACGCCTATGGTGAAAGCAAATAAGTAAAATAAAAATACAAAGCAACGCTTTAATGTATAGAAAAAAGTTATTGAAAAAAAAATCATATTTAAAAAATATATCAACAAATTCAAGTGAAAGATACCAACATAGATAAAAGGCCAAACCACAAGAGAAGAAGTTAGAAAAAATGGTAAATAAATATGAAAAATAAAATATTTTTTATGATACGCTGGAAGCCAAAGGACGATACAATACGTATAAAAATGAATTTAAAATAAAACTGAAAAAAAAAATTTGCAGGTCTCTTCAAAATGTATTCACTCATTGCAAAACGTTCTTTTTTTCTTTGCTACTTGAACAAAATGTGTATCAACAACCATGAAAACAACAACTTGTTAGGAGGAATTAAACCTTGAAAATGTCATTTTTTTCATTTGGAAAGAAAACATTTCTACGAGGTTTCGATATGTTTAGAGAAACCATTTTTAAATGAAAATTGAAAAAGAATCTAAGGAAAAACAAATAAAATTTGTGTCAGTGATTGATGATTTGAGGCCGCACTCAAACAGGTTGTGTTAGTATTTTAGGTATTAGGACTTTAAGGACTTTAAAAAGTAATTTTCTTTTCCAATCAAAATTGAAACCCCAAACAAAAGAATATTGTATATTATCCAACATAAAGCACAAGTATGTATGTATATATTCGCCTGGTTGTTACTTTATTTTGTGCAATCACAAGCTATACAGAGTTTACTAAAGAAATGAGCAGTTTGTTTAACAAAAATATGCAAACGTTTTACTTTTTTAGTTTTAGCATATAAGTTTTTCTCGATACTGAGTTTGAGTATAATCAAGCTGATTATCCAAATTAGTTTTGCTTCTTGAAGGAGCCTGTCAGTAAAATGAGAAAAATTCTTATTGAATTTAAGTTCAAATTCAATATTATCCAAACCAAAAATATTATAAAACCCAGAACAAAGCCAGGACCGGTCAGGCGATAATATATTATATTATTAGCTTGAAAATTTAATTTTATGTGCTCTGAGTTGGTCTCAGAGACTGGACTTAAGAACTTTTTGAAGAAAACTCGACAACTGAAACTAAGTAGAAGATTTATTACTTGATACTACATTCACAACCCTGTACGAATTTATTTATAATTTTCAAGCAGAATAATGTGACAAGCCACATATGGGAATGATTAACTCCTCAAACGTGACAAGAATATACAGCTGGTTAAATCAAATCAAAATAAAAGTAACTTACAAAAAAATAAATTTTGCGGTTTGGTTCAGAAAGCTCGAGCTCTGCAAATAAAAAATAAATAAAAAGCAAGTAACAAATAAATGATTTTTGAGATTGCGTTCAGATAGTTCAACTTCAACAAAAAAAAAAAAAATAATACTAATAATAATAATAAATAATTTCTTTCAAAATATCTATTGTTATAGAAAATTGTCAAGCAAAACAAAGTTATATTGTACGTGATATACAAAAATCTGTTATTGATTACAAGTAGGGCAAAGAATAATTATGAGGGAAAGATTTCTATTTTATTTACACGTTCATAACATACCATCATATTTATTGAAAACTCAATCTTTTTATAAGTTCATTGTAACGATATTTAAGACTTAAGCCAAAGAAACGTAGCTTAATGACCAAGCCATTTAAGGGTATTGTGATACAAATTTATTTAAGAAATCCAAAAATTTCCCTGATGCCCATTTTTTCTCAACAACAAGCCAAACAATTTACAAATTGTTTTGCAAAAAAAAAAAAAAGCAAAAGCAAAAATGCACTATTTTCTTAACTGCCTGTTTCTATACATGCGATCGAAGTTATGCTTATCTGTATTGAAAGCAATAAAAGAAATTAAAAACGTGTTGCTGTTTTCAACAACAAGAAAATTTTGCTCTCATTTAGAAAAACAAGCAGTTAAAATGTTCTTACTTCTACTCACTGAAATGCAAAAGATTGATTAAAAAAATAATAATAAAACTTTTACAGTATTAAAATATGACAGCTAAAAAGGACAGAAAATATTTTGAAAAGGTTCATTTTTGAATCTAAATGAATATATTATAGTATTTTTCAGAATAGTTTAGGTCTAAAAACAGGCGTTATTAGTGTTTTCTGTCTTTATCAGCCATCTGTGGCTTCCGCTGACATTTTGCTAATGCTAATCAACTCATCTGCCACAATGCTAATCAACTTTATAAAAATTAAGACCAATTTTTTGCGGTGAAATATTAACAGAAGGTAAGAAAAGTAAGGTTGAACACTGCTAGCTGGGGAACGCATTAAAAATTAATGTTGACCTGACGATGGCTGGATTTTCATACAAAAATTGTTGTTAAAGTACGCGTTAAGTCTTAATCGTTGTGAAAATGGAAAACAATTTTTGTCATTTTCAAAAACAGAACAAAAAAATCAAGAAATTTGAAATTATGGTCAATAACTTGTGTAATAGCTTTAAAAATGGCGTTTAAAAAAAGTGTTATATGCGGAACAAATATGTATTTATTTAAGTAAATAATACAAAAAAGGCAGTCCGTTTCGGCTTTATGCGTTTAAAATTCACCACAATTCACAGCAAGGCTTTCAATAACAAAGTTTTCCTTCAGCACCTTATTTTTGTTGTTTCTTTAATGGCTTATTCAAACATAATGGCTTTTAGGACTACACTAAAGCCAAAAGTAGGTTTTTATGAGCTCTACTTTGCTTCTATTTCATAATTAAAAAATTTAGGTTTCCAAAAACAGAAGGTTTATGTTATTGCAGAACCTCCTTCATGTTTAGGGTTTATAAAATAAACCAAATGGGGCCAACAAAATTCTATTTTTAACCATCTGTAAGTTGTAAAAATATCCAAAGAAATAAACAAAATACTAATAAAAATACTAATTTAGTTTTACGATTTACAATTGGTAATAATTTTATTGGGCTTTCTATTTTTAATTTTTATTTCCACAATATTCAGAAAGATTTTTTTTTTTTTTTTGTGATCAAATTGGAGTGATCAACATTTTTGAAGAAGACAAGAAAAGTAGAGTTGAAGACTTACTGGGCAGTTGCATATACCATGACTGTTTCACCACCACCACGTCGCTCATCACTATCCAAATTTGCCTCGAACCCAGGACATGACTAATTGTATACTGTTTTTAAGCAGCAGCGCTTAACCATGCTACCACCCGGCCACTTCATTACTGACTATCTATATTTAATCTTATTCATCAACTTCCGATTTTATGACTGCACTTTTTTTTCGATTGTTTCAACTTTGCACTTTATTTCTGTATGATAATGTAAATAACTCATTTCTATATGTTCAGCCATATAGGCTAAATTTATTTATTAAATATTGTTCAATATTTGCCCCGTGTGAGCACAGATTTATTCTGTTGTGAAGTTATTTATGATCAGTAACGGTGCAAAATACTGGTTTTACAAGTTGTATTGATACGTAGATTTTAAGGAAGAAATTGAAATAATAAATTTTAATTGCAAAGTAAATGGGCATTGAACCGGTCGTGTGTTATTTAAAACGTCTCATTTCCACCGATCCCTAAACATTTTTTCATTTAAGCTATAAATTAATTAGCTTAAATTCTATTCAACTTAAAATTTAGTTAAGTTGATTTCTTTAAAAAACATTAAGGAAAAACACTATACACTGTTGCTTGTATTCAAAAAAAAAATTAAAGTCTTTATTATTTGTATTTCATTTGAAAATTTCCATACAAAAATTTTTTAATTTCGATATGAAATAGATATTAATTTTTTTTTTTTTTTTTGAATTTAGGCATGTGTCTTCAAGGGTACACTTGCATATTAAATATGAGTTCAGCTTTACATTTCTTTTTTTTTTTTTTCAAATTATAATTTATATACAAAATAAATAATTCATGAAAAAAAAATCAGTACTCATACAGCATTTAGAAAACAGAGTAATTTTGTGCGTCTGCAAAACTCATATTATTGGCTTTTGTAATATTTTATACTTATGCTTACTGTTAATATGTTAAAGGTTGAAATATTTGCAATTTTCTGTCAGTGTAGCAGAGCTGGAATTACTATGCTAAGGACTTTTGAATTCAATGAAATATCACATTTTCTTAATATCCATAACAATTGTCATTTGTATACATGTTTTTGTTAATGTTACCAATTCAATTCCCTGCCATAAACGAATTTCATTAAGAGACCACATTTTATCATATTTGATATTTAAGGAACCTTTAAGGGGTTTTATTGCCACTTAAGTTGTCATTTCAATTCTGCTTTAATATAAACAATGAAGTATTTCTCTGTTATTACTTAAGTAAATGTTTCTAATGATTAATGCTCAGACCACGTTCATTATCAACTCAAATATTTGTCATCTAATGGTAATCAAATTATAAGATTATACTCAAGATGAAAATGCAAGAAATATGAATTTACTTAAGTGGCCAAAGCAAAAGTGATAATAAGCCCACAAAAGCAACATTAATTATTATTTGTGTAAATTATTTCAAGATCTCTGACACCATATTGGTTGCATTTAAAGGATTGAATTTATGAACATATGCTTCAGAAAACATGGAAAAAAGTAAAGCAAAACAAATTCGAAACTTGTTAAACAAGATCTATAGAATTATAAAATCCACCAGTTTCAAATATACATATTTTGTTTGCAAATAATTTGACCAGCCAGATTTTCTATGTCGATTAACTGGTATTTGAAAATTTAACCACAAATACAAACATAGAAGTAAATGTCTACAAATCAATAAAAAAAAATATGAAACAAGCTCCTCATTGTCATACTTTAAATAGAAATTATGTGAATGTATTGTTATTATTATATGTTTATTTATATCAAAAATACATCAGTTTGATAAAAAAAAGAAAAAAAATATAAACTTTCTGAGGAAAAAATAAACCGCTTTAATACTTTACAGAACTAGTTCCTTGATAAATAAATTTGTATAAAATATTAATTAATAACTCAGCACACAGAAAGTAAAAGCTGGTTCAAAATTTAAATTTTTTATTTAATTTTTCTACGAAGCGTACTTAAAAATTTTACTGAGTTTCTTCTGCCACAATTGAGCGAACGAGGTCTGCAGGACATGTGGTTCCGACAGGATAGAGCAATAGCACACAACTGATATTCTAAAAGCCAAACAACATGGAAGGACTTGTTTTAGCCAGGACATATGTAAATGAAACAAGTAAAACAGTTATATATACAATCCTTGTTTACCTGATAACGAGATAAAAGTAAACAAATTCCGGGAAATATAGAGGCTGTTATGGCGACAACATTAGAGAGCCGTGCGAAATTGCCCAGACTTGAAAGCAAAAAGTCGGTCACGCATTTTGACTCGATTGAGGCACTCTAAAGATATGTGCTCATAAATAAAACAAAAGTGATGGATGCCATCCAACACAAAATATTGTGAATGAGCAAAATACGTGAATACATTTATTACTTACCTACAATAATAAAATGCAAAAACCAAAATAAATAAACAAGAACTAAAACAATACAAACCAGCAAAATATAAATATTATGCAAATATGCAGGTTTCTGCCAGAGAACTGCAACTTGTGTTTACTTAGTTGACCTTTGTACACTTGTGTGTGCCTGGGACTACCTATGACCTGAAACATTCAAGTTCGCAGATATTCTGCAGCTGTATTTATTAAGGTACTTTACGGTACAGTGATAATAAAAAATCAGGAAATACATTCAGAATTCAAATTCATTTCTAGCATGCTGTAGCCTTTACATTTCGTTCAGCGTTTAAAATGCCTATTATGGCTGCTGTTAATTAAAGGATACATATAATATAAACTTTTGACTAGGGTACAAGTGGCTGTTTTGAAACCGCCACGATCCTCACTAGCCTGTATTTGGCGCCAAGCATAATATTTCTACTTAATATTTATATTTCATTTAATGTAACGCTTGCACTCATAATCTTTTCGTTATGTAGCTTTCTCTTCAAATGGTAAATTTTTCCAGGAAAGAAATCTGTTTATGTCTAATAGAAGTCGAGTTTTCCCCATTAATATACTTATTTATATTCAAAATACACACGAAGCCTCTAATTATAGAATAATGGAATGAACAAATAAATCTGATGTATATATTCGGTAGTAAGTTTGCAGAATTTAATACAAAAATGTGAAAATATTCACCCCTATCATGAAAAATGTTTCCCCTAAAATTTTTTCCCATTTTCCAAAACCGCGATCATGAATAACTTTTCCCAAAAAATGTGTTCCCATTCAAAATTTCACCTTATCGTGAATAGATTTTTCAAAAATATTTTTCCCACTTTTTTTTATCAATTTGTTCATTTTATTTTCTTTGGGGAACTAGAAAAAAATGCAAGTAGTTGCTCCTTTTTTAATGGATATATAAATTAGCTGAAAACTATTTTTAGGGTTTATTGCTTCTCAATAGGGTGCAATAGCCGACCCATTGCATGTGGTTTTGTGAAGGTTTCTAAAGATGTAGTGGCCGAATTTTGTTATTCGCTTACAGAAGAACTAAAAAGTGCTGGCCCTCCTATTAAAAAAGTTCATGAATGGAATTTCATCCATGGATCTTTTATCTATTTTGCACAGAGAATTTTCTAAAGCATCCAACACTTTAGAGAGCACTTCGAAAAAAGTGGATTGCGCCATTCCTACTTCGTAATCTCTTCTGACAATTTTATGGTATCCACCCTCTGCAAAAAAAAAACGTAAGCATGCGATTTTGCGATGGGCGGAATACCAAATGATTTTTTTTTTCCAGCAGAGAATCTGTCGAAATATTCATCAGGTATAAAAACGCTGATTTATTCACCCTTTTTACCTTTTAAACTACAAATATCTGTTCATTAGTTATGAAACATAAATTTAATTACTTTTTACATCATTTACCCACAAAGTTTTAATAAATTTACTTTGTATTTATATTTTCTTCTTCCCTCTTGTACACTCGCTACATATTGATGGTAAAACAAACCTTCCCATAATATTCATGATTTCCACTACTTGGGAAATGAAAATTTTATGGGAACAAAAATTTAACATTTTACTCACGATATTGGTGATTATTTAGAAAGCTGAGAGTGAAAAGTTGTTGCATAAAACATATTATAGTGAATTCAAAAATTACTCAAGGCATCTAAGATCGTATTTTTCAAAATTTCAGTTTGTAGAGTATGTAAAAATTGTTCTTGCCTGCTGACCTTTGGAATTTTCTCCTCTGTAGTATAACCAATGCATAAAAAATCTTTATGTGTCTCGCATCATTCTTTTGCATTTTATGGCAAGTAGTAGCATAATTTCAATGCCGCGTTTAGATAAACCCTTTTATCGTAATTATCTTAATAAATGCCATTATTGACCTCAATATTCTATGAAAGAAATTCAATAAGATATTTATTGCTCAATTATTACCAACTTATTTTAAATTTTGAGTAGAATTAAAATGCTAAATTATAAATAAAGATATTTAGGATACTTTATTATACATTAGCAAGCAAAATTTTATTGCAATTTTAAATGAAGCTCGACTAACTTCCAAGTTCTCCTTACCTACATTTTATATACAGAGGCTTTGAAATTTTCTCAGCTTAAATTTTTTTTCAACTGGGTAATGGTTATTGTGTTTATTAAATGATATATTAAATTTACAGGAAAAGAATAATCTGAACTAACTTTTATTATTGGGCTGAAGTCCTGGATTCTTGATCGAATATACTCGACAGTAAAGCAATGTAAGCCAAAAACGAAATAAGCAACAGACACTCAGCAATAGATCATGAATTTGTTCGAACATGGTTTTTATAAAATTTTATTACATGTTTTTAATGTGCAAAATGAAATAGCCTATGACTTTTTAACTGCACAATCGAGCTCTTCAAATGAGAGTCTTACAGGCTTAGGACTTAAAAACGCTTCAGTGTGAAAATATTAAGTGAACTACAAATATATTTATATGCCTGTGAAGATCCCTGCTTTGTACAATGAACAAATAAATATAAAAACAAATAAACATTTTTGTTTGTTAAACTGTATTTATATGGAAATATATCAAGTTCCGTTTGAGAAGGACATTGCAGGAACAGTTATTCCAGATTAGATATATTGTACATGTGAATAAGGGTGTGTGTGTGTGTGTTTGCAAGAAAGTATGTGCAATGAATAAAATAAGTTTAGAAATGAACATAAATGCATATTTGCTGATACTCAAGGAAAAAAGTAAATTAACAACAATAATTTCTATTCACAGTAACTAAGCACTAACAACAAGGAGACGGAAATGCGTCGTTATCCAGCACACACACACACACACACACGTGCGCGCACACTATTTAAACATAAATATTCTGCAGCAAATACTATTGTGCTCATAAATACAAACAATTACAGGGTATTGTACTAGTTTAATGGAAAGTATTATTTTCGTTTTTAGTTTTAAGGTCGTTCATTCCTTTTTCCTGCTCACTTTTATTTTAACAATTTTTCAGTTCCAGCTTTAGTTGGGCCAAAACAACAGCTGGTGCGCAAAATTTTAGTTTTTCATTCTTTGCCTATAGTCACTAGCTTTAATTTTAAGTCGAGCTTTCTAATTTACATATATTAGTTATTTATTTAAATTTGGAATTGTTCATTTAGTTAAATTGTTCATGGAAGAGCAGGTAAAGGGACTTGATTTTAAAATACTTTATACAAAAATAAAAAATCGAATATCTTTATAAATAAGTTTCAGTTTGAAAATGGTATACTTATACAAAAAAGATTATTATAAATAGAGAATTGTACAATAAGTACGTTTATTATTTTGAACCTGAAATAAAAACGTTGGTTGCAATGAAATTGAGTAGCAACGCTCTACCAGGAAATGTGAATTTTCAATTATATTAGCTGGGGAACCCAAGTGCATTGTGCTCATATCATATGAGGTTTGCTGTTTATATTTTGGGATTAGAGAAAAAAAAAACAAATAGTAAGGACCGAAAATCAGTTTATTGTTTTTCAAAATATTCCCCATGAAGATCTATACACTTTTGCATGTGTCAGAGCTCGCATTGTAGTGATGAAGAGTGATGTGTCTTTGGCGGTTAGTTTTCTGATTTCTTGGAAGACAAAAAAATCGCTCTAAACCACTCAAAACTGAACGTTTTGCGTTGCTCTAGGGGCAAAATTGCGATCTGTCCAGTTTTTCTGAAAACACCGTTTGCTTGGAATTGCTCCGTTAGCGAACAACTTTTGGTTGGATTTTGCTCCTTTGGAAACACCAATACAGTCGGCAGCTGTCTACCCTCGAGCTCATTCACAAAAATCTACAATTCGGCATCTCTCACGGTGTCATAGATGCGCTTGGAAGCACCGCAATCGTATTTTTTGAGCAGTTCCTTCGACCAATCCACACGAGCCCTTTTTTTGGGCTATTGAGAAATTGTGTGGGATGCAACGTGAACAAAAATTTTTTCACAGTCAAATTTTTATGCAACCTTGAATGTATGCTGGTCCTATTAATGCCTATAGTTGTCTCAATTTCACGATAGGTAACATTTTTTTTAAACAAGCATAAAACTGCGAAGCTTTTGGCTTGTCTGCAGAAACGCCCAAAGCCTTCGGCAGGAATCGAAACTGCGACCTAGGGGACTCTTAGTAGGATACTCTACCAATTCATCCATCGAGGCGCATGACGATCTTACAATGTCAGTTCGTGTAGAGCATGAATGGTTTTGGGAACAACAGCTGATTTTTTACGAGCTTCGCGGTTACGGTCCTCTTGCCACAAAAACTTTCATTATATCATATACTACAGATACTAATCAGTACCAAGGTATGTGTAGAGAAGAAAAATTAATCAAAAATCCTGAAAATTATTTTATCTCTGATATTTTTTCGAACACACTGGCTCTTTAGTACAACTCCATACGGGTCTTCCATACAAAAGTAAACAAACAAAAAATGTAAGTCGCCAGCCTAGAAAATAGTTTTTGCTCATGACGAAAGCTCTCGAAAAATAGATGCCAATAATTTCATTTAATAAATTAACCACAACAATGTATAATGCATGTATACATTTATATTACATATTACCTTTTTATTTTTATTAAATTATGCTTTTTAATGTGTTTCATTTAACATATATTATTATATATCTCTTTTTTTTTATAGCCAATATATGCGTACACATGCATTTAAATTACCTTTAATTTATAGAAATGATAACGAACATTTGGTATTCCACAGTTTGCTTACTAGCTTAAGTGCTTAGCAGCACCCAAGCTTAAGCACTCACACACATACATATATACTCATACGTATATGTATAAGACACGCAGACGCACCACCAAACCCTCGCATACACACAAAATTCTTCTTAAACAGTTTTATGTGGTTTTATATTTTATTCTTAAGAATTACTCTGAACCAAAAATTAAATGGTTTTGAATCGCATGAAAATGGTTTAAGGAAAATCACAAAAGACCCATTAAAGAACCCAAATGTGGTATCTACTTAATTACTGCTTACATTCACTTGACGACATTCTAACAAGAAACCAAATTACAAACATTTTATTCGCTTTTATGACTGATATTAATTTTTGTTATGAAATATATTGACATTTATTGGCATAAGATTCAATTTGGAGAGCATTTATTTTTATTTTTTATATCCCAAACAATTTGTAAGGATATTTTATCTGGTTTCAGAAGCAAAAGAACTTGATCCGGTGCGGAAAAAAAGTTAAAATCCCCATCAATAAACTGTTTACTCAATTTTAGTTTTATTGGATTTTATACAAAAATTCTTTGTATTATCTCTGTTTCTTTACTCTACTTTGGAATCCCGTGGGATCTCAGTTTGCACGAAAAGTGTTCCCGTACTTTAAAATTGATCAAATGAGAAGAGTATTTGTGAGAGAATGCTTCTTCTTCTTGCACGAAACAGCCCGTACTTTTTCTTCGGTCCAGTGTGGGCAAGTAGTTCAGCTGTCAGCTGTTTCAAAGAATAAACAATAGCATAGAAGAAATAAATGGTTTGCAGAAACTAAAAGAAAAATTGGAAATTTTAAATTATTCTCTAAAAAATTGTTGATTGTTATATACATATGTATGTATTTATATTTACGAATGCATTTATATGAGTTCTCATGAATTTATGAGAATTTATGAATTTATGCTGTGTTCGTGAAAGGTTTTATGCATATCAATCCTTTTAATTGTTTTGAGAAAACTTTTTTAACACAAATTAAATAATATATACATATAAATATTTTTTTTATAAATTTAGCTGTCAGCACCCTGACGTTTTCTTTTGGTGTAAAATATATGTTTTTATTCTAGTGTAATGACCAAGTGGTCCACACTATTTCTAATGTCGTGTTTTATAAATTTATTTTTGTAAAATACTTTCAATAAATAAATAAATAAATATGGTTTTATTCGTTCCCGCACTTTTGTGCATTTTTGTCTCTTATGGAGAGAAATTATAGTTTACTCTCATTTTACCGAACTTTGCCCAAAAAGTCAAGAAACAGAGCTATTATTTAAACACTATTGTGTAGTGTCATTTTCTCTGCAAAACTTTTTGATTGTATGCAGAAGCGGACACAGCCTCCGGCAGGTATTAAACCTGAAACCTAAACTGTTCACATACGAAAAACCTCAGATCTGCTATTCTCTACACATCAAAATATATATTTTTTTTATAGCCGCATTAACTGTGTATATTTAGACATTTTTTAAAATCAAACATTGAAAATTTTAATCGAAGTGTTTGAATTTTATAGTAAAAATTTCATGGTTTTACACAAAAATATGCAAACTATAAAACTGAATTTATTAAAATAACATCTCTGATAAAATATAATTTATTTTTAAGGAATTAAAATATACGCTTTAGTCACTAGCTGACAGTAAAGAAATAATCTAATTTAATTAACCATAACCAGTGTTATTAATCTTCAAATCCATCACGAACTAGTGCAATACTGGGGTTAGTTAGTAGAATACTCTAGTCCAGTCTTGAGACCAGCCCACTTGGATGCCAAGAGCTCCCATCGTGCCATGGGACCAGTCAATAGGGAGACAGCTCACAACCGCTGACTCTTTCCTGAACCAGTCAGATGAACGGATGAAAGACTCCAACCTGTTCAACTCGTATTCCGATACGTTCTCCAATCCATGCAACGCCGCTCTACCAAAGTAATGGGCTCTCTTATTAGAAAGAGCTGAACATCGGCAGAGTAAGTGTTCCACACTCTCCACCCTTCATCTCTGCAGCTTGTATAGAAGTCATAATGCAGAAGAGTTAGTCTTCTTAGTAGAAGATCCAACAAAGCTAAGGTGTTCTTGTATTTCTCATTTGTCCATCTGTGTGACGATTTTTTGATTTATAACCATTTTCTTGAATGGAAAGTCTTTTTTGTTATATGAGTATATGTATATATTTTTTTAATATATTCGCCGATATTTCACTCTCCTTCGGACAGCTTCTTCAGGACAATATTATTGTCCGGACAATATTATTGTGGATAATTGAGTATCAAAACAAGTAATTAAAAGCGCCACTACAGAAATGTTAATTATTGAAGCGGTCTTTGAGTTGTCTGTGGGCTGGACTAAAATTAAAAAATTGTTGGCATAACCTGACAATAAAATTTATACCTGTTAGTACTGGTCCAACAATATTTGTTGAAGGAATACATTTCAATACAAATCCTAAACTTGATTATTTACCGGCATTGCTTTCAATATTCCACATTATGATTGAACTATTTTACGGGTGGTGACAATCACTACCTACACAAAATTTTTTGAGGAGGCCACACTGTTTCAAAAACAATAACATCCTTATTCACAAAAAATATTTCAGGCTTATAAGGCTCTTATTTAACATAGTTGTATGGAAAATTTGTCAAATAAGAGTTTAATAGACCTAAATTATTTATTATGAATAAGACCATTAGGGTATGTAGTTAACTGTGTGATCACCAATTTATTCTCAAATTTCATGTAAAAATTTTATATGGAAATACCCATTCGTACATTTATGCGTGAAAGTAAAAACACATTTATTTAAGTAGCCTTTTCATATCAAGAGTCAATTCAATGAAGGTTTTTGTTCATGAAAACGTTTTTTTTTTTTTTTTTTTTTAATTTCTTACTGCAATACTGTGTGTTTGTAAATACGTTCGTTTTATTAACATTCACCTTGAGAAAGTTTAGTTTTGTTTTTAATTCTTGGCACTTATCTTCAAAGAGACAGTAGAGAAATAATCATACACATTCTTTAGCAAGCGAATGTACGTTAAAAGATTTTTGTTTTGTATGCCTTTTTAAATGTCTAGACGACTTATAACACAAGGTTTTATTCGTTAATTATTCATTGTTTTAAACATGTATAGCGAAAAGCTTTTCAATCTTGGAATACATGAAAATGTGGAATTGTTGTTACTGAATGAGCGTAACAAGTAACTGTGGTTTTAATTTTGAATAAAGTATAAGTATTCGTTGTGTGAAGAATAGATTAATTTTTAGTATTAAATGTATTTGATTATTAAATTAAAATGCAGCAAGAAAGGCATGAATAATTAAAGTTATTATATGAAGCCAAGTTAATAGAATCAATAAGATTTTATACATTAAACGTCTTAAGACCAAAGAATATACCAGAAGTAAAATCAAAAAATTGTATATGAAATTGGTATATTTTTTTATTGTTTATTTTTTTTTTTTTTTTTTAGTTTAAGTTAACCCAGTCTAGCTGATTTCTGTAAGCCTTAGTCTTAATTAATCAACAAAACGGCACTATGAAACTGTAATTGATATAAAGTTTTGTTATCTCACTGAAAAAAAAAAAGAAAATTACACAAACCATAAAACTATTTTAAGTCTCAAACCATTACAAAAATGTTGATTTTTACTGATACCATTTTAATCTGTGCTTTTTTTTGGTACTACAGTCACACTTGGTTTTCCTTAAACACGTATCTATTATAAAATTCCTGTTGTTTTTCAAAATATTTTGTGGAAATAAATTTATGCGGAAAACTCATGCATTTAAATTGTTGTTGTTTCGCTTAAATGCAAATCTTATTTTTTTTTTTTTCTTTTACTATTTTTGCCATTTAATAGAATATGAAAAATCTAGAGCAACGTGATTTGGCATAAATTAATAATAAGACTGAAAGTACGTTAAGATTACAAAGAGAGGGAATTTCGCTTAAATGCTGAAAATGTTAATATTGCCTGTTGTGCCGCATGACAAAAGACAACAACGAATCAGCCACATCATCATCATCACCACCGTCATCGTCATCATCATCATCATTATCGTTAACAACATCATCCGAATAGTGAAACCAACAGCGGCAGAAACAAGAAGAAAAATTCAAACATGTACTAAAAGTGGCAATAGCAAAAGCGTTAACATCAAAAACATTCACGTCAACATTGTTTGTTGTATTTTTAATGTTCACTCGAAATGCTTGAATTGTCTCTACTTCAGTCAACAATCAGTGTATTTTGGCGGATTTATGCCAAAATGTACAGAAAAACGAAAAAAGAAATCCTTTAAATGGCATAAAAACCAACATCGTTGTATATTTCGACTTTACAAACTCACAATCATTTAACTAAACTCTTTCGTGTGTTGAAATGTTTTAAAAATTAATCACTAGCAGAGTGCTAAAGGAGCTCTTGTAAACACTGGTTTGTTTATTTTTCAGAGATTTTCAACACCAAAAGTTTGTGGTCACTTTGAAAAAGCCACCTTTTTATTTCTATTTGCATAAATAGAAAAAAAAATTTCATTTATTTTCGAGCATTACTTTTGGGTTTAATTGGAAGACAGCAATATATAAATTATAAATGATTAAAAAGTTAATTTCTAGGCATATTTTGGGAAATAAGTTTGTGAACTTATTCCTTCAATAGCCTTGAACTATAATATATTTTGTTTAAAAACCACTTATTATTCCAATTTATCAAGCTAAAATATTGGCTTGTCTCTATGTTTGTAAAAAACTTTCTTTGAAAATACCGATCCGATTTTTAAAACGTTTTTCACAACATTAAGAACAGAACCTTTTATAAAACTTTCAACTGACGTGCTTAGGATAGAGCCCAGGGCACCTTAAACTGGTTCCATGCTCAGAAAGTATTATTTACACTTTATAACAATTTGAAACTTTTTGCACAGTTACGGGACTCCGAGAATTGAGGCGAAACAAAAAAAAATAAACGTGAGCGAGGGTTATAAACGATCACATCAGAATATAATTTTGATGTCGGTATCGACATCTTTTTTTCATACAACTTGACCAGGCACAATAACCATAAACATGAAATTTTTGTTAAATCAAATGAAAACATTTAAGCTCTTTAGACTTAAAGCAAACTTCAAAATCGTATCCCTTATTGGCTTATTAGTATTTCAAGCTGATGTCGTGCGATGGCATGTAGTTAGCAAAATATATTTATAATACTTTTTCTTCATAAAGAAGCTTAAATCAGCAGCACATCAAGCAGACATGCTTGTTGTCTTGATGGATTGTCATTCAACACAGCTGCCAAAAGTTACAGACAATTGGCTTTGTGTCTGAAAACAAAATTCACATTTCAAGCAAAGAAAACTAATATAAAACATTTTACTTACTGTTTTTTTTTTTTACTTACAAAATTATATCTTATTCAACTTCTATATCTATTATATCTTGCTTAGACAAACCATCAAAAATTCTATAGACAGCTGTAACCCATACAAAAGTCATATTCGTATGTGTTTGTGTGAGTGTGTGTGTGTTGTTAAGTGTGTGCGCTTTGTTATGTTACGATATTTTTCGTGGGCTGCCGGTCATGGGATTGTCCCACAGTGCTACCAGAAGAGGCTGTAGGGAAATACCGATTACACACCTTCCCCGCCGGTTTCGCCCTAAACCAGCCAGTTGAACGGATGAAAGACTCCAACCTTGTAACGTCGGCCTGCCCAAGTAATTTGCTCTTTTATTAGAGAGGGAGAGAGAGAGAGAGAGAGAGAGAGAGAGAGAGCTGGACATCGACAAAACAAGTGTTTGATACTCTCCTCCTCTTCTTCATCTCTACAGCCTCTGCAGAAGTCATTGTATGGAAGATTTAGTATTCTCGCATGTACTCTCATGTGACAGGGTTCTATCAGATACTGCCACTAGGCTGTATAGCCTTTGTCTTGGAAAGTCTAAAAAAGCCAGAATTCTCTTATAATTATAGCTGGGTCAAGTGAGCGCCAATATTCGACAGGTGATCTCATTCGACCAACTTTCCTGCGCCGTTCTTAACAGCTGCCGTTGCATTAGCTGTGATTAGCTTAAACTTGACTGCAGTGAATTGGTGACCCATTTAGTTTTGGTTGTTTTAAGAAATAGAAGTTTGGTAATATTTCAAAAAATTCCAATCTGCTGATGTTTTGCACTGTTCAATTCAATTCAATTTATTTATTTCAATTTATGGTGTTTACAAAATTGCTTAATGTAGCGTATATATACATTTTTACAAGAGTTTAAGCATATTTCCTTGTTCTACTTAAATATTTTCTGATTTTGTATTATTTTTACTTTTGGTTTGAGAATATAATAAATTGAAGGTGAAAAATTGCAAAAAACCTTTGTGATTTTTTTTTTTTTTTTTTTTTGTATATAAAACTTAGGATCTACTTACTAACTAATCTAAAGAAGGGGCTAAATGATTGTATTCCGAGTTGGAACATCTAAAAGTAAAATTGTCACACAACTTGTGTATTTTGTCTACAACCAAGTCTACACATGCCACTTGGTGCAGTTTTGCACTGTTTGATTTACTAAATTTTGTTCTTATAGAAACAAACACAACAGAGCGAAGCTTTTTGCTTGTCTGCAAAAATACTCGGAGCCTTCAGCAGGACACTTTGCCACCTCATCCATCGAGGCACTTGATTAATTATTTACTAGCTTAAACCTAAATTAAACCAAATACTAAGATGAAGTTTCACTGATTTTTGGGGCACTAAGATTATTGAAATTGTTTTAGTTCGAAAACCGAGAATATATGTATCTCTGAAAATCAACACTAATGTAGAATACTAGTATGTGGGCAAACATATGAGCCTTTGAAAGATGAAAACAAAACTAAATATATATTTTATATATTTATTTGAGCCCAAGGTCCCTCTATAAATATATAAAATATATTTATTTGAGCTTAAGGTCTTTTAGAATTTGAGTAATTATTTTTGTCAATATTTCGCTTTCCTTCGCATAGCTTCTTCAGGACAATAATAATGAAAAATGTGTTTTTCATGAAAAACATTTTTTTTTCAAAAAAACAAAAAAAAACATTTTTTCATTATTATTGTCCTGAAGAAGCTATGCGAAGGAAAGCGAAATATTGACAAAAATAATTACTCAAATTCTAAAAGACCTTAAGCTCAAATAAATATATAAAATATAAGAAAAAAAAGGGGTCAAAATGACTAAATATTAACCGTCTAATTCATAAAAATTATAACAGGTTTATAAAGCTCTTATTTAACAGATTTTCCATACAAATATGTCAAATAACAGTCTTATAAGCCTGTTATAATTTTTATGAATTAGGGGGTAAATATATAAAATATAAGAAAAAAAGGGGTCAAAATAACTAAATATTAAAACTAAATATAGTTACAATTAAATCTGCAGTATGTTTTTATTATCTTAACACTTGTTGTAAAAGGCTACAAAAATGTCAACTAAAGAACAAACAAAAAGTTGGCTTGAGCGTGAGTGTGAGCGTGGTACATACATATGTATGTAGAGTTCTCAAACAGCAAAAAAAAAACAAATATTTAACCACAATTTACTCATTTTTTGCTTGTATTTAATATGGCAACACCTGAGTGTGTTTGATTGCTCTACAATTTTCATGGTACAAAATCTCTGTTTGTTTTTTGCATTTTAATGGCATTGGCAGACATTTAAATTAAATAAATAAAAGAAAGAATCCGTAAAATCATCAGACAAAAAAAAAGAAATATTGAAAATAATTTTAAGCCAAATATTTGAATACTCAAGGGGCTGACAATATTTATTTGTGTTTTGATTATTTAAAAGTGCTTTTCTTGCTGGAAAAAACTGCTGTGACAGGAAGAAAAACAAAACATCAAAACAAAGACTAGAATATTCATTCAGCAAAATAGTGTTCAAAAATATTTTTTCCAAGACAGACTTGCGGAAATCATTTCAGGTTAAATCTGGGAGGATATTTATTAAGCATGATAGTATTTTGCAATGCATAATGCTTTATTAAAATAAAAAGTCCTCTGATAATATTTTGTTTTCGAAAACATGTAGAGAAGTAGTCAGTCCAAATATGCAATAAATTCTTGAACATTTTTTCATATATTATTAGCCTGGAAAAAGAAAAAGAAAATTCAGACAAATAAAATATGGGAAATTTAATCTTCCACAATTTCTAGCGACTTAGTTCTTCTGTTCTGCAACTATATTCCACAAAAACATCCTTTTGTCACTCATATTTGGTCACTGTATCAAATGTATGCCTATTAATTTATTCCAACTTTTTAAGCTGCAAAAATTTCTTGCTAAATTTGCTTAAATTTTTCACCCGAAAAAATGTTTTGCTTTTAATAAATGTTTAAACACTTGTATAAACATATTTCAATAACACAAATTGAAATTCGTTTTCACATATTGATACACAAACAAATTGAGCTTTTGTATGATGACAACTATTTAAAATGCATTAGAAAAAAATAAATGCTTACGGATTTATGCTGATTTTTCATTCGTTAATATTTTTTTACAAATTGTACAAAATTTAGATTAAAAGTAATTGGGTTTTATACTATGTTCACATATGCCTTTTTAATTGAAGCAATATTCAGTTAATTGACAATATCTTTTTGGTATTCATACATACTTACTATTGCTACGACAATTAACATTTCACAGGTGAAGAAATTATTGTTTAAATTTTTTCTGTAAAAATTTGGTTTTTTTGTTTGTTTGTTTATTTATTTTGTTGACATTTGATTAGTCAACTTTTGAACAAGGTGTGTTCAATAAGTACTGTTGTTGTAAAAGCTTGTTCATTTAATAATACAAATCTAACAGTGTTGCATTGTAAATTTCATTCATTATTAAAACAATTATCTCTTAATTGTCAGCAAGTTAATTGTAATTTTTTAATGAAAATTTTGTCTTAATAATGTTATAATTTGTTAATTAATTGTTATAATTTGAATATTGCTGCATGTATGAACAGAGTATTATGCAATAGTTTGGAAAAAATTTCAGTTTGTGGAAAGGAAATGAAACAATGAACTATATTATTAAAAAATGGTAATTATTTTATCGGGCTTGAGTTCGATTTGACTTCCCCGATAACAGTTGCCAACGATAAAGATGAAGGTAGACTCGTCTTTACCTATCGAAGGTATCTCCCTTTACAAAAGTAAAAAGTGAATCTACTCTCCGCATTCTACGCGTTATGCTGTGTAGCGTGACAGACACAATAGCACTTATTCTTCTTTTGGGACAGCTGCATGAAACGCATTGCAGCGCACGACTCATGCTATGGAATTCCAGCTAAATTGTATAGTATTTTTAAGTAGCAACACCAGACATTATAGCAGCTGAGTTCTGCTTTACTGACTACCTACATATATCTTATTTTGTTGATTAACTTTTTAGCTTTATGACTGTATAATTTTTTCTGTTTATTGGAATTTAATTTATATTCTCCCCCTTATTCAATTGGAGATCAGTTGATTTTTTGCAGAATATTGTCCAATCTTTAAGTAGTAAAAAGAAATCAAATTGGAATTAGTTAATATGAGCAGGGGGCCGATTCTGGTTCTGTGAAACGGTAAAATGAAAAGCTTCTGCGCGTTTCCATAGCAGTTCTGATTGGCATTGTATGAAAAAATAAAAGCATACGCCACGTATGAAAACAACACTGGAACGCAACAGGATTGTTTTATGAAACACTGCAATCAACGTTCAAAACCACTTCATATGAAAATTTTTTTCGCAGACAAAATATGCCTGAAAAACAAAAAAGGTGATTGCTAACCAGCAGCTTATGGGTGAATTTCGTGATTAAACACTCCTCTTTTTGAGACTTTGTCTTCTTTTAGCTCCTTTTTTTGCAAATAAAAAAGGACACACTCAAACACCACAGAAAAGTGAGTTTGGCTCTCCTTGTCTATTTCTTTCCATCCTATTGCAATACGTACAACTCCAAAAAAAAAATTTTATTAAAAATTTTGTGCAATATTCCTTTTAGAAATAAATAAGGAAAATTAAAAAATGAGCTTAGTTATTTATTTACTTTAAGAGCCAATTGAAATGTATTGATTTGGGTCCAAAAATAGACCTCATAATTGTTTTCTGCCTTTTTCAGGCGTCCATATGCCGCCGACATTTCGTTGGTGCTCACCAACTCATCAGTAGATTGGAAAAATTCTTAAAAGAATGTTTGAAACTTGACTTAAGGTTTTTAACTTTTTCTCCGTGTGCATAAACGGGACCTAGAGTGATCGTAAAGGAGTTAAGTGTAAGGCAAATATTCAATATTTTTTTTTTCAAACACACGGACCCCATCGTATGCTTCCTAAGGGGGGTTCCACATAAAAATACAAGAAAAAAAAATAAAAATTAGATGCCTGGAAAGCGATTTTCTTTATGTCATAGAAGTTTTTTTTTCCTCATGCCAAAAGCGATCGAAAGATCGACAACACAATATTAATTGTTTAATTGAACTACTCTAATCTACATACTTATAAATAAATTATTATAATAGAAATATTTTATTTTAATATGTAAATCCACAGTAATGCACTGCTACTCGTATATAGGAAATATTATATTAAAAAAAATTTTTTTTATTGAAAAAATATTAATTAAATATTAATTAAACGTTTTCTTTTTCATTATAGCAAACAATAAACGAGCAAAACAATAATAATCGAGAAACCTTATGGCAGCATAATAAAGTGACACCATTAAAACAGAATTGATACTTCAAACGTGAAACGCGATGCCTTCGCCATTATTATCATCACAATTTTCTGTATCATACGTTTATGATCAAACATGAAATGTTGACAACAGAATAAAAATAATTAAAATAAAACAATTGTTTAAAGGTAGATTTTCACATAAAATGCCATCACAAAGAATTAAAGGCAAACAAAGAAGATAATTATGCTTTAAATATAAAATCCAATGATTCGAGGAAACACAATGATAAGAGGAAAGAAAAATTAAAGGCACAATTCTCAAAGGCAGTGTATTGAAAAAAGTATTTAATGAAAAATCGCAAACAAGCAGATAATTAGCATTTTATCACGTTTGATGAAAACTCAGAAACAAATTACAAAATAATGGTAAGTTTTGTTAAAGCACTTACAGCGGCATTCATAAAAAAATACAGTACTAAGGAAATACATTCTAGAACAAATTTTAAAGAAAAAAAAAATTATTATGTTAATATTTAAAAATGTATTAAAATAACAGTTTATTTGTTACCGGTGTTATTTTTTTTTTTAATCCTGATTACACTTATGATCACAAAAGTAACCATAATTCGTTTTAATGAAAATAAGACAAACTTAAATATATATAAGTAAATATAAGTTTATTATTGATAGTCTGCGCAAGTTTTAGAAAGTTTTGGGTGCTAGCGTATCGAAGTGCTTGTCGAAGTTCAGCTTGTGGCCAATTACAACGCCCAAACACTTACACTTACTTCATAAAAATTATTTGACAGATTTTCCATACAAATATGTCTAATAACAGTCTTATAAGCCTGTAATAATTTTTATGAATTAGGGGGGTAAAATTTTCCGCAAACTGCATCCCAATGCCATTCATGCGAATTTAAAAAAACAAAATTTTTAAAATTTCCAAATGTTATGCATTTAGTTTTGGTTAAATTATTGTTACGTTTTTACCTTTTAAAAACGTTTTCCGTAGATTCTTTAATTGTAATGAAGTTAAAACACTCAATTCCTTAGTTGACAGTACTCAACAGTCCAATACTTTATTTATTTGACACACTGTACTCACAAACACTTTACTAAAAGAAGAACACTTTTACTTAATCACTTTTTATTACTTAAGACACTTTACACGTTAGCGCAGTGAAAAATCGACTGAACTCTGATGCTTTTATGCCTCTCAATGATCATTGCTCGAACAGTCAAGAAGTTTACAGAAGCTGATCACGCCACCTTGCACTAAAACTAATAATGAACAAAAGACACAGACACACACACAAACATACATACACGCGGCAATGATATGAGCTGCGCACATTCATGCACACACGAATATTGTATAGTGCGGTGGTGGGTTTTTCTTTTTAATCATCTTGCTGTCGCGCATATTCATCTACACATGTGTGTCAGTATGCGCACACTCGTAGATCTGCCTCTTTCTTTGTCAACAAGTATGTATGTATGTGTTTGTATACCCCTTGTGTTCATTTACAACAAATAGTAAGCACATATAAAATAACAACGATTCAGTACTTTCTAGAACAATTACTATTGGACTGTTCACAACTAAATTCGCAACATTATTATTAAATTTATTTGTTACTATCCAAGAAAATAATTTTGAAAAAATTTTTGGCCGTGCAAAAAGATATAGTTGAAAACCGAATAATTTAAAATTAAGGTCAATGAGCTGTCTAATGGCTTCAAAAACGCTCTTAAAAATGTATATTCTGTGCAATTTTTTCTAGGATCTCCGTAGTGTTTTTTCTTTTAGCTTGAGGTTGGCAAAAGCCAAGTAATTGCTGCCAATGACATGCTAGTGTAAACTTGAGTAAATTTTCCTTGAAATCGGAAGTGATTCAAATAATCTTCTACTCCTTTATCGCACCACTTGTTACTGGTTAGTTGTTTATTAGCCGCTTCTTTTTTGTAACGTAGATAATTTTTTTTATGTATTTATATTAAAAAGCAGAACATATTTTGAAATTTTGTTAATGCTTTGAATAAAATTTCTGGAATGAAATATTATGTTTTTTTAGAAAACCAGCCACTGGTTTATTAAAGTACTGAGTGAAATATTTGCTACAACTTTTACCTCGCTATTAAATAAGCGTCACAACATAATTTTAAAAATTTGCTTAAACACAATATTTACAAAATTTTTATGCAGTACTCTCAGCTGATTGCTTCTTTTCTTAATATGCTTTTGATGGTTTTATTACATGTTTACAGAAAATGTTTAACATGTACATACATATATTTCTGGTGTTTGTGAAACATTCCATTAATGAGCTCTTAATTATTATCATTGAGTGAGTGCTTGATGGCTTTTTATGTGTGTTATTCTTTGTTGAAAGAATTCTGAAAGTATTTCATAATTTTTTTATTGCTTTTGTTGCATAATTAATTATTCACCAAGTAGTTTTCTTTTTTCCATCTTCTTAAAAAGTTCTTTATTACTTTTAATTACTTATTACTTTAGTACTTTATTTTCCCCTGATTTAACTTTTAATTGCATTTGTATGTTGTCGGTTTTCTTATTTGTTTATTTATTTATGTTTTTAATTTACATGAAAAAGCATTCGTTGAAATGTATTCTGTTTTAATTAATACGATTAAAAATTACGAAATAACGAGGGCAGTTTGATGATTAACTGAATTTGAAGATTGTTTTTGCTTAATAGCTATGAAAATAATTTCTTAAAAATAGACTGTCGCTGTTGGAAAATTTTTTATGATTGAACATTATATTTGTGCAACAACTGTTACACATATATATGTTTAAATAATTTTTTTAAAACAGGTTGCCACTGCTGAAAATATTTTTTATGAGGACATAAGGACTTGAAAATACTTGGTATAACTCGGGTTACTTTCATAAGCAGTGGCGCGTTGATCAAGTACTTTGCAAAAAGTTTAATATTTCCAAACCATATGTCTAACATTTTGTCTACACTCAGAAAATTTTGCCCGTAAAATTAAGTGAAAACACTTTTTAAAATAAATGAAACTTCTTACTGTAAATTTTAATTTTGTTATTGAACTTCTGTGTTGTAATAAATTTATATTAAATTACTTTTTCAGGCTTAAGTTCAACCCTTGGTTGAAACTTCATTTAAAAACCGTCCGACTTAATTTTCATTTAAATATATTTATTAATTTATTTGAATTTAAATGTTAAAAAATCCATGGAACCCAATCGGTAAAAATACTGATTTCTCCTTTATTCTAACTGTCAAATAATTCATGTGTAATCAACTTGTAAAAAATTTTTTTTATTTATTCTAAGGTGGCCATTTTATTTAATATTAGTTTTCTATCTGTATAATCTCCTTTTTCAATTCACTAATTTAATTTTTGTACTGCAAAGCTTCTGCTGAGATTCAAACATGCAGCATCTCGGCTTGAAAGCGGCTGCCATACCCACTCAGCCATCGCAACCATCAGAACAAACTCAAGAACAAGCATTTTAAGTAAGGAGTATGTATGCTACATATGTATGTATGTAGAAACGAAATTATAAATATGTATATATGTAATAACAGTTTGGTTCATGTATGTGTATTATAAGTTACTACTGTCATTATTAACTGTCAGCGAAAATTCGTATTTATCTGTACTTAGCTTTTTAAGTAACTCTACTAATCATTTAAAATTAAAATATCATTCTTTTTTAAACGTTTTGTCATTTAAACATTATAAACTACGGTCAGTTACTGCAAAAATATTCTGAGTGTATAATCATAATTTAAGAAATATAAAATGAACAACTTAACTCCGCCTAAAACGCATACTTGGTGTCCTGTTTCAAAAGTAAGTAAAATGTGTTTTTTTTTTTTTCAATTTGCATCACCGTGTTATTATTACTGTAATAGTTTTGTCTGTGTTATCTCTTCAACTATTCCAACTATTGCAATATAATATCCTGTTCTCTGCCATGCCTTTCAATCAATATAAAATTAAAGCAAAACTGCTCACACACACACACACACGATGGCTGAACAAAATAAAGAAATCAATAATTCTTTGTTAAAGCACTTGATGTTTTGTTTTCCTTCTACAACTTTTACTATCTCACTGGGTTGACGGGTAATAACATGTTGCTTATAGCAGTAATTCGCAAACTCTACTTTACGCACGCACTCACACACAGGAACATTCCTTCTGGGCCCACATACATGCACACACATATGCACGCGCCAACCTGATAATCAATCATGCATGCCTTCGTTAATGTCTTAGCTTTAAAGTACGTGTAATTTATTCTCTGGCATTTTGTACTGAAATATAAATTTCCATGTGAACTTAAGCAATTTTCTTCATCATGTTTGATTTGTCAAACACTACAAATGCCTCAGTGTTTTATGAGGTTCATTGATAACCAAACAAAAAAAAAACAAAAAACAAAAAAAAAGAACAACCGACAAAAATGTTCTTCATCACTGTTCGTTTGTTACTTTTGAAACGTGATTGCTGCTGTTTATCTTTTGTTGTCTTCTTTGACCTTCTTACACAATATTCTTTAGTTCTGACTTTGAAGCAATTTGTTTTTAATGAGAAATGTATACATATAGATTATGTAATACCAGAAACTGATTACAAGACCTTGTTATTTAAGCAAAAAAGAAATAATGTTTTGTGATCCTCGTAAACCCTTAAAAAAAATTTTATTTCTATTTTTGAAGGAACTTGCGTAGAACTTGAACGATTTCAGTAGTTTCTTAACAATATTAGTATGAGTAGTATGAGTTTCATCAGTTTGTTAGGAATTTTTATTGGTTCTACGAATTACACAAGAACTACAAAAGATGCGTCACAAAAGCAAATATATTTTTAACTATTCAGTAAAATAAATTCAAAAATAATATTTTGCTTATTTTAACCTGCAGAAATTGGAACTATTTCCTTACACGTGTGTAAAGAGTACTCCACAAAGGACCAGGACTAGTCCAAAAGCAGTCCAAATATATGAGAAAAACATGCTTCAGTTTGCATTGCAATGTCCCAGGAGAGGAATATGTAATCAAAAAAAAAAACATTACGTCAGATTAATCCTGTAGAGAAGTGTAAATAGTCTCAGATGTAATTACATACGTACATACCTATATGCTCACCGTTACATATTACAGAACACTCTTACATGCTCTTGCAATTTAAGATTAAGTTAACAGCAGTAACACCGTTATATATTACATTGTGATTAACATTATTGATAAGCACTCATTGGATTAAAATGTAACTAAAAACACATGAACTCAGTGAATAAAAGACCACTCGATTTAATGCATGTTGCTTGATTTCACTTGTTACAAGTGCGGAATAATACATGGCGCAGCCGGTGAAAAAAAAATAAGAAATTTTTTCCTCTAAATTTTGGTACTAAATATAGTATATGGGAAGATCAAAATTGAATACAAGTCGTATAAACACAAAACCACGTGGTAGACCACCAAAAAATATTAAATACATTTATGTTCCTAAAAATACAAATATGGATTTTGTAAAGAAGGTGGATGAACTGAAAATTAGCGGTAACATTGCGGAAAATTGGCGAATTTTTTGGCAAAATTTTAAAATTTTTGCCACTGCAATCGAGTTAAATAAAAAACCAGAATCGGTCAAAGTAGCTATATTTTTGAATGCGATTGGTCCGGAAGCTGTAGAGCTGTTTGAATCTTTTAGCTTAAGTGAGGCAAATATAGAAAAATATGAAGAGGTCACAAAGGCATTTGATGAATTTTGTAAACCCAAATGCAACGAGGTTTATGAGAGCTTTGTATTCCATAATCGACATCAAGCACATGGCGAGCCTTTTGATGACTTTCTAATGGATATTAAGAAAATAGTGAGGAGATGCGGCTTTGACAATGACGATAGGATGGTGCGTGACAGAATAGTACTGGGTACAAGTGACAAGGCGTTGCAGAAAAAGCTTTTGGACACGCCAAAACTTACAATGGAAATGGCAATTGATATGGCGAGATCAGCAGAAGTTACTCACAAGCAAATGAGTACCATGATGAATGGTGAGGCAGAAATTAATTTTGTCAGTAAGAAATCTGGAAAATTTAAAGGTGATTTTTATAATACTAAAGCAAAAAATGACAGGCAAAATATGCAAGACAGTTTTAAAAATTTTAAGCAAAATAGTAATTGTAATTTTTGTGGAAAAAAACACTTGAAGGGCAAATGTCCAGCCTATGGTAAAATTTGTAATCATTGTAAAGGCAAAAATCATTTTTCTTCTGTGTGTAAAAAGAAATCAATAGGAGAACTAAAAGTAAAAACTGCAAGTTCAAGTAATTCAAGCTTGTATATAGATTCAATTGAAAAAGAAAACGAGGTTCTCAATTGGTATGAATTTCTTCAAAGTCAGAATAAGTCTATAAAGTTTAAACTGGACACAGGGGCTATGGTTAATATATTGCCATTTGATAAATTAAAAAACTTTCATAGTATAAAACTTGAGAAAAGTCCAGAAAACCTGATTGCGTTCAACGGTACCGTTATAAAACATATGGGTACTGTTAACTTACTGTGTAAAATGAAACAGAAGGAGAAAATAGTAAAATTTTTTGTTGTAAGAGACAATAACGCAGTTCCTATATTAGGATTAAATACCTGTCTAGAATTTGGTTTGATTAAACGAGTATCATCTGTTGAAATAATGAACAAAGAAGATTTGAAAAAAGAATATAGTGAACTTTTTGAAGGAATTGGCTGTTTGAAAAAAGATTTTGTTATTGAATTAAAAGAAAATGCTATACCGAGCTCAAAACCAGCAATTCGAATACCTTTTGCCCTTAGAGGACCATTAAAAGAAGAACTGGGCAATTTGTGTAAAAAAGACATTATTGAGAAGTGTGAAAATCCGGGGGAATGGATTTCAAATATTGTAATAGTTGAAAAGCCTAACAAAAAATTAAGAATTTGCATAAATCCGAAGGAATTGAATAAAGCAATCAAGGATAATTACTACGAAATTCCAACCTTTGAGCGTCTCAAGACTAATTTAGTAAATAAAGCTGTTTTTACAGTATTAGATTTGAAAGATGGATTTTGGCAAATCGCCCTGGATAAGAAATCAAAAACGCTTTGTACGTTTAGTACACCTTTTGGCTGCTACAGTTTCAAACGGTTGCCATTTGGGATTAAAATAGCACCAGAAGCTTTTCAAAAGACAAACGAAGAAATATTTGGTAACATAAAAAATGTTATGGTATATATTGATGACATTCTTATTGCTGCACAGAATGAGAAGGAGCATGATCAGGCGTTGAAATTAGTTCTAGAAAGAGCTAAGGAGAAAAATGTAAAGTTTAATTGGGAAAAAATTCAGTGGAAACAGAGAGAAGTAACTTTTTTAGGGCATAGAATTTCAGATAAAGGAATTGGTTGTGACAAAAGTAGGCTGAAAGGTATAGAAGACTTAGGACCTCCAAAAAATAAAAAAGATGTTCAGAAGATGTTAGGTTTCATCAACTATCTGCGAGCATATGCACCTAATCTTTCAAGCATAAGTAAGCCAATTAGGGATTTATTAAAAAATTCTGTAGAATTTCAATGGCTACCCGCTCATGAAACATGTTTAGATAATATCAAAAAATTAATTCTTAATGCACCAGACTTAAAACCGTTTGATAGTGCTGAAAAAATTGTTTTACAAACAGATGCCTCAAAAGATGGCTTAGGGTGCGCACTGTTACAAAACAAAAGACCTGTATGTTTTGCATCACGTAGCCTAACTGACGCAGAAACTAGGTATGCTCAGATAGAAAAAGAAATGCTGGCTGTAGTGTTCGCATGCCACAAATTTCATAATTATATTTACGGACAAAAAGTGGAAATCGTAACAGATCATAAGCCATTGCTAGGAATAATGAAAAAAGACTATCACAAAATACCATCTGCAAAATTACAGCGAATGAAATTGAAATTAGAAAAGTACAATCTAAATTTTACTTATTTACCAGGTAAATATTTGTATTTAGCAGATTGGTTGTCAAGAAGCTATTCTAAAAATAATGACATTGATGCTGAGATAAAGGGAATGAATGAAATGATACATACAATAAATGTTAGTGAGGAAAGAAAAACATTATTTAAAGAAGAGACTAGCAAAGATAACATTTTGAGTAGCGTTTTGAAATACTGTAAAAATGGATGGCCAAACGATAAATCGAAAGTAGAAAATGATATTAAACATTTATGGAGTAAAAGAATGAATTTATACACTGAGGATGAACTTGTATTTTTTGATACTAGAATTTTTATCCCTAGTTCTCTTCAACAGCTGATGTTAGAAAACCTTCATAAGTCCCACTTGGGCATTGAAAAGACAAAGAAAAGAGCGAAGGATCTTTTATACTGGCCATCTATGGATCAGGACATTGAAGCAATAGTAGCTAAATGTAAAATATGTCAAAAGAAGAGATCAGCCAATATTGTAGAAACGCTATTGAATCACGAGATACCAGAAATACCATATCAGAAAATAAGTATGGATATTATGCATGTAACTGGAAAAGATTACTTGGTTATAGGCGATTATTTTTCTAAGTACTTAGACATAGTTCCTTTAAGAAAGAAAACAGCCAAAGCAATAATTGAGAAATTGAATATTATTTTTTCAATACATGGATATCCGGTAGAAATAATAGCAGATAACGTTCCATTTGGAGCTTTTGAGTTCAAGCAATGGGCAAAAACATTAGATATCAAGGTAACAACAGTAAGTCCACACTATCCAAAATCGAACGGGTTCGCTGAACGCATGGTTCAGATCGCAAAAAAACTTTTGCTGAAATGTAACGAAGAAAAAAGTAACATCTGGCACGCGTTGCTCGAATATCGAAATACCCCCATTAAAAATTCAAACTTGACACCAACTCAGTTATTATTTGGGAGACAAACTAGAACCCTAGTGCCCGGAAAACTTAAATTTTATAGAAATAGTAAGTTCGGTGATAAAATAAGACCAATCCTGAATCGTAATAATATGAACAATAAAAAATATCATGATAGAAGAGCAAAAGAAAGAAATGATTTTCAAAAAGGGGAAAACGTGTGGATAAGAGAGGGGAAAGATTGGTTTCCCGCGAAAATTCTGAAAAAACATGACACACCAAGATCATATATAGTTGAACGAAATGGCAAAATTTTCAGAAGAAATTCATATTACTTGCGAAAACGTATATAAAATGCATACACATATTTAAATGAAGAGAAAGAAAAATAGAATTAAAGCCTAATTAGTTGATACTTACTATACCGTATACTTGTGAATAAATCTAACTAAAATAGAATAAGAGTATGTTTTAAGAAAAAATTAAATGAAAGAACTGTATGTACAAGTAAATGAAATTTAGTATAAAGAAAAAAAAAAGTTGGTTCAAAATCACAGTTATATAAAATTATATAAAATTAAAAAAAAAAATGGGAGATGTAGAGAAGTGTAAATAGTCTCAGATGTAATTACATACGTACATACCTATATGCTCACCGTTACATATTACAGAACACTCTTACATGCTCTTGCAATTTAAGATTAAGTTAACAGCAGTAACACCGTTATATATTACATTGTGATTAACATTATTGATAAGCACTCATTGGATTAAAATGTAACTAAAAACACATGAACTCAGTGAATAAAAGACCACTCGATTTAATGCATGTTGCTTGATTTCACTTGTTACAAGTGCGGAATAATACAAATCCAAAAACTAAACCAAGTAACCACTCGGCACATTACTAATACAGCATTGGGCTTGAAATTACTTCATGACACTACTCCATGGACTACCACATGGTAATCATGTGTTGCGAATATTGCTAAATAGTTTTTTTTTACTTATCATGTACTCTGCAGAGTAAGAGCATAGCGGCTAGATTGTTAAGCTAGGTATAGACCATTGTATGATCTTACAATATTGTCAGAAAATGTATAGAATATTTTCAACCATTCCTGAGAACTTACAATTTCTTTCTGACAATATTGCAATTGAAAGCATTGGCAGGCCACCTACCTAACAATTAATTGTCAGTTAACTGTCAATCGTCTGACCACTTTGGCATCATCATTGCTAGTACATTGTCAGGCATTGGCGAATTGTAAGATGCATAAATTCTCAACACATTACAATGGCATCATTGTCAGAGTAATGACAAAGAATATTAAAGAAAAATGTGTGTGTACGAAAGAGAGAGAAAAAATAAGAGAATATTAAAAATGTGAGTACGAGATGGTTATTGAGCGAGAAAAATAAAGAATGAATAATGGCATGTGTGTGTGTGTGTGTGTGTGTGTGTGTATTTTGATAATGACAATTGGCTGGCAATTTTTGATGCGTAGAAAATCTTACATCCGTGTAAGCTGACAACTTTCGTTGGTAGCTTAATTTATTGTCAGGCAATTGTCTGGCAATGAAATTGTAAGATTTTCTTGCAATTGTCTGAACCGATAGTTTTCTTATTGCTGACAAGTTTGTATTTCTAGTAGATTGCCAGCACATTGTTAGTAGGTCTTACAATACTGTAAGATCTGACAACCGTCTATACGAAGCATTAGTCGTGACTCTTGTGTCTAGTGTTGAATGTTGCAAACATACATATCGATAATATAGCGCATTAATTAAAACTCTGTAAACAACAAAATGTTGGTTAATATAAGAAAAAATTGTGGGTTGAAGCCTGTGAATTTCTTGTTCTTTAAATAACAAAATGTATGCATATTTTTTGCTTGGCAAGCATTTTTTATACGCTTTGCTCAAAGCGTACATTTTCCTTCGCTGTATTTTCCTTTTACCTTAAAAAGCTACAGTTTCCTTGTTTCTTACAGTGTGATGGTAATAAGCCCCCGGTTGAAAACAACAAGCAAAAAGGTGGCAAATATCCAGCATTACATATAATTACTAGCTTTTTTCCTGTTCCGTATTTGCTGCTCACAAGCTACACTGCAAAATTGCTCAAGATTAGATTTGCTAGCAACTGGCTCTCATATTTTCAAAGACAATGCGTTTAAGAAAAAACATTAAGAGAAAAACTTTTTCACACACGTGCACATTTAATATTAATAAACTGAAAATTAGATTTGGGCGCCATACGTTTTCTTTTTTTTTTTTTTAGAAAAAAAACTTTTCCTTTTTTCTTTGCTAATGATGCTTATAATGACGATATGGAAGACAATGATTACAATACTTGTTGTATGTTGCTGCTACAGCACTGTCGACATGCTCCATGCGACAACAAGCAATAAATAAAGGTTTTCTTGCAAATGTTTCATCTTATCAGAATTGATCAATGTGAGACAAAATAACGGTAGTTGCTGTCTGTCTCTCTGTCTGTGCATAATCTTTGCAGACGGCAAAACAGACACTATTTCAAGGTTTGAGTGGAATCGTGTTTGTGTTGGCTGATTATTTGATAATCAAGTATAAACTTGTGCAATTTATCATTTTTCTGGAAAACATTTTACCATAAATACATAAATTGTTTTCAAGTCTTTTCATTGAAAAACAAAAACAATATTAATAAATTTATTCCCCTAAAACATAATCATGAGCATTTATTTTCTGTTAAGCAAACATTTTTAAATAACATTTGTTTTTTTTTTTGTTTTAATTTTTATACACATTTCTTTCAATTATATTTGCCAAGCCAGTTCTTAGTATCTACGTTGCATATTTTAACTTTCCAGATCTCGTTAGTGGTTATCTATCTCGTTAGTGGTTAACCCAAGAAGACTCCACATCTGATGTGGTTTTCAATTTTCTTTGACCCAAAAACAAATGATTGCCTTTTTTTCGTGAATATTTTCGCTGTCAACACGTAGAGTTTTTGATTTAAGCTTTTCATCTCCAAATAGTATTATGTCTTAATTGCCAAATACATACTGCTGCTATTCACTTGTACCTCGTTTGTTGCTTTGCAGCTCTCCTGCTGATTGTGTGACTTTTGCTTCTTAGAAGCCAGCCATCAATAAACTCATCAGCGCACAAAGTAGGCGCAAGCATATGCTGACAAATCTACATCAATACCACAGCATATGATGACTCCTTTGCGAGAGATGACATTGATTAGTTACAATAAAAAAAAAACTTTCACAAACCACCGCCGTTGTGGCATGTCATCAGCAGCAGGCTATTTGTCAACTTTGGCGAAATGAACACATGCCAAAACTGTTTTGCCAAAATATTATGGGGTGGCTAATTGATACAAGTTTGGTTTCATAAACAAAAATGTATTACAACTTTTGATAAGTTTTTAGGAAACTTTAAGCGTATCTAATATATAATTAATTTTCTTTTTACGCTTCAAGTAGACTTTTAGGATATTCATCGTATGGCGAATATTGAATTATATACAAAAACGTAAACTTAACCCTCCGAGGATTATATAATCATGTTGTTTAGATCTTGTTGCCAGCAGCGTATTAAAGGAAACTTTATTTTGACGGATTACGGATGACAACGAAAATCTAGTTAAAACTTTTTTCTCTTTATTGGTACAGCTGCTGAGCTAATATCTACAAGTTTTGACTGTGCGGAGTATGATGTTAGCAAAAACTGAAGACAATTATGGGGCAAAGGGTTGATAGTTCAAACACTTATTTGGTTGCCATGTAGAAAAGAAATTTATTTCAGTTACAAACTGCATTGAATGAATGCACTTTAGCCTGAGGTGAATAGTCGTTTTTAAGTGACTTGAGACAAAATTTTCATTATAAAAATTTGATCAAAAATGCCAATAAATTTTACTTTTTCTTAGATCGATGATAAACGATTGTCGACAGCATTTCTGGTCCCACATTTTTAGTTGCTGGTGGTTATTAAAAGAAAAAGTGCTAAGACTACGGTAAAAGAAGTATTCAACAACTATTGAAAACTTGTTTGTTGGAATTAAGGACGAGCGCTATTTTTCAATGAAATTTTCATTATGATTTTAAGTGAACTTACGAAAAACGTTAATCATGAATATTTGATAATGAAAGTACCAATAAATTATTTCAGATTCTAATGATTTGAAAGATAATGCAGCTTCTTGAAAACATCGATTAGAAAATATCTTTGATTGATAATGAAAAACCATTAGCAACTATGCTAGTGCCAATATTCAACAATTTTCGAAAAGTTGCGGATGAGTAATATTAAGTATTCAATTTCGTATGATATTCGTTACGTATACGTAGGGTTGAAAATGTGTTAGCAAAATAAATTTTTGAGGCCTGAATATCTGTAGATGTTTTAATATTTATTGATATAATATTTCCAAGGAACTGTTATATGGTGTATATTCTCTAGAAACCATAAATTTAGTTCGATCTCAAATTGTCTTTAAAAAGGCAATGAGAATTATTAAAATATTAATTGCATTTCATAACTATAACAAATAGAAGATTTTTATTTTTATATTATGTTTTAACAAAGTTTATACATATACATATATGAAAGGCTATAAAAAATGTAATAAATACATGTAGGTGGGTCATTTTGTGAGTTTAAATATTTGTCAATATTGTGCCATCAACTTTTAATAGCCTTTGGCGTGAGCAAGAGAAATGTTTACTGCCATATAAAAAAACCTCATTTTCAAAGTCTTAAACTACAAAAACAATGAATTAAAAAAATTATACTCATTATTTTTTATTATTTTATTATTTTCATAAATTTATTTCCATTTCCTGTACAACAAGATTTCACTTATATATAAAGTACAGAAATAAGTTAAAGGGGCACAATTAGTTTTAGGAACCACAAATGGGAAATCACAATTTGAATTTTGTGATTTCCTAAATGCTTATGTACTTATTTATTTATAGTTTTTTTTTTTCTAGAAAAAATGTGTTTTTTCTCATATGATGCAAAATAATTTATATTGATATATTTATTGAACATTTTTGTACTCTCAAGTTTGAAAGATATCGGATAATATTATTGGAGATAAATATTTGCAAATATATTAATAATATTATTGCAACAGAATATAGACAAATGAAAAAGTTTACAAACTAAAGTTACAATAAAAATACCATCAACTTGAGATACATAAAAATTTTAATTGAAGCAAAAAGTAGTAGAATAAACTGAATCACTGGTATATTAAAAAAAAAAAAATCATACCTCGAAATCAGGTTAAATAAAGTTTTGACAGCGGTTTTCTTGAAGCAATTGATTTATTTGTTGATTATATTTTACTTAACTTTGACTGCATTGATCCATCTCTGCTGGAGTCTGGAGGACTTCAAGATATAGATCCTTAAAAACGCTTGCAGTTGCTTTGTTGTTTATCGACAAAGCATATTTAATTAAATACTAAGAAACAAAATTCTATATATAATTTTTTTCTATGAACCACAGCATTTATTCTTGCGTAATAGTGTTATTTGTCATTACATTAGGTATGTTAGCAGAATATGTATAAAGGTATGTAGATTTTGAAAACTAGTGAAAAGTGACCTTAAGGCACAGATTCATTATCACAATGAAATTCGCTGCGAATTATCCCATTGAATTATTGTAATTCAATATAATATTGATTTTATACTGATCACGAAATTTAACTACCTGAGTATATGGCCACAGTCAGAAGTACATTTTACAAACGTTGAAGCATACGTTGAAGCTAACAGCGACATGAGAAGGAAAAGTGATGAGTGTGTGTGTATGGGGTAATAAAAATTTAAGGAATGGTTTCATGAAATTTATGAAACATCAAAAGAGTATAGTGTAATTTAGAAAGAGGTCAGTCACTACCGACACAAACACCAGTAACACATCAATCATCAATCATCAATCATCCTAGAAAAATAAATTATATGAAAACTAAAACTAGGAGGACACCACAATACAGTCTTGGAAACGTTAAAGATGTTGGTGAAGACTTCAATACAAATCTATTAGATTTTTTGTGGATGTCAATGCAGTGTAATTTAATAAAGTTCTGCAGTGCTATTTTGCAATTCTATATTTATTTATTTGATTTCAATACAAAGAAAGCCTCATGGCCAATAATACATGTATTGTTAGTGAAATGTCTATGTAAATTAATTTGACTAATTCTAAAATTAAAACCTAATTGTTAGGTTTTAGGTATATTGATATAAAGCATTACAGTTCTAAGTTCTAAGATGTAAGGGATCTCGTTTTACAAGCAAACGAAACTGATGTCATTAAAACGCTCTTTAAAAACATAAATTTGGTGGCTTTGTTCTTCTTTGCGGAATGATAATGTTAACAGTGACTCGTCAATTAGTGGCAACTCCCTCAATTTATTACACAGCCAGATATGAGCGAATACAAAAACAAAAGCAACCGAACGACCGCTGCAGAAACAAGAACAACAAAGACTTTTGATGATAGTTTTATGAAATATATGATAAGTAAACAAGAGAGAAAGAGAGAGAGAGAGAGAGAGAGAAGTATAGAGACAGATGGACAGACACACTCGAAAAAAAATCACAAACAAAAACCATAGAAGATACTTGCAGCATCAAATTCCATAAAATTACAAATTGCACAAAACAACAACAAATAAGTCATATAAAAGAATGAAACTGACACAGCAGATACACTCACTCATTCACATTCACAGCTACAAAGAAAAGCTGAATACACTAGACAAGTTCTGGGTTTGATGTCAAACGTTTTGCTCTGTCTGCATCTGCCACCCGCCAATAATGACGATGATGATGTTGATTACAACACTGCTTGTTATTTCTTTAATAATGCAAAATTTAACAACAACAACAAGACCAACAGCAACACAAGCAACATTAATTGTGTGTTAATTGTTTTTCATATTTTTCTGATTATGTCAAGTGTTGTTTTGTCTCCCATCCGCCATTCGAATGAATGAATGGCAAACATAATTGTGTAATGCGTTTAATAACTGAATGACATTCATTTAATTTTTCTTTTTAATTAAAACTTGCTGCGTGCCACAAAACTCATTTCAAAATTTTGCATTTGGTAGCCTAAATTCAACAAATTGTTGAAATACGAAATGCACAAAAATTTATTTAACGACTCCAATAAATCTGCAAATATTTATGTGACAATTTGGTTTGTGTTTTTATACATGTGATGGCCATTTATTTTTTTAAATTTAAAATATGGACATTGCTGCAAACGCATTTAGTTGGCTTGGCAAGATTTATTTTAAGAAAAATTTAAGCAACAATTTAAATTTAAGCAGCAAGGTATGAAGGCATTTTTAATTTTGTTTATAAACCATTATTAAAGGTAAATTTGAAAATGTTGCTTTTAAGGCCTAATTCATAAAAAATGAAATAAACTAGTTGGTGTTTAATACAAATATGTTATTAATTTGCTATTGTAAATCAATAAAATAGTAATTATAGTGCTATCCCGATAATTCGGACAAGCGTCTGATTAGACACAACTGTAGCTCGAATACTGCTGGAAACTGGACGGCACTACCTTTTACTTTTTAAAAGTCAAATGGTAAAATGTTTTCATTTATTCTTTCATACAAAACTCTTTAATAACGATATTTTTTTAATGTTTTTTATTAAGTTTTAACCATTTTTAGGGTTCCGTACTCCTCAGAGTGAAACGGAACCCATTTACTGAGACTTCTACGTCCGTCTGTCCGTCCGTCACATACTCCATTCTCCGAAGCGGTAAGAACTAGAGAGCTTAAATTTTCACAGAATGTTGTTGCACCTTGCCGCTACAACAAAAAATTTCAAAAACAACAACAAGTCGAAAACTACGAGGTGTTCCCCTACAATGTAAAATAACAATTAGCTACGACTTCCAAGCCGTAAGGGATAGAGAGCTGAAATTTGCACAGTCTATGTACTTGCAGATGCCCTACAACAGCAAATACTAAAAACAACAACAAGTCGAACACTACCAGATGTCCCCATACAACGAAAAGTAACAATTCGCTATAACTCTCCAACCGTAAACGATAGAGAGCTGAAATTAGCACAATGTATGTATTTACAGATGCTCCACAGCAACAAATGCCAAAACAACAACAAGTCGAAAACTACCAGGTGTCCCTATACAACGTAAGGTAACAACTTGCCGTAGCTCCCAAACTGTAAGAGACTGAGGGATCAAATTTGCATAATATATGTATTTACATATTCTCCACAACAACAAATGCTAAAAACAACAACAATTCTAAAGCTACCAGGTATCTCTTTACAACGCAAAGTAACAGTAAGCTATAACTCTCGAACCGTAAGGGATAGAGAATTGAAATCCGCACAGTGTATGTAGTCCCAGATGCTTTACAACAACAACAACAACAAGTCGAAAGCTACTAGGTGTCCCCATACAACGTAAAGTAACAATTAATGTAAAAAACAATCGATACACGAAGTGTTCTTACAAAATGTGCACAAAAATATTTACAATTGTTAATAATACATAAATGTATAAATTTCTATAGACTTTTACTATATTCCTTTTTCATTTTTACTCAACTAAACATTTAAACTAATGTTTTTGTACCTAAGCATGTTTTTGTTCGTTCTCTACAAGTAATTTTGCGCTGTTGGCATTTTGGCAAATTCCAGATGACTGACTATTGACCTTTCATTACTAAAACTCAAAAAACTTTTTGCAAAAACTTGTTTGTTGATTGTTTTTAGTTTGCTATTATTTATATGCACTGGCGAGAAAAAAGGTAATACAAGTTTACCAAAGTAATTGGTAACACAGCGTTAGTGGAAATGAATCTGTATGAGAGAGCAAAACTACACCAGGTTACTTTTTTTTTGCAAAACGAGTTTTCTTACCTGCGATAACTTCTTCGCACTCAAATCCTTTTTAGTATTGTCTTAAAAGAATTGAGATGGAATATGAAACTAATGAAACAATTTTGGAACCCGTATCTACCCACAAGCGCCTCCTTGTGTGAGTTTAAAAATGTGATTTAGTGTAATTCCATGATTTTTCTGATAATTAATTTAGAGTTTTTATTCTACCTTTTTTCCATTTTTTTTAATTTTTATTGGTTTTGAGATCCGTCATTGCTTGGCGCCAGTGTATTTTTTTTATCAAACTTATTTGGTTTCTGTTATTTAAGTTCAACTGCTGTTTGATTTGTTTTTAATGCATGTTTCTCTATCATTCTACGTGCCAATCAGACAACACAGTATTTAAATTCAGTATCGCCATCGTCATCATCATCATCATCATCATTCAAAAGAAGTGATATAAACCAAAAAGTTTTCAAAATAAAATCTGACCAACAAAACGAACTAAAAAAAAAATTAAAAAATTAAAAAACAAGTCAATCTACAACCAATAATAAATTACAAATATGCATGTTGTATTCGAATGAAATATTTCATTTTAGGTACTGGTATGATGTTTCAAAACAACGAACGTGCGCTTGAAAATGAGTGAAGAGGGTGGGTTGTCTGAGAAATTTCTGGAAGATCGTTAAATGTCCTAAATTACAATAAGAACAATTGCAATGAGCAAAAATAAGGAAAACTATATCAAGCTGAAAATATGTGAAGCCCAATTTTATATACAATATTAGAAATTCAGGGAGACAATTGCTCTATGAAGACTGCAAAAATCTTCAAGAGGTTATTTTTAACTTTTAACACACTACACTTTAATATTAGAGAACTGCACGGATGCTGCGTAGCCACTAGACTGGCTATTTGAATGAGATAGCAACTAGTAGAGAGTTTGGATGTCATAACAACTATTATACTTATTTAAGTTTAATATCAGAAAGCTGCACGGGAGCCACCAAAGCAACCTGGATATTAAAATTAAAAAAACCAAGCCGACTATTATTACCTCCAAACTATTTAAAGCACTCAAGTAATAGTTTATTATTTGCTATTAAGCCCAGAGTAAATTTTCAAAAAACCAAACATTTTTAAATTATTTTCTGCTTGAAAACCCCATTTTTAAAACAAAGATTTTTAAAAACCCAAAAGCGCCATGTCTATATGCCGCTGACATTTCGTTGACGTCAGCCAACCCGTCATTAATGCTTTCAAGTCTAACTGGGGAGCTGATTGACACCAATAAAATGTAAACTTAAGGCCAGAAAATCGCTCTAAGTTTTTGTAATTTTTAAAGCACTCCTAAAAGAAATTATGCAGTATTCCCAGTTGCATCAAGCAGCTTTCAAAATTTACATTTTGTGCTTAATGCCAGCTGATAGATATCGAACGTGTAGCAATGTTTGCATAAAAGCTTTATACTAACAATCAAATTTTGAAACATGTTTTTTTTCAAACGTTCCAAAAATTCGAAACGAAATTTTAAGAAATTGTGGGAAAAGATACCCTCATTTAACAAGCTTCAAGGAATTGAGTTCATTTCTGAATACACGAAGTCATCAGGGGCCACCAAAGTCAATAGACCCAAAAGCACCGTTTCTAATTTAAGACAAAAGTTTTTAGATGATCAAACAATTTGCTCGTTGCAGTTCTCTATTCCACATGTTTTTAGGTCTGTGACATTTGTTCACATGACAATAAAAGAACTTGCATGTTTGCAAGTGATGTAAATTTCAATACAAGTTCATTAGTATTCAAAGTGTCTATAAAGTCATAAAAAAAACAAGTTCTACAGAGCACAGTGTTTGACATTTAAATTCTTAAAACTTAAATAAAAAATGTTTAAGACAAGAAAATGCTTTCTCTAGTCCATGATAAACACTTTTAAAGATATAGAAATTTGTTCCCAAGCAGCAAAAATGCTGAAAGCTACTGAAACATCATCAAAACTACACACGCAACCTTCAAATGCAATTAGATTAATATTAAAAAAAATTAAGGCTCAATTAAACTAATAATTTTTTCGTCTCTACAGCAAAGAACAACATGCTTAATTTTGTAGGGCAATCAAAATTCTGAAGGGCATTCTTTTTATCAAATTTTTTAAACTATTTGTGGCTATGGTGACATTTTCTTCATCTTAGTTTCACTAAAATCTTAAAAGTGGCATTTTAGGAGAAAAGTGAAAATAAATGCGCCTTTTTGTGCAGGGGGGAAACCTCACGGGACGCATTCATATCCCGTACATTTTCTGGGATATATCGAGACTTGTGGTCTTAGAGAGAACGATTACAACACTATCGCTCCCTCAGAATTTCAAAAAGGTCATTAGTGACCGCTCATCCGAGAGAAATGATAATGTGGTTGGAAGACAGGGTTCCCAGCTCTGGTTTGCAGATGGCTCCGCATTTGAGCACGGTAGTGCAGGTGTTAGAATAGTTGTGCCTAATTTTCACAAGGTGATTTCAATACAAGAAACAGCTCCAGGCTGCTATATAGTACGCACCTACGTGCGTACTATAAAGCTTTTTGAGTAGGAATGCTTACATAGGAATATATCTAGAGCCAACACATGTATCCTTTCTGACTGTCAAGCAGCTCTAAAAGCGATAACACCTTATTCCAGCAAAAACTTGTTTGGAAATGTTACAAACTTCTTTAGTCCCTATCTTTGAGGAAAAGATTAAATCTCATATGAATGCCGGCCCATGAAATGCCGCGGTTAGGTTCTGTATAAATCCTGAACTGTTCTCATGGGAACAGTTTTTTACGGCAATGGTAGGAGAAAATACATGCAGTAGGCCAAAAGGCTGCTGAGTCCCAGGAGAGTGGGTGTTGTGGATTTATTACCCTGAAATTAGTATCCGAACCCTGACTTAACGTACCGTAACATTCTTCCTTTTTTTATTGTAATTTTCCTTTTATGTAAAATTCTTTTTTTTTTTGTAGTTCTGGATACATACAGAATATCATTCGATTTGTGAACTTAATTTGAGAAGAGAACCGATATTGTATCTGTGTAACATATTTTATAAATTTAGAATGAGTAAAAATTAAACTGAACTGATAAATAAAATAAAATCGTTTCACTCTGAAATTCTCGTACAATGGGGCTCGGCCGTATTGAGAACCTCGACAAAAAGCATATTAGACAATATACAGGAACAATGACGGGGAAGTGAAGGAAAAATTACCATTTCAAAAAACTTAAATTGGCAAGCAGTGATTCCAGCAGACTCTGTAATGAGGAGAAGGAAACGAGGGAATACATTCTTTGCGAATCTGCCGCTGCGTGTAGACACAGAACTACATACCTGGGTGGTGGTTTGCTGAATTCCAGACGCAATAAATCAAACATTAATTCTATGGTATTAACGAGATTTGCTAAAGCATAGATCACGGTCTATAGGGAACAAGGGCTGCGCAGTATATACATACACTTAGTCGAGGTGCACAATTGGCCCCAATTACACGATTAATCATGTCACCTCCCTGCCCAACCTCGCAGCTGCTGCAAACCTCATTATTGCTATTAAAAATCCTATACATATATTTAGAAATCAACTAAGCTGCTAGAAAAACCAGAAATCTAAACATTAATGGAATGTTTTTAAAGCAAAGTTTCGCTTTAATTTAATAAAGTTTTTACACTATTACCCCAGCCATATAATAGAATACTTTTATAGTTCCATCCATTCTTTTGTGGTTAAAATTTTTGTTTTCAACAAACCACTGTCTACCATGCAGTTGGATTAGTTTTCGATTTTTATTTCTATCATTGAGTCGGTATTGAAAGGGTGTGTGAACCCTCACTCATATAAATATAAACAAAAAAAAAAGGAAAGAAAAAGTTTACAATAAAAATGTTGTAAAATGTAAAATACTCAAGCAAGTATTCGCAATTTAAAACAGCATCAGTAAAAAAGAAAATGTGTGCCATAAAAACTTTTTAACATTAAGTTTTTATTTAACAAATACTTGAGAATTGCTCTTGCATTTGCATTTGTTTGTTTTTTTTTTCTCTTGTCTTTATTTCAGGTTTTGGCATTTTAATAGAGTATTTTTAAACAAAAAAAAAACAAAAAACAGCTGGTGAAATTTGAAAGCAAGATAGAGAATGTGGAATGTGGCTGGAAAATATTAGATATAAATTTGCAACATTCAATCTTTAGTGCAACATTTTAATTCAAATGAAAAATTGCTTACGTTAATTTACCCCAAAAAAGTATCACCACCAAATACGCAGAGAAATTATTATATATTTGTCGCAGAGCTGGGAATTTGTCATGAATACTCATGTTGCCATTACAGTGAACTATAGTCTACGCTGTTAAAGGTTGGATTACAAGTTTAATATTTTAATAGTTGCAGCTTTAAGGTCACTTTTTTTTTACTGTTTATTAAATTCAATATTTCGATACCTCCATGAGTATCTTCTTCAGGAATGTTGTTAGGTTTGATGTTTTTTCAAATCAAAAAAAAAAAATTTTTACCATCAAGAATATGTTAGATTACACGGTAATGCAAAGGAGAACGAGTTTGTGGGATGAAAATTTTTTTTGAGATTTAAGAAAAAGTTTGCAATAATATATGAACAGAATTAACTTGCGGGAGATGAGAGTTCTGTGCTAAATAAATTTGTATGAAGTAACTCCTTTAAACAAATTTATTAAATACAATTTACTCCCAATGAGTAAATTATATTTGAAGTGGCAAAAGGAAAATGAAATGAGTTTAGTATTCCTTTTTTTATTTAGATATTTATTTGCTAATATTTACCTTTAGACTTCTGATTTGACTTAGTTTTAGGTTTTAGGATTTACAATAAATTGGTAAAAATTTAAAATTTTGAAGCTGCTGTTAGCTTTAATGGATTTTTGGTAAAGGCATAAAAATTCATTTCAAGAAAAAAGTTCGGCCCTTTGCAAGGGCCGCGCTTTTCATATATATGGAAGGTTTCATCTGTCAAAGCCAGCAACATTTAGTGCAAAATATTATTTAATCAAATTCACAATATAAACTTCAGGTAAGTAAAAGACTGCATTGTAAGGAATTTAAACAGTTTTCTAACTTATTAATGTAATATTTGTCCAAACTTGTTTGGACAATATGTTTAAAGTACTTTTCATGCTGATATGGTATAATTTTGAGTGAAGTTGCATATTTTGTTTTAGTGGCTTAAAAAGCTAAATTAATAACAATCAAAAAGATTTTAAGTTTAATTTTTTCCATTTCTTTAATAATTCCGCATTAGTTTTTTATAAAGTTAAAATTATTGATTTACAATCGCTGGGCATGGCGAAAAGTCTGAAACAGTTGTTATCACTGTTATCACAAAAATCAATTGGATGTTAATGAGAAAATATAATATCTATTCTGATTCCAAGCAAAACACAGTGATAAAATAAAAAGTTAATCGAAGAGATTAAGTATAGACAGTCAGTAATGAAGAGCCTAGGTGGTCGACTGGCTCCTCGCTGCTGCTTAAAAACAGTATACAATTAGTCTTGGCCTGGGTTCGAAGCAAATTTGTCTGCCGGTAAGTCTTTCACTTTACTTTTCTTGTCTTCTTTAAAAATGTAGATCACTCCAAGTTTATCCCAAAAAAAAATCTTTCTCTGTTTTGGGGAAGTAATAATTGAATTAGAAAGATCGATGAAATTATTAACAATTGTATATCATATAGTAAGACTGTTAATATGAACTTAATTATTTATTCGCTTTAAGAGCCAATTGAAATGTATTAATTCAGGTCCAAAAATGAATCTTTTCAACAAATGTTTGTTGTATTTTTTGAAAAGGTTCATTTTTAGACCTGAAGTAAGACTGTAAAGGTAAAATTAAGATAAGTTAAATTTAATATGTCGAAGCACTGCCTCTTACCCGTGGCCCCCAGCCCTGTAGCACTCAAAACATGCATTTTTTGAAATCGCAAGTACTCGTTCTTATGTTGTACAGCGTTTCGGTTTGCTTTACGTTAGTATGAATTGGCCTTGTTTATAGCACTTTTGCTGTGTTTAGTACATAATTCTAATTTCTACTGCTTCGCTTTAGTCCTAGTACTAAAGAGTTAACGTGCAAAAAGTTAATGAGACATCCTGCTGCATTATTTTCCCGTCAAATATGCATCTCTTCATATCCAGAATATCTTCATATTTTTTAATTTGCTTAATGCGTTTTCTATCTCTGCACCAAACATAATACATTTCAATTTTAATTAACAAAAAAATTCAATACTCCATAAATTTTAATGAAAACCAACAAAACCACAATATGACTTCCACTATTATAAAACAGACTTTGTTTCTTTTCGAGCGCCCCTAAAAATTTTAATAAAATATATGAAAATTTCTAGAGGAAAGTTGTCTTCAAATAAACAAACGTATGTACATATCAGCAAAAGTTATCTATATTCATTTTTATTATACTCATATGTTTTTTGTGCTTGTCAAAGATAAGTGCTTCAAACTCATCCGCATGCAACCAAATATGAAAGCACTGTTTGTTCATTAAATTAGTTGAGTTTTTAAAAAGAAACTTCAGTAAAACTAATTATTTTATTGCTAGAAATTATATGAATATTCAGGACATATAATGTGAAATACTTTAATGTTCATGCCTTGCTTCCCCAAGAATACGCATCTTTGTTAGTTAATTGAAAACTTTTTTTTTTTTTTTTAATTCTACTGCAAACTGCTTGAGAGACAAAAATTTAATTATTTTTACAAATTGTAATAACAGTTCGTACATGTATTAATGAGCTCACAAATAAAAATTCAAATGGTTTAACTTCAACCAAAAGGCAACATTGAAGAGCATAAATAAATATGAATTTTTAATTTGAATTTAAAAACAAATAGAAATTTTTTAAAAATAATTATGAAATCTTGAATACTTATCTGGCTGTTCACAAATCTGGCATCCTGTACTTATATTTGAAAGACAATTTTTATAATTAGGTACATTCTTTCACATAATTTGGAGGAGGTAAAAATCGAACCCAAACATGATGAAATTATTTGTGAATCATATATTTTGATTATAAAATTTAAAAAATTAAAAAAAATTTTTTCATCATTTAGCAATTAGTTTTTTTCAGAGAACCGATAATTTAACCGTGCACCTCATGTTTTTTTTATTAATTTTTATTAATTTTTTTTTTGACATGACATCACTGAGACGGCTAATTGATTGTATTATTGTACCTTGATAAGAACGATTTTATACAAAACCATTCCTATAATTATTCACATTTATAAAAGAGCAAATGTTAAAGCTATTACTAGCAACCAACTGACCGATGAGAATAAATGGTTCCATACAAAATTTTTTCGTGGGGATAAGAGCATATTTTCAAATTTAAATACTGATAAATACTGGTGGCTAAGTTAAATACCATACTTTTTTCTTTTAGTTAATGACTTTTTCTGTTATTATAATTATTGTCGTTGTAATGTTTTTTGATTAATGTTTCATTACAAAACATTCGCTATTACAAAAGATATACCTCGTATATAATTTGTATAAATAAATTAAGTCAAGTACGAGGCTGGCTCGCACACTTAGGGTTCCGTACGTATGTATGTGTAATGTTTGTATGGAATGGCGTATGTGAATACATATGTATATTTTATAAATTGCATCTCTCTGTTTTTAAAGCTACTTTATGTTGTATGGGGACACCTAGTAATTTTCCACTTGTTGTTGTTGTTGTGATTTGCTGTTGTAAGGCATCTGGGAATACATACACTGTGCGAATTTCGGTTCCCTATCTCTTACGGTTCGAGAGTTATAGCTATTACTCTACGTTGTAAAAGGACACCTGGTAGTTTTACAGTTGTTGTTGTTTTTAGCAAGTGTTGTTGCGAAGCATATGTGAATACACATATTGTGTAAATTTCATCCCTCTGTCTCTCACGGCTCGAGAGTAACGGCTAGTTGCTACTTTACGTAGTATAGGGACACCTGGTAGTTTTCGACTTGTTGTTGCTTTTAGCATTTGTTATTGTAGGCCACATGCGAGTATAATTATTATTTACATTTTATCTCTCTGTCTCTTACAGCTTGGGAGTTATGGCTAAAATTTAGTCTACGTTGTGCAGGGACACCTGGTAGTTTTTGACATGTTGTTGTTTTTAGCATTTGTTGTTGTAAGGCATATGTAAATACATACATATATTGTGCGAATTTCAGCTCTTTGTCTTTTACAGTTTAGCAGCTACGGCTAATTGTTACTTTAGGTTGTATAGGGACACCTGGTAGTTTTTAACTTGTTGTTGTCTTTAGCATCTATAAATACATACACTATGCAAATTTCAGTTATCTATCTTTTACGGTTCGAGAGTTATAGCTAATTGCAACTTTTCGTTGTATGGGGACACCTGGTAGTTTTCGACTTGTTGTTGTTTTTAGTATTTCTTGCTGTAGCGGCAAGGTACAACAACATCCTGTGAAAGTTTCAGCTCTTATTGTTTCGGAGAATGGACGCTGTGACGGACGGACGGACGGACGGACGTACTTGTCTCGGTAATAGGGTTCCGTTTCACTCTGATGAGTACGGAACAGTAAAAAAATAATTAGTTTTAAAAAATGTGTTTATTATATATATTTTATACCGATATATATTTTATACTAGAGAGCTCGACTATGGGACAGATTATAATTATATGCTATTTATACTATTATTTTATTTATTTGTAGCAATTATAATAACAGGTTTCTTTAAATAAACAAAACAAAAAAAAAATTATTGATTTATTGAGTTTTCTTCGACTGTTCTTTTTCATACATGTGTCCTTCATTTTAGATTCTTTTTCAAAGCTTAATAACCTTCTGCAAATAATTGAAATTTAATGTGCAAAAGTGTCAATCATGCTTCACTTTGATATGAAACATGCACTTCTAGGTCTCAAATTCGTAGAGAAAATATTGTTTCTAGTAGTTCAATTTATTAGGTCCTTAAACAATAGTCTTATTGTTCATAAACGTTTATTAAATTCTTGCCTGTTTTTACTGAAAATTTTAATTTCATTGAACTTCTGTATTGTAATACATTTATATTAAATTACTTTTTCAGGCTTAAGTTCAACCCTTGGTTTAACATTATTTTTCATTAATATCAATTAAGTAAAGAAAAGTAAAATTGTTATAGCTAGGTGGACAACCGGCTGTTTCTCAGTAGCAAACACCCTTCATCAGCACCCTATGAACTTTGGACGTGTCAAATTTCACAATTTTGGCACAGTCGCTTTAACCACTCGGCAACCAAGCCTCATGCAATTTTACTTTCTGTTTAAGTACTTAACTAACATTAATCAAAGCAATGATATTTTTGCAGTCTTGGACGATATTTTATCATCGCAGAAGACTGTTATTTTTTGTCCCCTGTTTATATGAAATGAGATTTAGATGCTCTTTTATTGATACAATTTGAACATTTACGCCGTGGCCTGCGTTATTAATATTTTTACTGAAAATTTTAATTTAATTGAACTTCTGTATTGTATTAATTTCATTGAACTTCTGTATTGCCTGTTGTGTATTTATAAATTAACTTTTAAGACATTTTGCCCATGCAATGTTTATGAATTAAACACTTTGCAAAAAACTTGCTCAAATGTAGTACCATTAGGATATTTTTTTAAAAATCAATAAACTTTAATGAAACGACATTTAAACATCTACTTTTCAATTGCCTTTTCAAAAAAGAAAAAATTATGAATCTCTAAAAAAAAAATTCAAATCCACTTTGTCTCCATTTTTGTTTTTATGACACCGCAATTCAATTTGGTGGTTATGATGCAAATCCTTAAATCTTTCCAAGAAAATGTCAGTCATATTTTATGGATTTTTTTCTTTCTTTATGCGCACTGTTTTTGCCAGCCAGCAAATGACACCACAGATCAAAATTTCGAATTCTCTTTGAAGTTGTTGTCGAAAACACATAATAAAATGTGAAATATAAACGCAACGAAATAAAAACCAAGCACCAGCAATGTGCTTGAGCTGCAACTGTCGCATAACAAAAGCGGCGACATTTTAAATCGCTTAGTTTTGTTTCGAGCTCCAAGAATAAAAAAAAAAAAACAACTTATAAATATACATGCAGATGTATGAAGGAATTTGGCAGTGGAAGATAAAAAAAATATTATAGCATGCTTATGACAGGTTTTGAGATTAGTTGTGTCTAGAGACTGAAATAAGATATCAAATGCTTTCTTTAGAGTTCATTTTGTGATAAAAAAAAAAAAAAAAAATTAGAGCTAAAAAAAGCCCACAAATTTCTGTTTCCATGCAGATTTTAATTTTTTAAGGAATATTCAACAATGAACTTAATTATTTATTCGCTATAAGAGCCAATTGAAATTTAATACTTTAGGTCTAAAAATAGACCTTAATGCTTTCTGATTAGTTGTTTAGCAGCAACGGAATGTCGACGGCATATAGACGGCTGAAAAAAGACAGAAAGCATTAAGGTCTATTGTTTAGAGCTAAAGTAATAAATTTTCTAAGGAATTTTAATTTTACAATATGCATTAGGCCGAATCAGTTTGTGTGGAGAAAACTTTGTCAATGCCTTGGATATCTTTTGGCATAAGAAAAATAGCTCCATTACAGCATTTAAAGAATCATTTTCAAGGCATACTCATTTAATTTTTTTTCTCACTTTTACATGGAGACTCCCTCAGCAGGTATCTTACTGATCAGTGTGTTCACAAAAAAGTATTAATAAGAAAACATTCTTAGTGAGTGGAAATATCTTTGGCTTCGTTACAGGTACTTTGAGGTAAGCTAAAGTCATGAGGAGGAAATCCAATTTTCGAGGAGCCCCAATGCGGCCCCCTGGAACAAATCACTTCCAGAGTGAAGTGATATCTTTAATAATAATTTTTACTTCCTCGTATTTTTTCGAGCACACCATCCTCGTATCACGCTTCCTTAGGGGAGCACCCATTCCCTAAATAAAGGAAATTCATTCTTGGCCTGATAAAGGGTATTATAACACATTTTTATAACACTCAACCAAACCAAGTTCAAGCCCTGCATGGTACCCTTTGTTATTATTAATTTAGAAAAAACCATTGTTAATATTTTTTTTTTTTCATTTATTTTTCATTTTATTGATTAATTTTTAAATTTTGCCACAAAGTAAACCAATATAAAAAACTATGGCACATCCTCGATTGCTTGATCGACCCGCCCTAATGCATATATCTACTGCGGAAAATTCTGATTGCTGTGTTTTTCGCACAGCAATAGTTTAAAACTCTGCTCTATTAAAGAAAACATAAAAACTGTGTTAAAAAATTCTTAGACAACGTTAAACAAAACAAAAACAAAACATATTTGCCCTCTGAGCTCAAGTATGTTGTGTGCATATGTATGAACGCATGTATGTATGTGTATTTAATGTAGTCTTTTAAATATATCCTCTTCATTATCTCTTTGTGACAAGAAAACTTCCTAAACTTTTTTGGTTGTTGAAATTTGGCCTAAAAGCTCACAATAAACAAACAACTCGGCTTATGTACTTTTTAAACATGTTATACTGTTCTTATTTTTAAAATACTTGTAAATGTAAAAGCAAGCATACATTTTCATATAAATAGCAGTAAAAAAAAAGAAAAACTTTGTTCATGTTGGGCCAAACGAGAGTGTTTAATTTGTAACTTCCGAAAAGCTAAAAGAGAACATTATTACGCATTAATTAAAATCAGTTTTTTTTCTACTTTTCAATTTACATAATAAGACTTAAAATTTTTTAAACACTTAAAAGCCTAGACTGTTCTTAATTATACACTCAACAACCAAGTGCTTTGAATTCAAGGGCGAAGTTCCACAACGATGAGATTTGCGGTAATCACTAATTTCAGGGTGTACTTTCCAGTTCCGTATGTCTAAAAGCAAGAATGAATTTTTTTTTTCATTTTTTGTCAACAACAAGCAGACAACAACATTCCACCGCACGCCAAGTGGTTTTCAGTTAGTACTTTAAAATATTTTCTGCTATAATAATAAGGTTTTGTTTGTTATAAATAGAAATATTTGGTACCTTCATACAATCTACTAAAATAGCATTTAAGATTTGTTTAGCAAGAACCAGCTCTTTTAAAACCCGTTTTTAAAGCCATTAGTAAATTTACTGACCTTAGTTACTCGCTTTTTAACTATCTTCATTGGCACTTTGGACGTGTTAAACTTCACTATTCTAACACTGACGTACTGATGTTGGTGAACATGGCGATCAAATCTCGCGCAACTTTACTTGCTGTTTATGTCCCCAGCATTATGTAAAAATATTAATCAAAGCAATAGTGTTTTGTAAACTAGAGCGTTATAAAAAGCAATTAACAGTCTTTTAAAATCACACAAAAAATTATCCATAAAATAGAGCATGAGTAAAGTAAGTTCTAAGTTAAAACGTGTTTGAAAGGAAATTGTTTCTAATTAAAAGTTTTATAGATTTCCTTGAAAAATTCAACATATATGGACAAAATATCAGGAGAAATCTATAAAAATTTTGGTTTGGTTTACATTATGAAAAAAGCTTTGGCTGAATTAGCTGACACCAAGAAACCGACCTGAACAGCAATATTATGAGTTAATTTCGAAAAACGATCATATTGATTTCTATGAATATTTTCTTATATTCATTCATTCATTCCTGTTCTTACTTCAGTTGAATGCAACTGTACATTTATACAACTTAAGGTGGGATCACACGATTGCCGCAATACACCAAAACGCGTCTTCCAAACATGATTTCTGCTTTTCCATCAGTAAAATTCAATTGTTGTTACTATTCATTTTTTACTTTTTCAGCCGGCACAACATTATAATAATAGCTGAACCAATTTTTTAATTAATTTTTTTTTTTTTTTTTTTTTTTTTTTTGGGAAAACAAAGTTTGTCATCAGCTACAACAGCTGTTTCTCAGATTTGCCGTATAATATAACAATCGTGTGACTATAATGCGGCAATTATTGGTACTAAATTGTTTTGCGGCAATTTGCGGCAATAGAATTTCAGTAAAATGTGACAATCATGTGATTGCAGAGAATTTGATTGGGACAAATTTTATATTGTGCTTCAATTCAGCCCAATAAAAATTGTGTAAAATTGGTGCATTGCGGCAATCGTGTGATCCCACCTTTAAACTATACATTTAAATTGTTCTGAGTCTACTGGCCAGTTGAGTGGTATTAACGATATGTCACTGGTATATATATGTATGTACATGGCTAAACAAGACAGAGAACAGAAAAACACAGCAAACGTCTATTTAAATCCTAAAATAAACTTTATGTGCCACTTATAGCAAAAATTAAATTCATTTCTGAATAATTAATTATAATTAATTCGTATACGGCTTTAATCTTTTAAAATCCTATAAACTTCAACACAAAGGATTTGAAACAGATGTTTAATGAATTTTTTTTTTCTTCAGCAAAACCCCCACAAAAACAGAAACTTTTAATTCCCTGAAACTTTTCTATAAACTGAAAAATCACAACAAAATTTTGAAAATACCTTGTTGTTTTTTAACACTAAAAAAATTACTGAGCAAAAATATCATTACTTTATAAAAGAAAAATAAAAAATATTTAATGACCAAATTACTGCTATAATTTATGACAGAGTTTTTATAACACTGTGCAGCAAAACCAGTTGTTTTTAAGAATATTGTATAAAAAAGCAGAAAGTGACGAGACCAGCAGATGTAAGGAAAACTTTTTCCAGGACAAAGCTACGATTCATGAAAATAGTTGGAACCAGAGTAAAGATTAAAAAGCATTGTTTTCACTGATACAGTAGCAACAAACACATAAAGCAATTAGAAAACAAAATGTATGATGTTCACAAAGAAAATATATCTCAATTCTTAGTACGAAAAATCTAAATAAAAGCCGATAATCAAATTTTATATCATATAGTTCGTTCTTAATTAAATCGAAAAAATAAAAATTAATGTAATATTTAAACATTAAATCAATGTCTAAGAATATTCACCAATGAAGCAATAGCAACAAACGCAAAAGTAAATTGGATGTTATGTTACGCGGGCTGCCAGATCATGAGACCGGCTCACTTGGGTCCTAGAAAAGGTCCCGTTGTGGTAAAATTGGATGTTGGTGAGAGAATATAAAATACTAGCGAAACCCGGTATACTTCGCTACCCCAGTGCTTTGATTATGTCACACCCACTTCTTATACAATTTCGTAAATCTTTTAAGTAATGATATATTTATGTCAACGATGCAGCCACTTAAACCAGCTACTTTATCCTGTTTCCATCCTTCTCATACATAAATGCAATTGAAATTCAAAATTTTTAAGAAAATACCAAACACCTGTTGGAAATGCACGATAAAACAATAGCTGCGCAGGACACGTAGTAAAATAATATCTGCCGAATATCCAGCATAAAATGAAAACGACGCAGTTGTGGAAAAACCTTCGTTGGATTTTCCCTGACAAAGCTTCTATTCTCTAGTGGCCATGCTGGCAGAACACTGTCACGTTTGTACACATGCGAGAACATCAAATGTTCCGTATTAAAACTTTGTCAGGGGCAAAGATAAAGAGCAGAAGACTCTTGATCTCTTGATCTGCCGATGTCCAGCTCTCTGGAGCGCGAAAACAAATCGTGTGGGCAGATTGACAGCGTATGGTTTGGCAGATGTGTCAGCATGCGAATTATATAAGATGGAATATTACATCCGCTTATCTGAATGGTACAATGTATGAGACTACAGCCGTGTGGGGCTATACCACTTAGGACCCGTATGAGCTGCTCTTAATGACTGGCAGCCCAAGAAACATAGCCTAATAAAATCAATAAGGATATATATAACTTACAAGCAATAAGTTTTTTATTTGGTTTGGAAACTGAGTAAAAAGTGAATAACAAACGATCTCCTTGATGTTATGTATTCTTCTTGTTGATAGAAATAAAAAGATTTACGACCTGAAAATAATCAGGAATCTCTACAGAATGATATTGGCTTTGTTCTGCTGGGATACCCCTCAAGCTAAAAAAAAATGTCAAAGAGAAAATCTTACAGGCTCTCTACACGGGCTTGAGCAGGTTTCTGCTTCACCAAAGTACTAAAAGCCACCAGCTGATACTCAGCTTTATGAAATGATTTTGCTAGTTCGATCTTAAGGATGTACACACTCAGAAGCGTGTGCTACGCTCTTAAACAAGTTTATTTTAATTCTTTTTTTTTCCGCACAGCCTGGTTTTTGGGTCCACCTCGTGTTGCATAGTGTATTAATTGTTTCCCAAGAAATTTGTGTGCAAGCGAAAATATTGATGACAAATTGCGGTTTCTTTTTGTTAATTTTAATTTTAAGCTTCTTATCTTTTATTTGCATACACAACAACAGAAATTTAAGCCACCACAAATAATTGAATTTCATATTCTCGAATTGTTTGCTTATGAATATTCATTAATTATTTATATAGATATATAATTCTTTAAATTTAATTGTGTCTGCTTCAAGAAAATATGTGCTTAAGCTCAATTCATTTCTCTGCACCTTCACGCCGCAGCCAAGTTTATAATTCATTAAACCGAATGAACAGTTTTATCGTTTTATACCACCACGTGTGTACACACGCGTGTTCATATGTATGAATATGAATAATGAACACAGGTGTTACGAATTATTGATGTGGAAGAAGTATGAGTTATGCTGTTTTTATTATAACAGGTGACTTCAAGCACACATACATATATATTTTCTCAGGAAATTTACTGCGGCACAAACGTAACATAAACACATACGTACTTAAATTGCTTTATTTCTTGCATAAGAAACTTATTTTTACATTAAGATTTGGTAGCTGATTGTGCCAACTCTCACATACAAACACACACACGCCCACATTGTTTATATGGAATTTTCTAATATATAGCTGAGAGCAGTAATGATGACAATGACGTGGTTCAAAATGTGTCTGAAAATTAACAATTAGCAGTTGAAATAATAAAATGTATGGATTTTGTGGGAAAGAACGGCAAAGGCTTAAAAATTCAGCTCAATAATAGACGATGTGGCACATAAGCAAAGTTATCAACATTAGGGTTGGACATTTTACCACTCGATATAAAGCCATCGTTATTTCGATAGCTGTTGGCATAAGGGGAAAAGTACCATTACTATATATATATATATATATATATATATATATATATATATATATATATATATATATATATATATATATATATATATATAAAACATATTCAAGACATCGGATTTCATCTTTTCTTATTTTTGCAAGAAGTGGTATGGGGTCGGTGTGTTCGAAAAAATTAAAGGAAAAAAATCATTGGGGGTTGATCATGCATTTGACTCTTCCATGGGCACCCTAAGTCCCCAGAGCCGCACAGAAAATTGCCCAAACGACAATGTCGCTTATGTAGTCACACATACGTGTAAATGGGATCCACACTGCAAAACCAAAATGGCCATTTTGTAGCAAATAGATTTTGGTGAGGTACAACTTTTACACAAGATGTTGCTTATAAAGAGGAAGGTACAGTAAACAATGTCAAGCATTTTCCAATCTGAGACATTTGCTTAACCCTTGTCTTCAAAAAATTTCAAGTAAAATAGAACATGTTGTGTTCGAATGCTGACGACGATTTCATGAACGATTTTATGTGAGCTTTGCAACACAAACGAAAAGAAAGTACATATTTTCAGAAACCTAGAAAACAAATGTAGAAAATTAAAGTTATTTAAAAAATGAGAACTGAATTGTTGCTATCTGCTGAATTAGATACCTGTTTTTGTATATTATATTTGATAATAATGTAATTTTTAAGGGGTTTCTATAGTTTAGAGGCAACAATATGAAAAATTCAAGCAAGAAACTTTAATTCTAAATAAAATTCAAAAACTAGGAGGCATTTTGAATGACCATAATTAATTAACGTACATCATCTCTGGTCTCCAAGAAATGTCAAAAGGAATTCGTTTAATCTCAGGAAAAATACTTTAAAACAAATTGATTGCAGAATAAAGAGACATTACTTATGAAACGATACCACAATGGAGTCTACGGCGAAAAAATTCACATTTGCTAAAACCACAGTTCTCGAAAAACACGCAAATGCCCCACATCCTTGAAACGTGTCAACATTTTGCAAAAGAAATCACATTCTCTTAACCAAACATCCAATTGACCAAAGCCAGTAACCGATTTTCATAATGACCTTAAGGAAAAAGTTGGTCAAAACTCCCCAGCTTAAAAAAGCATTTCCATCTGGGTGTCTGAATATCATCTAAAAACCCTGTAGTGTTGACCTTTATTATTGACTTTTAAATTCGACTATAGTTCTAAAGCCCAACTTGCTTTACCCAATAAATAGTATCCCATAAAAACTTGAGGCATAGTTCACTTTACTCCCAGACAAATAAACGATTAAAAATAATTCTCCCCATTATTTTTTTCCAACATACCCGCCCCGTACCAGGCCTCCTTTGGTAGACTGCGATGCAAAATTACAAAATGAAATTGAAAATAAGTGAACTCAAATAGGTTTTTTTTTTTGTTATAGAACATTTTCTTTCCTAAGCCAAAGCTATGGAAAAATCGATGATACAATATCGAATGCTTAATCGATCCACCTTTATGTCAATGGTTATTCTAATTGCTGAATATTGAAGATAATTTTGAAATCATGTGATTTTTAACATCCAAATAAGCATTACTTTAGCAAGATAAAATTGCATATTTTAAATAAGGTTTGTAATAACACTAATTCTAGCCAGTGAGCTATAGAAAAATCATAAGAGACCAGCATAGTTTTAAGCTTTTTGTCTAGTTTGTTTTTATAAATTATGTGGTTAGAAGCAAAGCGATTTTCAGAACAGACTTGATTGATTATATATAGTATAAAAATTTTTTGTGATGTTTCTACGGTAAGGTTTTTCTCTGAGTGCAAAGATTTTTCTGAAAAGAAAAAGACGAAAAAAATTGAATGAAATACCAGTTCGTTGAATGCATGGCACTAAGACATAGAAGAAACCGGCTATTGAATTCCTATTCGCCGAGAGAATAAGATTTGCAAGATATCCCACCACTCATTATCGTGCACATGGCTGAATTATTACAAAATCCTCGTTATATTACATTATATTACATTACATTATATTGCATTACATAATATTACATTACATTAGATTACATTATATTAGATTACATTAAATTACATTATATTGCATTGCATTACATTACGCTATATTACTTTACTTAAAATTTCATTGCAGTACATTACATTACTTTACATTACATTACATTGCATTAGATTACATTACATTACATTACATTACATTAAATTGTATTATATTACATTACATTACAACACATTACATTACTTTACATTAAAATTCATTACATTACATTACATTATATTGCATTACATTACATTACATTATATTGCATTGCATTACATTACTTTACATTACATTACATTACATTACATTACATAACATTACATTACATTACATTACATTACATTACATTACATTACATTACATTACATTACATTACATTACATTACATTACATTACATTACATTACATTACATTACATTACATTACATTACATTACATTACATTACATTACATTACATTACATTGCATTACATTACAATTCATTACTTTACATCACAAAAGATGAAAAACTGTTAATTATCCGCCAGTCACGACTCTGACAATTGGGTGTCTTGTAAACGTCTGTTTATTTAATAGTATGTACATAAATTTAGTTTTGTTATGCTTGCGATAAAGAAGGCTTAGGCAACTTACTATTTTTTTTTTTCCTTTTAAAACTATCAATTTTGTTTCCTCCCATGAAACTGACAAGCGTTAAAATAGAAAAACGTTTAATATTAAAATTCGTAAAATGTTTTGCTAAAATACTGCAAAGCGTGACAAATTATTTTGACAACAATCATTTATTATTCACAAAAACCTGCCTGCATGTTTAGAAATTGCAGAACAACAAAGAGTTGGCTTAATGTGAATGAAACATTCAAAGCAAGGCTAAAACAATACTAAAAATAAATAAAAACTAGAAATAATATTTCCGAAACTTTCAAATAAAGCTCATTCAGTTGAAGCGCACAGCAAAAAGACAAAAAGAAAACATTGGCTGATATCAGCATAGTATGCACATACCTGCATTATATATTGAGTGATACCTTCAACTATAACCCATAGACAAGCAGAAAATATTGCAAATACCTTGCCTCAAATCAGTTTTGCAGTTAGAAAAATAACTCCTGCTGGCAGAACTTGGTATCGAAATTTTACAATTTAGAATTATTGCCCATGCTTAGTACCACATTTATGTTTCGCTTTTCTTTTATTCTGTAAATTGACGAGATTTTCAGCTTATTTTCTTTTCTCATTTGCGAGTATTTGCTTTCGAGAGAAATATAATATGACTACAGTAAGCCTGGAACATCCGCAGTACACAGGTTCACCAAAACCAAAAACGACACACGCTAAATGTGAAGTTCTGCTATTGCTCGAAATAGCTAAATTGTCTAAACTGTATTGACTCTGGTTGTTTTGTTTACTTGCCAGTATTATTTAAATTCATCACATACGCAGCTGCGTGTGTGGTTTTTATAAATTGTAACCATTTGAGCGAATCGAACTCTATTTTCATATAAAATGTTATATACATATTTGACAAGGTTGCTTTATTTTGAGTGCAGAACAGCCCAACTTGCTGTAGATGAATCTGTTTCTGCACGATTTTGTAATAACACAAATAACGTGTTAGAACCTTGTAATTTCGTTTATTTGCAGTTTAAACATCACGCCTTCTATCGTTTGCAAATCATTAAATTAAATTGAACAAGGCTGACTAAACCTAAAAAAAATACTTTTGTGGCTTACATAAAATGTTTTCTGTTTCCTTAGAGTATCATTGGGACTTTTCAAAAATTATTTTGAAACCGCTTAAGAAGACCCGTTAAGGAAACCCATATTGATGCTTTCAAACTAGACTACACGACTTGCTTTACATTGCTAACTAAACTTGCCAAGACTTAAGTTTCTAGAAACTTAGAAGAAGAGAGACTGACGACAAGGGATTAATTTTTAGAAGTACCTCACTCATGACTTTTTGTGGCTGCTACAACGAAAGGGCACATTTTATTTAACAGCTTGCATTTTGATCTACATATATAACTCTAAGCAGAGCCTTTTCTTTTAACTAAAAGCAAAATGTTTACATGTCAAATTGGTTAAAATCTCTTGTGCGTGGCCATTTTGGCTGATGGTAGTTGTGGCCTGCTGACTTTATGAAAACACACAATAAAAAATTGTATCGTTTTTTCTAAAGCTAAAACTTTTTAAACAAAGTTTCCAAAGCAAATTCCAAATATGATTAAAAATTTTTGAAATTTTTAATAATGCCTGCAATTTGCCAGCAGATTCAAGTGCAATAAAATACAAAATTTTAATCTATTTAGTTATTTTTCTTTTTGTAACCAACTCTGTGCATGGAAGCATTATTATTGATGTTTAACAAAATTGCATTTTTGTCCATTCACAAAAGAAAATTAAATTACAGAACAAATTACAACATTCACACTCGCAACACAGAACTTTAAACAAAACTAAAAGGAAAATATATAATAAAATTGAAAACATCAAAAAAATAAGTTTAGAGCAGAGGAAAAACTATTTTAAGGAAATAAATAATTTGATACCGAAAATTTCAACTTGACTTGAAGTAAATGGTTTTAAGCAGCAATGCTTTTTATAAGAAACAAAATTCTGAGGATTATATTCATTATAAATTTATGCATAAAAAAATATTTAAACCTACAACAAATTAGTTGGCTTTTTTGCTGCTGCTGCTGCTGCTGCTGCTGCTCATTACCATAAAGAAAGTGGAAGAAAATATATGATCATAACGAAAAATGCTTTACGACGTTCGCAAGCTTTGGCCAAAAGTAAAAAAAAAGTTGAATAAAACATAAAATGGAAAACGAAGCAATTTAAACTGAGGCACACACGTTTTTGGCTACAAAATTAGAGCTGCTTTATTTTAAATATAAATTCGTAGAGTATAAATATAAAAACGCATTAAAATTTTACAAAAATAAAGTTGGCAGTTACAGAAGTCGTTGAGAAGTTATTTCTATTTTTATTTTATTTATTTATTATTATTAATTTTTTTTTTTTTTTTTTTTTTGCTAAACTGCATGACATTTAACTTTCAAATGGCGACTGAAAATCGTTTAAGCTGCACATAATGCACAGCAGTTTTAAACGTATGAGTAATATTTTTTTTTCTTTTTGTAAATTACTCATACGCCAGATTTTAGGTACAAAACCAAACAATATTTTCAAGCGTTACTGGTTTATTATACATAAAGCAGTGCGACAAAGGAAATTTTTTTACAAATGTCCAAAGGTGCAGAGTGCAGTAGAACAGATCGATTTGTCAATATAAAACTCGATTGTACCTTAAAAGTCGAAAGTTATCGTTAAAATAAGATAAAATTTTATTAGAACTCGCTGTGTAGACTTAGCCGGGCTAAGAAAATTAAATCGATCTATAAAGAGGAATTTCAAGGCTATATATGTATGTTTTTAATGCATAAAGGCATGTACAAATGTGCGATTCCACAATTTTCATTTGCTAAATGTTTCCGTTTTCAAATTTTGTGAGGAACAAGTATTTTAGAAAATACAGTAGAAGCAAGTTGTGCCTCCGGGGGGAGGGGTTTTCTATGAAGTTTTTTGGTTCGTAAATATGGACATATTTGATTTCAAATTTACTTCAATCAGCTATCAAAACATCTAATAGCTAGTTTTCGCACAAACTGGCTAATTTTTTAGTTTTTTCACTTAATTTTGGCATTTTGACAAAAATATTTAACTTGCTTTCCTTTTCTTTAACAGCTGATTCATATTTGATATAGCACACTACTTTATGACAGGTATATATATATATATATATATATATATATATATATATATATATATATATATATATATATATATATATATATATTTGCGTGCTATTATTTTAAGACTTCTGACTTTAGGACGACCCTTTGAATACCGTAATTGAGTTAGTGCAATATTTGTATGTATGAACGCAAAAAATATTATGTCAATAAACTGAATATTATCGCAATTAGAAATGCATGTATGAACAAGGTATAACTCTCCAAGTTTTTTGCTAGTGCAAGAAAATTATTTATTATAAAATTTCCCCCAGATAGAATGACAACATAGTAGTGCTGGACCTCTGTGGCTTTTGTTGAATTTCTTTTATTACTTCAAACTGTCTATCACAAACCTATTTCTTAAAAAATTACTGCCTTCAAATTGTTTGTTAAAATCTCACCTTGTTTTAAAAAAAAAAGTTAATAGCAGCATAAAAACTTCCACTTAATATATCACTTGGATAAGACCTTTAATATTGTCACAAAATCCAAATCACTTTCCGAAATTCATGTCATCGTTTTTTTTTCTCTTTTGTTAAATTTTGCCCAAGAGAAAAATTTCGTTTACATGCTTGTCCTGGTTTTGCCGTCTTATATTCCTTCTTGTCGTATGTGTGTCAATAAAAGTTCGAGTGTGACAAACACTTAAAATATGACTTTAGCACTTTCAGCAAAAATAAATGTTGTGCAGACAAAAACATCCAATTTTTTCACCGCTATCATTACACAAAAATAATTTTTTCACTTTATTGTTTTTTTTTTTTCAAATAAATCAAAGTCTTTTGTTCAAATGAACAATAATCATATTTCAAATGTCATAGATAGTGACAACAAAATACCTGGAACAAAAACTATGTTTACGGTGACCAAAAATTGTTTACGGCATTTTAAATAAAAATATCCTGCTTGCCACAACCTCTTGCACCATTACAGGCATATTGTGAAATGTTTTATCTATGGTATTAGGTCACAATACCAAGCCCTAGTAGCCAAGGAAGCTTCTTGTATTTTCTGTCACGTATTAACCATTTTTAAACTCACGCAGACAACCCCTAAATCGTTTACTACAGCTTTGCTACCACTAAGATGCGAATAATCACCACGCATATCGTAGTTGCTCAAGCTTAAAGTTGTATATAGAACTTTACTTTGAAAATTTTTAGGAATTTTTTCTATGTCTCTTTGCCTTTATGGCTTAATACTGTATTTCGTAAGTCACATCTAAAGTAATAGTTGTATAAGGCGACCTAATTTTAAAATGATTAACTAAATTTAAAAATAAATAAACTCGAGAATAATTTTCATGTTTTTCAACCAACATCTATTTAATTTCTTTTTTCTACAACTTGGTTGTAATTTCTTAACATAAAGATTTGAATGAAAAACAAAAATCCATTTCTTTTATTACACCCATTTTGTGGTATTAAAATTTTTAACTATTTGTTGTCCTCTTACTTAATTTGGCATATATAAATAAGCAGTTTTATACTCCTCGCATGTTTTAAATAATTTGAAAAATGTATTTATTTTTTTCTTGCGTCACAAAAAAACTGAATCTGTAAACAGCAAATTTACGCTACTAAGATTTCATTTATACTCGTAACCCTTTAAATGTATTCAATTCAAGCAAAACATTCAGCAGAAAAGCCCCCAGCAGGTAAATTGTAAACAGCAAAAATACACAATAAAAACTAAATGTTTTTGTATGCCAGTATTTGTGTAAAACAAACCACATGAACAATGAATTAATTTTGCTTTACGTTATTAGCTGGCGTAAACCAAGAGATTTTTGTTTTCAATTCATGGAAAAGGGAAAAGTTTCAGTTCTGTAGTAATAAAATAGACCACAGTAAAATTTCGTGGAATTGAATTTAATGTGAAACTAATGTAACAAAACTAGCGGGTTATCCATTTCGTGGTTTTAAAAGTAAAGGACTAATTTTGCCACCACCACAGATTATGGTTCACATAATCGTCCAACTACGCAAGCAATTGGCAAAGTTGTGAAGAAATTTGAATAGACTAGAGCGGTTACAAATATTGTAAGGCCTGTGCATCATCGTTTCGCTTGTTCCGCTGCAAAGGTCGCTGCTGTAAGAGATAGTGTTGCCGAAGACCCAAACGAGTCGATTGCTCGTCGTTTTCAGGAATTAGAACTGTCTTTCGGCACAATATGGCATATTTTGCATTTAAATCTACACCTACATCCATGTAAAGTTCAGCTCACACAACAACAACTGAAGCCAGCTGACCATTCACAATGTCGTAGATACGTGGAATGGGTGCTTGAACAACAGGCGGTGGACGGCGATTTTTCGAACAAAATTTTCTTCAGCGATGAAGCACATTTCTCACTCGGTGGGTATGTTAATAAACAAAATTATCGTATTTGAGAATCCTCAAGTAATTGAAGAGAGGACATTACATATAGAAAAAGTCACTGTTTGGTGCGCTCTTTGAACCGAAGGTGTGATTGGACCTTACTTCTTCGAAAACGGCAATGTAACGACTGTCACCGTCAATTCGAAGCGTTATGGTCACATGATAACCGACTTTTTTTTTGCCTGCTATTGAAGAATACGACTTGCAAAATATGTGGTTTAAACAAGACGGTGCCACATGCCATACAACTCGAGTGAATATGACTTTATTGCGAGAGACATTTCCTTTCAGCGTTTATTGACATTGAACAAATAAATAAAACAAGCTCAGCTCGAGATCCTTTCGTAGTATAATTTTAGATATCGCAGAAATATTGGAGAAAATAAAATAGTTTTACTTTAAATCAAACATTTGATATTGAAGATTTTCATACGAACATGTTTCACTAAATAAAAAGTACACAATTTCATTTCAAATGTTTGCTTTTCTTTTCGCTGAACTCGAATATTAAGAAATGTTTTAAAAGTGTTCGAAACAATCCGTTTTTTTTCCATCGCAAAGCTAAAAGTTTGTTTTTTCAACCCACAATATATCGTCGATTCCAATGCTAAGGCATGTTATCTTTGGCTTGGCTTAAATCTAATTTATAATACAGCGCTTGCTTTCAAATAGTTTTTTCAAAATTCTCAAACAAAAAACTCACTTAAGACAAATGAATTCTAGAACATTATTTGCAGCTGTTTAATCTTGTTTTTTCGCTTGCCCAAATCTTAACGATCCAAGAAAAAATTTTATGTGGTAACAAAATTTCTAGTACTTGAAGTGTAACTTTGTAATGAATTAAAATTAATAGTACTGGCAACATAAATTTATGAGAATCATTTAAAAGTCCCTAAGACTTTTCGAATCTTATGAGAGCCATAGACCGTAACTATTTATATTTTTGCGTTGTTTTTCTTTTCTTAAGCAATAAAATACATAAAATTCTTCCCTAGATTTATAGTGTAATTAGTTTTATGAGTGCGTATAAGTCTTATTGCTTGGGGTTAGACTCAAAAACAAACTGCTTAAACATTTGCGGTTGATGATGGTTGGACGACGATCAAAAATAGGAAAAACAAAAAAAAAAATAACTAGTTAATGGCTTAAAATGTACAAAGTTAGGAAGCCATGTCTGGCTACAGGAAGTTGTACTGAAATAAAATTATTTTCATGCGTCAATGAATAAACACTCATGTATGAACTGCTTACTTTATGAAATGTCAAGACAGACAGAAAAAAAACGTTGTTTTAGAGCTAATTAAATATTAAGGATTCGCTTAAGTTTAATACAGCTTTTCGCTTTATTTGACTGAAAGGAGCTTTGAAAGGGTTCCTTAAAATTTTGCTTTCCTTATGTAAAATTTAAATTTATCCATGACTGAGATTCATTGTGTGTTATTTATTTGAAATTTCATGGGATGGCTTAAAGTGAGGATAGAGCTTAAATAAATGAACTAATTTTAACATCAGTGGCCTGTAAGAAAACAATTCTAAGCAAAATAAATTACAATAAATATAAATTCTTCGGTGTGCTAAATTAAAAAAACAAAAAAAACATCCAAGACAGCAAATTTTTTGAAGCTGAACAATAGAAGCAATAGAAAGGTTTTATCGGCGGTAACTCTTAAGAGCATGTGTCTTTGGCAAAATTTTACTGCCAGCATCTCTGTTACAGTCACATCAAGCAGCAAAAAGTGTATTTCGTCAAAAATATTTATCAATTATTTACATTTATTTATTACATTTCGATTTTCTAAATTTTTCTTTCAAAATTTAATTTGATAAATTAAAAAGTTTTCCAACAAAAATCATATGCTCCATGAAGTGGAAAAAATTTTTATTTTTCAATACATGAAAAAAGCTTCCAGAAAAACTTTGTCTGGCCAAGTTATTAGTTATTCCCCCCATTCCCTTCTTCTCTCACTCTCTCTCTCTCTCTCTCTCTCTCTCTCTCAGTCTCTCACTTTATTTTTCAATGTCTCCTTATTGCTTATGAAAAGAATAGAATAACAATATTTGTTTCAAATGAAAGACAACGACATAAAAATTTTATTTTTTCATCATTAATCAATACAAAGTTTAGAAAAACAAAGCATTTTTAAAAGAATCATATAACAGCAATACACTTCATTAGTTTAATAATAATGGCAAATGAAAATTGAATTTACTTTAATTTAATATGAATTCTGACGTAGCTACAAAGTTCACCTGAAATTTTCGAAATCCGGGAGATTGGTATTATGAATTCCGAATGAAACGTTCTATTGGCGTTTTTTTTTTTTTGTATCAAAAATTTGTACGAGCTCTTTAGGTCTAATAATAGATTGAATAAAATTGTGCACAAAGAAGTGCTCAACTGAACAAAGAAGTGCTCAACTTTTTTATTAGAAATTTATCGATAACAAATATTTTTCATATAAATATTTCTATGTAGAAATTTTTAACGATAATAATAATAGGTAGCCAGCATTAACTTAGAAAACATGAATTAAAAGCTTTGAAAACTAAGTTTTAAACATCCAGTGATGTACTCAATGCAAATAAATATTAAATGCAAATAACTTTTATCTATGTGCTTGTAAACCTGTTTTGTTTGCATTAAACTTGCACCGAATTTTTTTGAATCAAAAATTAAATCTAACCCACCATTTACACAAGCAAGTACAAGTCTAAGTAATACCATGTTCATACATGCGCCTTTATTGAGATAATCGCAATGAAGTCCATTATTGAGCTCAATATTCCATACAAAAAGTCAATAAAGTTATTGCTTAATAAACTCAAAATTGCTTTGAATATTGAGAAAAAGATAAAACACAACACTGTAAAAGATGTGTTTAATAAGCAAAAGTATACAGTGCCAGATGAATGATGAGATAAATGTCAACAAAAGCAAACAAGACAAAATAAATTATTTGAAAATATGTTTCACTTTTGCTTTCTCACTACCAAAACAAAAGCAACAACTTTTTTCCAGCTGTCAAATACTAATTGAGCGCAATATTTGTATGTATGAACGCAAAAAAATATTATGTCGATAAACTGAATATTATCTCAATTAGAAATGCATGTATGAACAAGGTATAACTCAATATATTGATATTTTTTTACTAATACAATCATGCTTTTGCAAGTTGCGAGCTCACTTGCAAGATATTTTGATTGCCAGTAATTTGTTTTACTTGCATGTCGGTAAAATGGTAAACAGCAAAAACAGTGCTACCGTATAAAGATTATACTTTAATTTTAATAGATAACTTTCAAAGAAACGATTTTTAATGCATTACTTTTTGATCTTACATACCGAAAAATAAAATAAAATATAAAAAAAATTAATTAAAATGTTGCCTTTATCGATTTGTAACATAAATTTACTATTTATATTATTAAAAAAGCTATACGACTAATTTGCTTCCACATAGTAGTTCATTTCACAATACTTTGGCCACCCAGCCATTGAAAGGTCATGGAGACGGACAAAAAGAGAACAAACAGTACACAAAAAAGCAAAAAATAGTGATTTTTAAATATAAAAAATGGAACAGTGATTTTGTAGTTTCTTTCAACATAATTATTTTATTATTATTGTTCTCATTTAATTCTTTTATTTTGTAAAGTAAAGCAATTTTCTTTAAGACCATTTTCTTTGACGACATTTTAAAAATGAGCTTGCACTTGCCTGTGTAAACAATCAAACAAGTAGCAACAGCTTTTATTGTCTCTGTCAGTATATTGGTAGTTAATATGTACACACAACTTGCAACAAGTTACTTGTAATGTGTAAATGGGGGGTAAACTAATGCGGAGTCTATCAACAGAGACAGCTATATACATATTTTTATATTTTCTGTCCTTTTCTGGACACACCAGAGCCCCAACAGTGTCACTTTCATGAGATCTGACAGAAAACTTGGTAATTCTTATAGTCCGGTATAACTGGTGACCCTTCTGCTGTATTCTGTGATTAAAGCTATAGTTGCAGCCGGGGTACTAGGGTTTCGAAGCTGCAGCACGTTTAGTCAGCATTGTTACGGTCTCGCAGAGAATCAAAGCCTCCTCAGATTAAGTCGAAATTGTTCTTTTACAATTTAATCACTTATATATGTATTCGTTTCAAACATCAGCTTGAGGGTAAGCAGAAATGAAAGAGATGGAATATAATTACCCGATACTTAAGAGATCTAAGATCTCAAGCAAAGGAAAACTTATTTTTATGCAATAATGAAAATGTGTTATAAATCTTTAAAAAAAAGTAGGAAGATTTTCGTAAGTTACATTCCTCTTATATACACTGCCTAATTTATCTTTCAGTTTTCCTCCTTTTCCTTCTTTAATTCAAACAATATTCCAATCAGATAATTTTCAATATGTTAAAGCTGCAAAATTTCTGTTTGTTTCAACTTCCCCCTCGATGATAATCAATTTGATTTAAAGCATGAAAATAATACCAAGTAGCTAAACTTTCAGTAAAATCACATTCCTAACAAAAACTTCATTTGAATTGCTAAAACACATTAATTCTGTAATGCTTCAATACACACACATACACATGCGATGAAATAACTTTTACACTTTTCCCAATATTCCGCACACACATGCCAACCAAACACAACCCAACTCAACATTTAAATGAACTAAAATTGTATCGACTTATTGACTAATGGGCTGCTGGGCTGCTGGGCACAAACAGCAACAACAAAAAGTGTTAAATAAAAGTGTTCGAGTTAAATCAGCAAACAACTAAAATAATAAAAAGGTAAAAATGTCAGGTGGTTAAACTGACTATTAAAACAAAAGGAGCAAAAGAAAAAGGAAATAAAAACACTTACAACGACATTAAGTTAAATGTTGAGCGATTAAAATAAAACTTCTGGAAGTTGTATAAAAGAATAATAGCAAACTCTTAAAGGCCACAAATCAATATCGAAATAAAACCGAAATCACCGCCAAACAAATCCAAAAATAGGGTGTGAAAAAATGTTGTTTAGAAATCAGAATGGATACAATTACATTCCACGTCCACATACGGTTAACAGGTTTTGGTTTTCTAATGCCGCTGTGGATTGTTACATGCGAGAAATTATTGCAGAAGGACAACAAGGACAAGGTAGGCTCTTACACAACACATATCGCAATATTCCCATGAGTACAATGAGAATGAAAAATATTCAAACAAACCTTTAATATCGAAACAATTTTAACGCTATGCAGCACTTTTACTTTTCTTTAAAATCTTTCTACAAGGAGTTATCAATTGCTAACTTATGCGGTTCCAAAAATTCTTTTAAGCTTTTCCGAGTCTACTGACGAGTTGAGTAGTAGCAACATGCAGCCAACAGCATGTAGACAGCTAACAAAAACAGAAGATGTTAATAAGGTATATTTTTTGTATGGGAGTCCCCCTGAGGAAGCATGTTACGGAGTCAGTGCGTTCAAAACAAATATAACAAGGAAAAAACTAATGGGAGTTGGTCACACAATTAACTCCCTTGCAGACATCCCGAGGACCCATAACCCAATTGTCTTGAGGTACCACCCAAGAAACTAATGCATCCCAGGACTCAAATGTATAACCTACAATCCCTAATAATTGTAGCTCTCCATGCCACGCCTTTTTACAGGAACCCCCTAACAAAAGTACAAAAACTTTAAATTTGAGCGCATGGAAAATTCTTTCTCTGATATGTTGTAGTGGAACGTTTTTTCCAATTTATGCAAAAAGTTATCGAAAAGTCCTCTGCACAATATCTGCAATTGTTGGTCCTAATAAACTGACCCACTCCAGTGTATGTGCTTGGTTAAAGTCACAGAAGAGCTCTCGCATTAAGCTGATCAATAGCAATAGCTTTGCATCCGTTTCCTTGAAATACACAGAGAAGCCCACCAAACATAAATATACACACACAAACGCATGCATTAATTTTAATGTTTGTGTTTATATTGTTGCTGCTTTTTGTCCCGTTTTATTGTTGCTGTTGCTATTATTTTTTTAATATAACATCAGTGACAGGACTTCCATTTCATTTGTTGTTACTTTTTTTTCCAGCTCATTCTCTTACAGCAGTTTCTGCTGCTGCTGGTGCTGCTGCTACTACTACTAGTGCTCTATTGTCATTACTGTTGGCGATAATAATGATGACGTTGTTGATTTTATTTAAGCTTCATTTTTGTTGTTTGTAGTTTTGCTATTGCTGTTGGTTTAACATACAAGAGTGTCGGCGCCTTGCACTTTATCAATTCGTTATTTATGTATACAGGATGATGGCATTGAATAAAATTGAAAATGCTTTTAATATTGGTATTGATGATAATAGTGATGAGCAGGAGGTTGAAATGTGAAAATAGAATTCTACTTTTATGCATAAACAAAATGGTCATGGTATGGAAATTTGTTGCTGTTGTTGATTTGCAACTTGCATTTTTCTAAAGCTGTTGTTAGAGAATAAAATGTCAATGACGTTGGTCTGAAAAACTTATAAAACAGCAAGAAAAGGGTGTTACGTGCGGAGTTTGAAATATATTGTTAATAAAATAAGTGACTTGCACCGGACAAACTTTTGTTAAATTTTTTTCCTTATCTAATTTACGATCTCTATTTTCATTGCATATGGCGCATCAGTATAAACATTTACATTGAAACTTGCAAATATTGAATTCCATTTTGTCAGCATTATTATTAATTTAGTACAACACATTTAAAAAGAAATCCTTTTCAAACAATAAGTACCGGTTAATAAGTACCTATTAAATAAGTACCTTTTAAACAAGTAGCTTTCAAAAAAGTATTCTTAAAAAAAAACTTATGAAAAATATTTTTCCAAAAAAAAAACTATTCAAAAGAAAGAAACTTCTGCAATTAAAATTTATTTTTAATAAAATAATTTTTTGAAAAGTACCTGCTACAAGAAAACTTTCTAAAAAAACCTTTTACCGCAGTTCCTTTTAGAAGTGTAGTTTCCAAAAAAGTTCGTTTAAGCAAATGTATCTTTCAAACAGTACCTTTTTAAAAAGTATCTCTTATACTACTACCTGTTAGATACTAAGTTTTAAGCAAGTTTTTCTAAAAAAATTATATATTTAAGACAGCTTTTTTAAATAATTTTTTTAATAAAAAAAATGCATTCAAAAAATACTTTTTAAAAGAATACATTTTACAAACCTACCTCTTATAAAGTATCTTAGCGATAGTACCTTGTACCTTGTCAGAAGTACCTTGTGCTGTTATTTTTTCAAAAAGAACCTTTCGAAAAAGTATCTTTTGAAAAAGGACATTTTGAAAAAATATCTTTTTAAAAAGTACATTTTTAAAAAATACATTTTAGAAAATCTCTTTTCAAAAACCTAGCTTTTAAAAAAAGCACCCTGAAAATTCTGTCGAAAAAATCAACTCTGACCCTACTAATTGTACCTCGTAAGACTTTCTCTGCTCAACAAGAAAATATTTTCTATAACTTCAAGTGTTAAATATGTATGAGCAAAATTTCTACGCATCCCTTTTAGCCAACCCGATAGGCTTTAAATTCTCTGGCTTTGCTGAACTTCTTGGACTTTTTACTTTCATATTAATCACTTGTGTGTACCTTTTGTGCGTGTGTTGAGTTGACTGCATTGAAACGCAAAGAATAAAGTCGAAGTGATTTTCCAATCAGTGTAGTGGAAAGAATATATTTGCTTTGAATTACATTTTACACACCTGCGTTTATTGTTTGTTTTGAGCCTGGCAGGTTGGTTGTATAAAAGTTTGCGGGAAAAAGTGTGAAGGTCATTAAAGTGATTACATTCATTTATACTATATGTCTATGAAACCTTTAATGCACCCTTCAGCCTGAGACGTACACACAAGCAACATGTGTAAAGAGTATTCCAATATACATATATACTATTTTAACCGTCATTGAAATGTTTATGCAGTGCAGTTAATATTACTTACAATATTGTGTTGCCACTGTGTATGTGTTCATTATATAAAAAATCGAGTAAAATTTAAAAATTTAAATTTTCTAAATCATTTAGTTATGAGTTCTCTGTCATCACAAAATAAATTTAAGCTGCAGTATAGGATTTATGCTACCGGAATTTCATTGGTGTTTTGTGTCAGGCTGTTCTAAACTATTATTTGATATTAAATTTGCCATAAGGGCATCATGTTCCCCAGTTTTTAATGCTTAAGCAAAGTCAATCTTTTACGTCAGTGTCTTTAAAAAAATATTCATTTTACTTGTGCTACTTTCTTTATACACTTAATTTAAAACATTTAGCAAACTCTCATTAGAAACTGTTTTAACTACTGGCATCTTACTAATAAAGATTTTCTCCATTGGAATATTGTTAATTTGTTGCTTAACTGATTCCATTTTAATATTACCCATGATGGTGAATTTCATTTAAATATTAAGTAAAGAATATCTCTGTCATCATTGTTATTATCATTTAAATAACACAATTGTTAATATAATTAAACTAAACGAGCAGTGTTCTTCTTCATTTTATTTTTCAGATTTAATTTTTTACTATCTTGTTTGCTGCTTTTTAGTTTCGTTATTAGAAAAGTTGAGAAAAACAGTGGCTATAAAAAGTGAAATAAAATCTAAGGTGATTAAAAAACTTTTTTTTCCCAGAAAAAAAATATGATGATCACTCTTGTTCAAAGTATTTTAAAGTAGCACTATGGGCCACTTTGGTAATGGATGACTAACAAATATTTTTGATATACAAGTCTTTTTTTTTTTTTTCTTTTAAGCAATCATTTCTTGATCTGAAGGAGATGTGAAATATTTCTTTCTTTTTTTTAATATTTAGTTATTTTGACCCCTTATTTTCTTATATTTTATATATTAATTTGAGCTTAAGGTCTTTTTATTAGAGAATTTGAGTATTTTGAGTATTTTTGTCAATATTTCGCTCTCCTTCGGATAGCTTCTTCAGGACAATAATAATGAAAAATGTTTTTTTCTTTCTTTTTTAATTAATTTCAGTAAACATTTACATCCTTATTCATAAAAATTATAACAGGTTGATAATGCTGTTATTTGACAAATTTGTAGGGAAGATTTGTCAAAAAGGAGCTTCATAAACCTATAATATTTATTATGAGTAAGCCCCTTTTTAAGAACGATTTTTCACTTTAAATCTTATTTCACTGGCATTAGTTTTGATTTCAGTCGACCTGTTAAAACTTAAAATTCTTAATTACTTATAAGGCTTTAATTTTTACTTTCATAAAATTGAGAAAGTATGACTATTTAGTCTTACAAAAGCTTTGCAAGCGTAAATACAAATTTGCCTTAAAACGTATATTTACCGTTGAGCAAACATAACCTTAAAATGAGTTCTTGGGGAAATTCATGCTTTTACGTTTTCATTGCTGTTTGTTTGTATTGTTTGTATTGATGTAAATGTACATGTATTATTTGCCAAAATAAATTTCTTATGAAAACAGTGGTCACGTTTTTTGTTTTAGCTATTTGTTCACATGTGATCCCAACTCCAGAATTCTATTTACTGTCTTTTTATATTTCTTTTAACAATCACCTTCGATTCTTTGACACCATGTCCTCTCTTAGAATTTTCATTGCTTGAATAGAAATTTCTATCTCTCACAGCAACCAGTAGCTTATTGCAACTGTTTCAGTTTGTTAATACTGTATTAACATGTAACGTGGTCCCACTGTATCCTGTCATTAGTACATATTCGCACTTCCCCATATATGGTGTGCAATTTTCTGCCAAGCACTCATTGTTAGAAACGTTTATGTGACGCTGTAAAAAATAAATAAATCTCTTTTGTTTGTGTGAGTGCGTGTTGCTATTGCATTGCTCTTTATCGTTCGTTCTTGCATACAACGACACATTCTAGTTGTGCTCTTTAAATCTTTATGAATAATTTTCATCATAAAAGTAATAGAATAAAAGGCAAAGCACAAGTAAAAAAAAAGAATATAAAAATAAATTTTCTAAACAGAAAACGAGAACAAGAACACCTAAACTTGAAATAAAATCAAGCGCATTTAAGCGTTCCCATAAAAAAGACATAAAGACAAACTTAGTGTGGCACAACAATAGCGAAAAAATGGGAAAAAATTACGGAGCTGAGTAATAAGTGGCATCATGTCACAAGGACATCTTTAAAACAAGTGCCAACTTGGATTATGTGTGCATGTGTGAACATATTTGCAAACGTTTATAACACTCATATTTTTCGCTTTTATTAAAGTGAATTTTTTTTATATTCATTTTTATTTATATATATGAAATATTTTGCATGTACTGTTGCTGCTCATTTCCTGTTCCTGTGAGAAATATCATGCTTAATTTTTAAAGTATTTTATTTATACATTTATATGTGTATACGCATGTATGCACTCGCTTTTTATAGTTAGTGGGTATGTTTTACTTTAGCTGTAGTATGACAAACATATGTACACTTCTACCAGGGAGCTGCACCGGTTTTTTTTTTCTTGAAGACTCATTTTTAAATCAAAACATCTTGGAATTTATTTAGACAAAAATTTTTTAATGATACTGCCATAAATTTATTTGTATTTTATCGTTATGATAGATTACTATAGGCCATCAAGTCATTAAAGTAGAAAGAACTCCGTTTTGACAAGACCACACCACATTCAATGGTTGTACCCAGTGGCGAATATCATAATGATTCATAATTACAACAATACTGAATTATCGATCACATAAACTAAATTTTATTTGCCATCATACATGAACTTTTAAAGTTATTTACCCAAACTCATTTATTAGAAAGCCCAACTAGGCAATGTCATTGATGTTCCTACAAGAGTCTTTATATACTTCATTGCATCACAGAGACTCGTAGCAGACTAAATCACTCTATACATTCTGATAATATTTTCTTGATATGTAGTTCTTGATATGTAGAGGAAATCAAAAAGAAAAACAAAAATAAAGTAAGAAAAATAAAAACTAAAGAAGGGGAAACAAGAGGAAGAAAAACAGAAAAAAAATTTTTATTTTTATTTGTGTTGCTTTTTTTTCTGTGTCAGAAAACAGTTTTATATTAATTAAACATTCTTCATTAATAGCATAAAAGGCTTCGTTTGCTCGTTATTAATGGAAAAAACTCATCCACAGAATAATGAAAATCATGCCAAGAAACAAGCTTATTCTCTCGGTGTGGGATGTCTTTAATATCTTGGACAATAGCGGCAATATCTTTAGAGCAGCTACTTTAAGTAGTCTTGAGAACATCTAGTGTTGTACTGATCTCCTCTGCAAGGCGTACAGTCAAGTACGGTTGTGTTGAAACAAAACCACTAGTAAATTGTTGTACAAAAAAAATGTAAACAAATACCACGCATTCTTGTTGAGAAAACCAATTTATGGTCTATTGACTTGTATTCTGCAGTTTTTAGCTTTATTAATGTCCAAGCTAAATTGATATTTAGCAAGTAACAGCAATTGTTACGCCTACATACATCTTAGTTGTTCCATTTTTTTCTGGGAACAGTAAATTATCTAATAAATTTCACTCTATAGACATGAAAGCAAGCACAACTTTTAGACTGTCAAAAATGAGCTGCCGCTGCAGCTCTCTGACCCCTACACTTAACACCATAAGCATAAACTCTCTGTGCTAACGATTGATATTTTTCATAACAGTTTCAACAACACTAACGATTACAACACAACATCCGCCAAAAGTTTATGGAAAAATAAGGAAATATTTTTATTTTGTGCACACACATGCTGTCAGAATTTAAATTGAATCACACCCATTATTCGGCTCGAGTTGAAAATGTGTCCCAATATATTTATGCAAATTTAGTTTTAGTCACTGGCAATTGAAAACAAAATTTAAGGAAAAGATATTGATAAGGAGTGTAACCTTTTTTTTATATCATGTGTGTGTGTGTGTGTATGAATACAGCGTGTTTAATAAACACATGAAATAACCAAAAATTGTTTATACACTCAAAAATGTAAGCAACAATATTGAAGAAAATTTTCTTTGTCGAGAGCCACATTTAAATTTTCAGGTTCCGTATTCATAAAATGTTAACAGAACCCTTCTACTCAGACTTCACGGTCCGTCCGTCCGTTTGTCCATTAAAGGCTCCATTCTCTCAAACGATAAGAGTCAGACAACTAAAATTTTCACAGTTCGCTACAACAAGAAGCACCGAAAACTAGAAAATAAAGTCACAACTAAAGGGAGTCCCCATAGAAGAAACTGTGAAAATTTTCTTTAACTTTTGAGTCGCTTTATCTCATGGATTGTAGAGGATATGCAGTTGCCAGGTCTGTACAATAACATATACTAAATATAACAAAAAATAAAAATTTTTCTCTATTGCTGGGGACAACCTTTAGTTTGAAAATTAGCTAAAACTTTTGAGCGGCAAAAGATGGTGTCTTGTAATTTTCACGGCATGTGAAGTAGTAAGACATCTGTTATACTTTTTGCAGCTTGCAAATGTTCGGTCATTTTCAGCAGTAATTTTTTGCAACTGAGCCAACTGGATTTCTTCAAACCAAAAAAAAAAACAAAGAAATATAAGCAGCACCATTGTTCCGTTTTAATTTTTATTATATTTTTTGTAGTTTCTGTTCCAAAATATTTAAGTAGTTGGCTAAAGGCGGTATATGAAGCCGGCGACATTTGCAGTCGTGTTGTGTTCATGTAGCCTGCTGTGACGAATGTGTTTGTAGCATAAAAGATAGTGGCTTTAAATTGACATAATGGGTATAGTTGCACTGAAACCAAGATAATTTTAAGTTTCGGGAAAAAAAATTTTTTTTTTTAAATCCCATTCATTTTTAGATCCTTTAGATTCATATTTAGACTCTACTGAGCTCAAGTTCCATAAAGCATCAAAAATATATGGTGAACACAAATTACAGACAGTTTTTTATTTGCTTCGGAGTATTATTTAGCGTTTGTTTCATTAAACGAAAAAAAAAAAAATTCAATCACAGCTTTTGACTAGACGATAAATTTTGCCATCTCCAGCTCTAATATTTCTCTTATTTTCTTTTTGATGAATAAGTATTTTTCTAGCACACATTTAATTTGTAATTTATTTGTTTCAGATTCAGTCACATCTCAAGTGCGGCATAAAAAATATATACAAAAATATTCTCTTAAATACGTGACTGTATTCAGTGTGAGTGCGTGACATGCAGATATTTAAAAAAATTTGCTAATTTTAGTTTGTCTTGTTTTGATTTTTATGTATATCCGCCGTTTTTATGCCAAATAATAATACTGGTATAAATTTGAATTCAACGGAAATGAGTCGCAATAAGCACTAAACGGAAATGTGCACACACACACACACACACAGACTCACATTTATAAAGAAAAATACAGGCATAGAATAAAAATTGCTCCAAAAAAAAAAAAAAAATTGTATACAAATTGTTTTTTTAAACGAACATTGTTGCCATAATTCCCCCTGCTCATTCGCTATTTTGCTATTGATGTGCTGAAACATGTATATTTTTGCTTTAAAATTGGATTTCTTTCAAATTATTTTGGCGTTTTCATTTCTCCTTTTGGAGCATTTTTCTGACTGCAGGCATTTAAAAAGTAAATTCTTAAAATATTGAAAAGATTTTAAGTCTTCATTGTGCCAATTTCAATCAGTAAATTTGTAGAATTTAAACTTTTTGTCTCAGAACATACTTCTTTTTTCTTAGCTTGATGTTTTTTTTAACACTTGACTTACTTTACTTAAGTTTTTTTTTTGTATATAAAATAAAAATATTTATAACTTTTATAGTCATGCGACATTAAGAAATGAACTTAAAAAAGTTTTGGTAAGTTCATAAATTTAAAAAGCACATAAATGACATTATTTTTATTATCATTGAGATTTTAATTTGTTTTGCAAGACAAACTAGGGGTAAAATTTGTATGAGAAAATTACAACTAACACGTTTCAGCCCCAAAGGAAAGGGGGCAGGTGATTCTAAACATGCAACAACTTATCAATCACAAGAAAACGCATTAATTTTCTTCACATAAATTTGAAAAATTATAGCACATACTAGCAAAACAGATTTAAAGTTTCGGAAAACTCACAAATAAGGTTTGATTTAAATCTGGCATAGTCTGGTTTTTAATATTTATACTTATAAAATTTAATTAAGAGGTCAGGCCGTACTTACAAAAAATGTATGCGAAAGAAACAACGTTGGCACAGACATTACCTGAAAATTGCTATAATTTTTGTTATTGCCTAAAAGTGTGTGATAATATTACTAAACTAAATTAAGCTCTTACCCCCAATTCTTGACTTGGATTTTAAATGCTATTTCAATTTAAATTTGATTTAAATACAAAATTGAGTCAAACAGTTGCTATTTAAATCAAACTTAAACGGACTGCCATATGATTTTGACATTTTGGTTTTGTTCTGCAAATGAAGAAAATTGCACATGTTTTTTTTTTTTTTTGTTTCATAATTTTATTATTTCCAGAAGGTAATCAACTTCTGTGGCAGTGAAATTGGGAGTCCTTTTATCACTTTTGCTACCCATTTTAATATTTTTTTTTTACAAAACAATTTATTATTTTGAAACTTTTCACAATTTCACTTGCTTCCAAATTTGTTTAAACAGCTGTTTTTTATTGAGTTATCGATAATTTTTTGACACTTACATTGTGCTACCGTACTTTTATTGCAATTAATTACCAAAAATAATGTTAGACTGTAAAACAGAAAGCTATTTTAAGTCTAACTTAAATTTGAAGGAAAATTCACTAATTTTTTATTTAAATCACAAGTCAAAAATCGGGGGTTATCCACTCAACTATTACCCAACTAGGTGTTTGTCCTGACTAAATAATGAACGTGCTTTTACAGGGCTTTCTGGAACATTCCAGCGCCATCTATGTCAGCCTTACTTAGCTGAAAATAAGCCTCTCCACTTTGATATTTCTTAACTGGGACCAGTGTTCAGTGGATTAACCCTATATATGCATTACATTGTACTGGAAATAGAAAATCGGCAAGAGGGATTGGTGGGTGTAAGCATGAAAATGGGTGGTGTTTGTGCAAATTTGGTTAAAAAAAAAAAAAATTATAACATAAGACAGAACATGTATTTTTGCTAAGCTGAGTAAGTCAGGATTACCTGTTGCTAATTTGCCTGTTTAGTGTCCAGTGTACATACCACAATAATCATGATAAATCCCATTACGAATGTATATTTTGACGAACTTATTTTTAAAAATTTATCAGATCTCATTTAACAAATATAATATATACTGTGACATATACACGCTTAATAAACGTATACATATATTTATTTTTTTAAATAAGCCAATAAAAAAAAGCCTGCGTTCACCTATGACGACTACACATTACAAAAAACAAGTCTGCTCTGATCAAAAGTCCACAAACAATTTATTGGGTGTAATCAGTGGGCTGTTCTCGTATTAAATTCACACCCGCCCACTGCACTGATAGTCAAACCGCAAAAAGTATGTCAGGGCTGGAAAATCTATTTGATATTACTTTAGTTCCCCAATCATAAGAAGAACAAAGAATAGTTACCTGAGCCCCATCCCACATTCAATCCCCACTACCTGTTCGCAACAAAACCCTGCGGCTCTTAAAATACAGTTTTTTGCTATTGAAAAGCTTGCACACATAGCAATTACTATTTTCAGTCTTCCAATTCCCCTTGGACTCCCAAACAAGCAATTTCTCATAATTATAGAGGAATTTTTAAAACAAACTTCACAAAAAAAAACCTTAATTTATTGTGCTGCTTCCTCGTATAAGAAATATTTTCTTTCTTGCTGTTTTTCTTTCACCAGCAGCAGCTAAAGGTTTCCTTATTAAAAACTTGCTGCAGCAAAGTGTCAGGAAAAATAAAAACTGACAGTCATGTTGTTGCAAAGTTCTTAAAATACATTTCCGTGAAAAAGTTTTTTATACCAGCGAATTTATTTTCCATACATGCATCGAAATTGTTGGTTGTACTTCTGCTTGTTTCCTGTTTAATCTGACTCAAGGAGAAGTAAAAGTTCACGCAAAATGTTCTAAATATTTGAATGAGGGTTTTCTTTACTATGACTGCTTATGACTTAAGGCCCTTTCTTTTTTCTATTGCTATGAATTCCATAAGCTTTAACTGAAAGTAAATAATAATTTAACACAAATTATGGCTGTTAATGGTGAATATTAATTTATGGCTTTTAATGTAAAAAAAAAAAAAAATAACTTCTTTGTCAGCCTTTATATTTTTTCCAGAAGTAGAAACCAAAAGTCATTTTGAAGTTGTGTGTGCAAATGAATGTGTCTTAGGGGAATTTTCAAAAGAGCCCAGCTGCTCTAACAGCCAAAAGGCAACCGTAGACATAAAATTAAGTTTATTTGCTAAACTCCCATTGACACTTTTTTTCGTTAATAATTTAAATAAATTTGTTTATTCTCATTTGCCGCCAAGCACTGCTTCAAGTTGAATGATTAGTTTAAGTTGTTGAGATCAGGTGGGAGTTTCACTGTACTAAATATCTCTAAGTTCTGTCTACCAATTCTCATGCACTAGGTATTAATATTGAGATTTGGCTGTCTTAATTTGCTTTGCTTTGCGGGCACGTTTTTATAAAAAGCAATACGCCATACGGTGAATTTCAAACAAATAATTCTTTTAGTAAATTTTGGGGCAACAGCGAGCTATTTACACTCATTTGGTTGCTATTTTATATTTACAAAAGAACAATAAATATAAACTAAACTTAAGAGCGGTTAAGACATTGAATTGAACTAGAATTTTTATATTTGATGATTGTCATGCCATCAAATAATTTCAAGTCAAATAACATAATGCTCATTGTAATATACAAAAACAAAATAAGAATTAAGCTACATATAAATTAAAAAATTTTTCCTTAAGCATAAAGATTTTTCACTGCACAGATTTAAGACTAAAAATTCCAAACAGTAGAAATTCCTAAACATGCCAGCAATTGAACAAACGAACACAAATGATGTCAGAAAAATGTTGAAGTGCTCTGAAGTGTTCAAAAAGAAAAGAAAAATATTTACAAAAAATTCTTATAGAAAAAATCTACTTATATATGTATGATTTTTTTTCTCTATTTTATAAATTAAGTTTGCACGTATAAACACAACTGCCTCAATAAGTGCATGATGATGCATGCACATTGCCAGCTAACAGATTGTGAGCACCTGTTTAGGTGGCACGTGTGAATAGACAATTTTATTTCAACAAATGCACACAAATCGATTTATGACTATACTCAAACTGATAAATATTTATGTGCAGGCACTCTTCAAAGTGTTTGTAGATGTGAAGGTATGCATACAAATGCATTTTATAAACAGACTCAAATCATTTTGGCAGGCAATCAGCCAGATAACTGGAAATAATACTCTTTGCTTGTTGGGCTGTAGCTTGTTAAACTTAAGCACAAAAAAGCCTGAAATATGAAACACAATTGGAAATTAAAAAGGTGTGCGGGAAGATTTTCCATCTCAGCAAATTGTAATTAATAATTTACACATTTATAATAATTAACATATTTCATTGGTAAAATGACAAAAATTCATTGTGAATCATTAGCGGTTTTCACTCTTGATACTAATTTTACCACTCTGCTATATTCACTACAATTTTTACCACAAAGCTCGAGTGACTTTCTTACCTCAAAGTCTGCATGTTCTGGCAAATATTCTAAAACTTGCTGAATTATCTGTCCGCCTTTTGTTGTGAATTTTGTCACGTTTTCTCTTCACCAGTATATTTTTATTTGTTTTTTCCATATTTTTTATTTTCTCAACACAAAATTAAGTTTTGCCGGCAAAACGATTCACAGCACAGAATATCTGTGATTCCCAATAATTTTTTAACAATGTTTACTAAAGCTTTTTGTTTGATTTTTTAATCACAGCGTAGTAAATAAAAGTTCAGTACATTTTATTGCTGCAGTGATGTAAACACTAGTACTTTAACCAAATCTGCAACCGAGTTTGCTATCAAGAGTGAGAACCGCTATTGTGAATCATAATGAAACAAATCGTTAATTCTAAGTCAGTACTAGCGTAGTTTTTTTTATATTAATTTAAGAAAACTTTAACCACTACTATTGTTAATAATTTTATTAGGCTTCGTATATTTAAATTTTTACAAAAAATTCGCAAAATTGAGGAAGATTTTTTTATGATAATAATTTTTATCACAGAAAAAACTTTTTCAATTTTGAGTAAGTAAAAATTGAACTACAAGGCCCTATAAAATCATACTTGAGAGGTTAAGTATGAATAATGCACAAGTGTACTTAAAGTTTCTTCTATTCTACTGACGAGTTGAGTGGCATCAACGGAATGTCGGCGGCATATAGACGGCTGAAAAAGGCAGAAAACAATTAATAAGTTCTAGATTTAGAGCTAAAATAATTATGTCATTCTTATTTCACAAATTTAAAAGAATATTTTGTACTTGACTAATTGAAAGACTTGTTATGAACGTTTGTGAAGCTTTGTTTGTGAATACATACTAGAATTTGTAGTCAAGTTGAAGACATTCGTTTAAGTTTTTTCGAGTCTAGTGGCAAATTGAGTGGCATCAACAAAATGTCGGCAACATATAGAAGCCTGAAAAAAGCCTAAACCAAATAATAAGTTCTAGTTTTAGACTAAAAGACATATTTAATGTGATTTTTAATCAACCTCTTTACATGTTGAATTTACATTGCAATCTTCTTGTGTGTATATGGCAAAAAATGTATGAAGTCATCCGACTTTACGCTATTCAGCCATCTTTAATTAATTTCCTTTGACTTAAAGTATTGTAAAAATCTTAACAATTATTGTTTTTTTTAATTTTTTCAGATTATTCACGTGCAAACACGCTCTCCAGGATCCCACTGAATTTTCAGAGCCTGTAAGTCCAACAAAGCAATATTGAAATGATGTCAGACAGCCATCCAGCCAAACCTTCTAGTTCGCAAAACCACAATGTTTAATAAATCTCTGGTGAAGTTCATTTAAAATCTTTTTGTTTTTTGTACAATAAAAACCACTCAGCAAAAAAACCGCTACAAATATGCACATAAAAACCATTTATCGAACATTTTGCATAATTAAAATACCAGCTACCGGAAATGAAACAAAAGATATAACAGCCATTTCAAATACTCAAACCAACAGCTAACAAGTTGCAAGCGATTATAATTGAAACACTTTTAAAGTCATTAGTTTAACAGTTGTTGCTTACGCCCCCAATACTTAAGTTGAACTAAAACGTTTCCTACAAGCAACACTTACAAACGCAGCAACAGCCACAGCCACAGCCACTACCACACCCGCAACCACTCTTTCGTATCCGGTTTCGCTGGCAGGGATATTTATAAAACCAAACGAAAATCAAAAAGAAGCAAACTTAATCTGCAAAATTTAACTAATGTATTAAAGACAAAAAATTGTAAATTTTCTTGCATTGAAGTGTACAAAATGTTTACTCTACCCACTGCTTTGGATTATGTATTGATTGACGACGTCAAAAATCCCAACATTTATACAACGACCGTAATAACAGCCGGTGCTCAAGATGTTGGCGGTCATATGGTAAATGCTATAAACGGTGCAGCTGCTTTTACTGCGGCCACAGTCACTGCCACAACTGCTCTCTACGCCAGCAGTAACAGCAATTCATTTGCCTCTGATTCTCCTATAACAGCAGCATCAGCCTCACCACCTGCCGCTTTCGCTTCCATGCCAACATTATCCACAATGCTTCCAGCGAATGACGATGAGGACAGCAACGCCTTAAGTCATGTGGCAATCGATTTGGGTTCTCTTTTACTGAATGACAGCAGCTTTTTAAACGAGACTGATCTGCTGGCAGATCTGTTCAATATAAGCGAAGCATTTGCCAATGACACGGCAAAAGGAAACTTGACCAGTCCCGAGGAACTGGGCGAACTCATACGCATGGCTGCCACCTCCGCAGTGTTGGGTCTTATGATATTGATAACCATTATAGGTAAGTTATAAAGTAAGTGATATATATATAATAGTATTCTTGTATGCTGCATACGCCCAGGTAAACAGTTGAGCTACACTGATCGAAAAATCTGCATTAATAGAGCGATTTTTACATTAATCCTACAATTTTGTCATTGCTTTTGGGTCGTCATAAAACTTACTTGGAGTTACAAAAATTGTTTCTTTAATTATTGTTAACAGCTGCTACAAAATAGCAGGTCTGACAAAAATTCTCATTAAATTTTTTTCTCTAATTTAACTTAAATATATTTTTTTCTTTTTTTTACATTTATTTTTGACCAATCGCAGGATTAATATTAAAAAGATTGACTTTTTGGGCTAATAATGGTCATACCTTATTCTCAAGATGTAAATAAAACAATTTTATTTCATCGTGGGTTTCTCTCAACGTTTCGTCGATACTGTTTGCCGAATTCTTCAGGAGATGTTTTTTTTATTTTTTTATTTAATCTGTTGAAGAAATATTTTTTATAAGCACATACATACATATGTACATATCTCTGTAATTATTTTTAGTGATTTAATATGAACTTTGTTTTTTAATGGTTTTAAAATTTAAGTTACATTTGTCAAGTTTTAGCATAATAAATAAATAAAAAAACAAATAACATTCTATACAATAGCAATACAAATCTACACATACATATCACGTTTAGTTACTTTTGGTTTAATGCAATTGAATATTGAAGTTTTGTTTGATCCTTGCCTTCTTTAGTGTTTAAAGTTTTACTTAATCTCTGCTGTATTCTAAGGCTCTCTAGTGTGTAGCTCTTGTTATGTGATTTCTCTTGGTCGAAATCTGCTATGTTCTTGCTGCTCTTTACATGTTGTGCTAAAGCCGTAGTCTCTTTTCCGTTTTTAATGCTGTTTTTTTTCCATTCGCTTTTTATTTCACCCTCACTTAAGAGTTTGTCCTGTTAAGTCTTCCGCTTATCTTATCACCACTCCACCATAATCATTCAGCTATCAGGACAACAAAAGGCAAAAGCCCCGGTTTTGAAATCTTGTATTTCTTTTTCTTACTTTTATTTTTTGTTATAATATTGCATTACCATTTCGTTTTAGCCGATGTTTGATGTGTTTTTATTATTCTCTTAAATTTTGTTTCCAAAAGTTGCGCTTCCCGTTTAATCAAATAGATCAAAACGAACCCTACTTGTTTGTTTTCTTTGTTTTATTTTTCAACTCTTTTCAGTTCTTCTAAGCACTCATGTCATTAAAAATCAAGTACGAATACACAAATGTACTTGAAAACATTTTTCTTTCGATTTTTCTTGTATTCAACTCGGTAAACAGCTTTCAATTTAAAAAGTTCACTTAAAAACAATGAAAAGTATACTGAATTACAAAGAACGAAAAAGAAATGAAATTAAAATGAAACAAATTGTTGCTGGTTTTTTATTTTTCGTAGCAAGTTTAAATTACATTGATGAAAGAGTTGTTTTTAATTGACATGGAGCGGGGTGTAACAATTTTGCTTCAAGCAATGATAAACCAAAAGCGGCGAACTCCATTGTTTTTATTTTTTTTCATTCGTTAAATTAATGATACACATTCAGTTAAGTGGCCAACATTATTCTTTTTAAGTCATTATTTATGTTTATTCGTTGATGTGTGTAAGTGTGTGTGTGTGTGTGTGTGTGTGCCGTAAATTTACTTCTGCACCAGGCACCGAGTATTGACTACTTTTTTTGTGCTAAAATTAAACACACTCTTATTTATACTTCTCGAATAACTCTCTGTGTAGTGGTTGGAAGGGCAGGCAAAAACAGAGAGCTTTTAATTTTTCATGTCATTGATGTAATTGATTAAAAACCAAAGAGTATGGACAAGAACAACTGCACCCTCACACACACACTCACACTCATGAATTTATGCACATATATTTATATATTGAACGCAATAATAATTAAAAGGGCTTAAACTGAATGTTTGCGTGTGTGTGTGTGTGTGTGTGTGCCAGAAGCTTTTATGTTGTGTTGCTGTCTTTGGAGATCCCTCAAGCACATGACTGTTGGCAAATTATGTGGTAATTTTGCAATAAAATTTTAATTAATTTTTTTTTTTTTTTGCAGCCTCTTTTATATGCTGCATCTCAAAGGACTAGTCGTTTAAGAAGCTGGCAATCAACCATATCAAAAGAATTTACCTACCACTTTTTCCTTAAGTACAAGCAATAATATAAAACGTTATTCAATTTAAAATGGGTTTCGTCCGTAAAATGTTGTATCTTAAAAAGAAAAATTAAAGCTACAGCCTCATTAAATTTATTTAATATTCTTGGCAATTTGTTTACTTCAGCAAAATAAATTGTGTATTAAAGCACATTGGCTCTCTGTGCTGTTTTGTAAGACCCTTATTTTCTTCTATTCCCCGTTTCCTTCCTTAAACATTTTTCTCTCTTTTATTAATTTATTTCTATTTTATTTGCCATTGAAATTAAACCCTTTTTCACTTTTCCAACATTTTGTTTTGTTTATTTTTTAAGATTTTTAGTTTTTTAAGTGCTTTTTATTTGTATTTCTCGCATCAGATGAGTAAAATCGAGTCTCTGCGTTGCGAAACATTTCGAAAATGTGCTGTTGTTGATTAGAAGTATCTTTACCTTTTAACAGCCTTAACTTTTCTTTTTCAATGCCTTATGAAAGTACTTCTTTGTGGTTTCTATTTGCTTCAAAAATGCATGAGAACAAAAAAGGAAAAAATAAATCTTAGCCGGTGGCTGAAAGTTGTTGTTGACTTACAAAGAATAATAATGATAAAAAAGAAAGCAAATATTGTGTAACATTTCTCATCTGTTGTTGGTGTAAAGCAAAACAATGAATATGTTTTTATATTATTCTTCAATTAAGAAGCTTAGAACTCTCGGCAAATGTCAATGGGGCGAAAATAATTGGTTTGTTCGTCTCTGCTTAAAAAGGTCCTTTGCAAATATTTGTGTACCCAAAACAAATTCATTTTAAAGCGATTCATTTGTACAAAAAAAAAACAAAAAAATAATGTGATGAATAAATTTTGTCCATTGTGTAAACATTACATAAAGATTAATTTTCCTCAGCTTTTGCTGGGAAATTTTTAGGCATATAATTTTTATGTGGAAGCGTAATTTTAACAACAAAGTCCTTAAAAAATTGCCTACGGAAAAAAAATTTTAATAATCTACCATTTTTCATTACTTTTTCTATTGCAAATTGCTTTTATTTTTCCGGCCAATGTAAAATTTTGTCTTGTATGTGTGAACTAGAAAGCTGTAGAGTATCAGTAAATAAGCCAGGGAGCAATACTTTCCCCAAGACCGTGGCAAAATCGTGTCTATTTTATTACGTAACAATTTTTGTTGTTAGCGCAGCTAGAATTTCATCACCGCTTAGCAGGTCAGCCGGCAGCGACTGCGCTCACACTGTGCCGTTTGGCCACCAACCTTGAAGATTATGGGACCACACGAGACGTTGCCAAGAGTGGCTGGCCGCGAAGCACCTGTTTTGCTGAGAATACCGCCACCATTGCCGATGATGTAGAGCTGCCACCAGCAACATCGACCAGACGCCGTGCCTCTCTGCTGATTAGTCATCAGCCGGCCATCTCTAAGCCGAATTAGTGTGTCCCCGCACAGCTGCTGCCTGTCGGCCGGCAAACGTATGTAACCTACGCTTAAGCCATCTTCAATCTCGAGGACAAAGTAAACGATTTTTCGCCCAAAATCATAATGAGCGATGACACTCATTTGCACCTCAGCCGGTACGTGAACAAGCGAAACCATCAATTATAAGGCACTGAAAATCCACGAGTGATGCACTAGGAACCGTTACATCTGCTCAAAGTGACTGCATGGTGCGCTGTTCAGGCTGGAGAAGTTATTGGGCCGTTTTTTCTTTTCATGAACACCGCTGGTTAAAAAACAAGGTACTATAGGGATATGTTAACCGAATTTTTTTCGCAGGACATGTGATTTAACAGGATACAGCAACAGCACACAATGCGCGAGCCACAAGCGATATGCTCTATACCGATCACCATTGACTGTAACATTCTGGCTATCATCGTTTTTGAAAAAGTACGGACCAGTGATTCCACCAGCCCATAAAGCGCACCAAACAGTCAGTTTTTCTGGATGTTTCGACGGTCTTTCGACATACACTTGAGGATTAGCTTCACTCCAAATGCGACAGTTTTGTTTGTTAACATAGCCATTCAACCAGAAGTGGGCTTCATCACTAAACAAAAATTCGCTTATAAAAATCCGGAGCAACGGCAATCTCGTTTTGGGCCGATTCGAAGAATCTACACTGGCTTAAGTCTATTCATGATGAATTGTCAAACCAAACTGAGAATAAATCACTTGACAGCTGTTAAATCGGTCCACATCTGGAACAGTAATGCCAACTTAAAGTTATATACATCGAAAAAAAACACCCTTTATATACAATTCATAATCAATGGTTATTTTTTTAAAGCATGAATCTAACTTTAGAGTAGAACTTTATGATTAACAATTCTTGATTATTTCAACGAGTTTTTAGTTCAATTTTATTTAGGCAGAATTTTTTTTTTTTGTTTTCATTTTTTAATTCAGGTCCAAAAATGAACCTTTTCAAAAAATATTTGCTGTATCTTTCAGCTGTCTATATGCCGACGACATTTCGTTGGTGCTAATCAATTCATCAGTAGACTTGAAAAATTCTTAAAAGTTTGTTTGAAACTTAACTACTTATTTCATAATTCTCATGAACAGAATGAGAATCAGAAATGTTCCAACCAAAAATTTAACACAGCAAACATTTCTTTTTTCGTTTTGCAACACTTCGACGACGGCATATAGACAGCTGAAAGATACAGCAAATATTTTTTGAAAAGGTTAATTTTTGGACCGCAATTAATACATTTGAATTGGCTCTTGAAGCAAATAAATAATTAACTTCATATTTTCATTTTTATTACACCTGTCACTAAAGTGACAATAAGTAATTGGATTTACTTAATTGGGCTGATAATTATCACAAATCAATACTATTATTTCTTTCGTTGTCACACTGGGTGCTTACTCAGCTTAAGTCAAGCGAATTTTAACCTGCATAAACATACCTGCCCGTCTACAGACTGTTTTAATAAATAAAATAATTTTCGCATTAATTTCATTTTTATTCCAGCATATTGAATATTATTTAGAATAATGTAATCACATTTGCTCAGAAAAAACCTTTTTTTTTTCTTCATTTATTTGCATCACGCTTTTTTATAAATAGAAAATAGAAATAAATGATTTTCCACAACATTAGCAAATAATACAATAATCCGCATCATAATTTCAAATTTGTGTTATGGCCAAAAACTGAGCCAAATGGCTCATTTATTGGGCCAGCTAGTGTACGTGTGTTGGTGTGAAAAAATTGGCTTAACTTCAAAGTTTCATATTTTCAAAATTTAACAAAAAAAAAAAAAACATGATTTTTCGTTACTTTCTTTAAATTTGTATGAAAGGTCTTAATTTGGTTTAACAAGCAAGTTTTATATTTCTTTAATATTTGAACAAAAGTCAATAAATCAAGAAAAAGGCCATTAATTTGTCATAAATAAAAAAATTTCCCCTCAAATTTTGCTACAAAATCACAAATCTTAAAGTATATTAACTTCACATTTTTAGCACTGCTTTTCTTATTTATTTAACTTTAATAGCGCTGCCGAATTTTTATTATCGCCCTGTTAAGATCGTTAAGATGTCTATTCTTTTCTTAAGTAGCTTCCATTAAATGTGTTTCTTTGGCTAAAACATCCACTTCATGTATATTTAATGTGCAGGTCAGAAATTTATGAATAATAAATATTAAAATAATATACATACATACATACATACATACATACATACATACATACATACATACATACATACATACATACATACATACATGCATACATACATACATACATACATACATACACATACACATAACTAAAAGAAGGCCAGCTGGCAAGAAATTTGTAGGCGTTGTTTTCAAAACCAACAAACAAAAATTGCTGAAACCAGCATTACCACCCTTTGCAATGAACAGTGGCTGAACAACGAGAAAAAAAGCTTTAAAAATAAATATTTATGAGCTAATTTACAATATTACAAAAGTAAAGCAAAAAGTTATATAAAACAGCGCACAATGGGCTTTTCGAAACTCTAATAATACTAAAATACATAATTTATGAAATATGTGTTCCTTTCATTAAATTTGAGAAAGTTTGTATTTAATAATCAGAAATGGGTTTTTCAAAATTTTAATGTTGCAAAAGTTGTTAAAACAAAAAAGGTCATAAAGAAATTTTAACAATTAACAACTGTGCTGTAAGAAAGTTTTTTTCACTAAACAAAATGTCTGCTCTCAGATTTAATAAAAAATTTCAATAAATCAAACAAGATTTTTTTTTAAATGCGTAACTAAATCGTCAGGAAATTTTTAAGCTCACTTGACGTATCAGAAACTTTTAAATTTGCTTGAAGAGGAGGAACCTTTCAATCTAAATATCTGAAGTGCCAATTTTTTAGTTTTGCATTTGCGAACGTGAGAATGAATTATTTTGACAATTTTAGTGAACACCGCAACAAATATATATATATATATATATATATATATATATATATATATATATATATATATATATATATATATATATATATATATATATATATATATATATATATATATATATATATATATATATATATATATATATATATATATATATATATATATATATATATATATATATATATATATATATAAATAATTTGCAAAATGTGAGTTAAATTTTAGGTTTTTGCTAGACATCTGGAAAATAGTTTGCATATTGTAGGTGTATAGTTCTTAATAGGCTAAAATTCAAATTTTGTGTGGTCACTACTTTTGCGAATATTAACTTAGTTAAGACCATGATACAATTAACAAGGTAGCCTCGTCAGCTAAACCGTTAATCATCTGACTACTTTAGGTTGTCAAGAGACTGCAGAGATGAAAGGCAGCCAAAACGAGATAGCAAATCCGTGTAAGCTCAGTGCATCTCTCTTCTGTAAATGTAGAAGTGTCGTCTTTTTGACAGTTGGCATAAGTTGTACAAAAACAAAATGTATGTTATTTTTATTGAAGTTGTTCTTATTGTAGTGAAGAGGCTGTTGTATCATGGTTAAGACTAATTTAGTTTTATAGTTAGTCGGCTGTTTCTGGATGGCAACACCCTTCATCAGCATTCATTTGCGCTTGGGATGTGCTAAAATTCCCAATTTTATCACTACTGCTTAAACTATTCGGCTAACAAGGTTCACACAATTTGAATTTTCCATTCGTTACCGTTGACAGTTGATTGCTCTCTCATTCTGGTGTTTGAAAATTTGTGTGTTGTTTAAAAAAATTGTTTATATCGAAAAAAAAATTTTTTAAATTAATAAAATAATAGAGTAATGCATTAATTCAGGTCCAAAAATAAACCTTACAAATGTTTTCTGTTTTTGTAGCCATCTATATGCCGCCGACATTTTGTTCATCCTAATCAACTCATCAGTAGACGCAAAAAATTCTTAAGAATGTTTGAAACTTCAAGAATGTTTGAAACTTCAGAATGTTTGAAACTTCAGAGTTTTTAGAGTCTACTGATGAGTTGATTAGCAACAAGGAAATGTCGGCGCCATATAGACGGCTCAAAAAAGCAGAAAGCATATTGTAACCGCCACTCTTGCTGGACACCAAGAAATGCAGCTCTGGCTGTTATCGAAAAGCTTGATTTATTATACATACATATATAAATGAATTTTATTATACAGAAAAAAGAGAAAAGTCATGTCAGAATCCACGTGTGGGAGTTGAGGAGATGACATGTAAAAAATTTTTGAAGATAAAAAAACTGATGGTCCTAAAACCAAAAAGAATTAAAACACTAGGTCATTTGAATTAATTAATAAAAAAATTGAATTTGACTAAACCTGTGTTGTTAATCAAAGGGCCATCGCGGACTACTACCGTCAACACATATGTTATTTATGGTAAAAATAGGTTCGGTTCTACTCGGCATCACACTGTTATTCAAGGCTGGAATTACACTGTAAAGGTACTGTTTTGTTCGACTGGAATTCAATGGGTAATTCTGCTGGATTCGCTATTGAATTCAACAGTCTTTCAACTGTAATGCAACACTGGAAATTGTGACTGCATTTCAAATGTAATTCCACTTGAATTCCAGCCAAAATGTTTATTGGGGTGCTTAGATTTACTACTGTTGTATGTATGTGTGTTTGTGTGTGTGTGTTTAGGCAAGACCGATTAATGGCAGCTACATTGGTCAGGGCTGATTTGTGTGGAGAAAATTGTGCAACACCTTAAAGAAATCTTTTTTCAATATTTAATTTATTATTTTCTTTTATTTTGTATGGGACTCCCCTCAGAAGCCGTGGTCTGGGATCGGCAGGTTTGAAAAAAATATTAGGGAGAAAAAGTTATTGCCGGGTGGTCACTCATTTGAATCCTTTTCGGCCCCTCTGGGGCAAGTTAGTGTGATGGGGGAAATTAACATTTTCCAGAGCCCCAGATACGTGATCTAGGACCAAACACAATAAGGGTGTCGGTAGAGGAGTACAATATATGACCAACCCCCAAAAATTATTTTTATTTATATTTTTGAAAATACTGACAACACAGCATGTATCTATTCCTGGTGGTTCCGATGGAAAAATTAAAAAAAAATAGAAATTGGACACGTAACTTCTGGTGATTTTAAAATAGTTGGGTTGAAAATACAATAGTGTGGGAATGTGGAAAATACAATAGTACATGTCAGTACTATGTATACGCATGCAAGTGAACGTAAGTAAATTTTGCTTCATTTCCCAAAAAAATCAACACCAATCTATTTAATACGTAGTATTTGCCTTTTCTTAATTAAAAATGTTGGTATTCTATTCTACTAAGTTGCTTTTGTTTAATAGAGAGCTCTCTCCAAGAAACCTCAAGCATTTTTCCAATTTCAGAATTTCTATGTCTAAGAAATTTTTCTCAAGGATAATTATATTCACAATATGAGGAATGAAAAATATTCTCTTGAATAATAATTCACAACTGACTTGGTTATTTTTCAAATCTTGACACAAAATTGTAAAAATGATTTTTCTTCTCAATTTTGCCCCACCGTGTCTGCCTCAATTAATATAATGGAATATTGTGGTTGAAATTGTGAAAAATTATGTGGTTGCTTGCGTTTTTTTGTTTATGCTGTGGCAGCAGTTTGTGCATAAGTATGTGTGTTGTTTTCAATTATTTGTGATTAATGTCCATTTTGTCTGCATTTTGCTGGAAGCCAAGAAGAAAACAGCCACCTCTCAATCATTCATTATCTTTGGCTGGCTAATAAAGAAATGTTATGGCATTTATTTAACAAAAATGAATGCGAACAAACAAAAAAATAAAGAAATAAGAATGTTAATTTAAAAGAATGAGCAACAAGTAGCGTACACAATTCTTTTTTTTCCCATTTACCTCAATTTATTTGCTTTAAGCAGAGAAGCGATTTTCCTTAAATGGAAACACTTAAATGAGAATCATATAAACAATAAATGAGTTTATTCGCCAACACAGTGATGGGGAGTGTTTGTGTGTGTATTTTAATTAAATAATGTAAACAAGGAAAACAAATACCATACTGATTGGAGTTTCAGGCTTTATTAAATTTCTTCATTTTTGGAGGCATCAATTGGCTTTGATGTGTAAAGTAATATCCTTTTAACTTTAAAAAAGGTGATTCCATATCAAATCTTTTGTCTTGTCCGCGGGAAATACTTTAAGTGATTAATCAAACAACAAGCACATAAGTTTAGAAATGAAATTTGACATGAAATTTTATAAACAAATGTTTGTTGCGGTACAGTTACATTGGCAAATGTAAGCCTACACAAAACGTGACCACTACTCTGTTGCTGGAACTTTGTTTCCAATAGTTATCAAACAGTGCACATAGATAATAACATTAAAATGACATGGGATAGTATACGGACAAATATGATCCTCAAGGTGCGGTAGCATACGAACTAATTAATAATGGCACATTTTTGTGAGAAAAACTTGACCACGACTTTATTGTGAACATTTAATTTGGGCAAAGACATGCATAGAAATAACTAAAAATACATCAATACGAAAATGAAAAAAAAAAACAGGAATACAACATTAAAAATTTGTTGCCAAGAAAACGTGACCCCTACTTTATTGTGCACATTTATATTGAGCAACTAACATCCAAATAAACAAAACAGTAATGCTAAATTGAAATAAAAGATCAGAAAAACGTAAATGCATTAAATTTCATTAGATCACATTTTGAGGTTATATTTGCTCAAGGAGCAAATGCATTTTATGAAACAAATTTTCATTCGCTTTTACAAAACTTATGTAAGACCTGTATACTGCTTGTTTTGTGTTTGCTTGTTGAGCAAAATTAACTTTAAACCTTACTTTTCGAGATTTAATGTTTTATCATTCTTTTGTCTTCTTCTTTCTTTTTGTTGGGTTAGCCGACAAGTGTCTTAAGTATTTATGTTCTTTCCCGAAACACAGGTCAACAGTAGAGTAGTATTCTCGTTATTTGATGGCCAATGTTACCAATGTAAGTCCACCTTAAATTCAACATCACCTGAGTGCTTACGACAAGCATTGTCGCTAATTTTCAGCGTAGGCTGCTAACCTTTAACTTCTTTAAGGTTTCTTAAACACTCTTTTTTATTAACAAACTTTTTTATTTACGCCGCTGAATTGTGCCTTCCTTAAGTATGTACCTTTTTACAATTTTTTAGAAGTGCAAAAGTCATTCAACTAAGCTCATTACATTCGCTCCATCAACTTGTTTGTCTTAAAGAGTTGAAAAGCCTTTAGTCCCAGTTTCGAAAGCAGTGTTTAATCTTATAGACAATCTTCTTTTTTTTTTTTAATTAAATCACAAAAACATCAAAGAAAGTAATTTAAACCCTTTTTTTCTCCAGCAGCTCAAAAAAGGAAAATAAAATACTTAAAGAAAATATGCACTTTGTGTTCTACTGGCTTTTACGAAATTAATTTGTATGTACGAGTAGGTATCACGTAGTTTCACTATTTGTCATTAGCTTTGAGAATATTTAAATTTTATGCCGTTGGTCTTGTTACAAGCATTTTTTTTTTTTTTTTTTTGTACACAAAATGCTAATAAAAAGATTTTTGTTTATTTTATTTTGAAACCACTTCGAAAACAGTTTTATAATGCTTTAGTTTTTGTTTTTATTGTTGTTTTTTTTTTTTTTTTTTGTTGCTTTGTCGTTTTAGTGCGAACTCCTACAGAAATAAATAATTTTACGTACTCAAGCGGCAAAAGCACTTTGTACCAGAGATGGAAAAGTTGATACAGATACAGATTGACTAAAAATACAGTATGTACTGCTATTCTTTTTGGTTAATGTTAGGGGAAAGCGAGTACTGTTACACTGTATTCTCTTGAAAAAAACATATGCCTTTAACGTGTAGATGAAAACTAAATAAATCGGTGCCGTAAGGCTGGTGATGAAACTTCCGATTGCCATCCACATGTATGCCGAATATAATTTATTCTTGAGGTTAAAAAGATACTTGAATTTAATTTTTATTTCCCTTTAGAGCTGATTGAAGTGTATCATTCTAAGTCTAAGTACATGTTTTTAATTGTTTTCTGTCTTCATCACCCGATTATATGCCACTCGACTAGTCAGTCGACCGAAAAATGTAGAGTAGTAAAAATTCAAACATTCTTTTAAGCGTCTGGGTTAGAGACCCAGGCGAGAAGAGTACCACCAATAAAATAAAGTGAAGAAGACAGAAAACAATTAAAAAAGTTCTACTTAGATTCGGGGTAATACATTAAAAAAGTATTCGGAAAAACTTGCTGTAATACCAAAATGAAAAATCTCATTAGCCATCCCAGCTTTGCATTTCTTTTCTCTCCCTCTCTCTTTCTCAATATCTTGCTCTTCGCTTCTTACCTTCTTACCTTGGCTGTTTACTGTTGAAAGCAGTGTGACCTTGTGTTTTATTTTTTTTTTTTTTTTTTTTTTTTTTTTTTAAGTTTCCGCCACAAGTATGTCAAAAAGTAAATATTTAGGAAAGACAAAAAAAAGGATACCAAGTAAATAAATAAACGTGAAGTGATACAAAAAGGAAATATCAAAGAATGCTGAGAAGAATTATCAAAAAGGAAGATGTATGTATGTTTATTGCACTGGTTGTTGTGTTAAATCAACACGTAAGGGTTACTTTTAAAGTGACTTTTATTTTTTTTTTTTTTGGAAAAAAAAAAAACTTTTTTTTGTAAAGGCAAAAAAAATATATATATTTTGCCTGTGGCAGTTACTTTGATACATTAAGAAGGAGAATAAATGTGCTGTATTACCCTGCAAGAAATGTGACGAGATTTGCCATATGGTTGGCCTTTTGGCAAAAAAAAACGGCACTGAAATTAAACGCTTGACATGGCAAATACGAAGGGATGGTGTTAATAGGAATGGCAATAGTGATATAAGCAAAAAGAGTCGAGACATGTGTCAACGTTTTGCCATCTTAAGTCGAAATTCAATTGAAGCGGATTTTAATGTTCCAGTTTTATGCGTTAAGATTTTATCTGTAAATAAATCTTTTTAATTGTTTTCCATTTCTATCAGCCGTCTGTGCGCCACTGATATTTCAATGATGTTAATCCCCTGGTTAGTAGGCGGGGAAAATATTAGATTTATGTTTGAAACTTTACTCAGTTATTCTGAGGACAACGGGGAGTTCTAGGACACCAGTGGTCCGGTCTCACGACTTAAACAAGATACTAACATGTTATCCATTTTGCGGTTTCAAAAGTAAACGTAAATAAAACACATATTAAATATTTTTTTTCCTGATATTTCTTTTTTATTATAAGGTTTGAACGTTGACATTATATGTGCAACACTACATAATTGAAATGACCACCACGCGAAGTGTTGCAAGCATTGATTCTTTTGAGGTAATTTTCGACCACTTTTTGACACATATTGGGTGGCATCTCAGCCAAATTTGACGAAGGTTGGTTTTTAAGTGCTCAAGAGTTAAAGATTTATCTGCATCAGCACGGTCTTTCCCGTGGCCCCACAAAAAAAAAAAAAAAAGTATAATGGTGATCGTGGAGACCAGTTGATATCGCCATGACGAGAAATTACACTGCCAGAAAATGTCTCTTACAATAAAGCCATATTCGCTCGAGTTGTGTGACATGTGGCGACTGCTGTATAAGCTCGCTGTTAACTATAGTACTGTAGCAACCATACTGACTTTTAAGTTCAAATTTATTGCATTAATTATTGCCGCAACAAACGGCTAATAGCGATTTAGATAAATTTCTAAGATAAGAACCTTCTATGTTCTTTGTAAATGCTGCTTGTGAGGACTACAAGTTGCTTAGAGTGTTCGAGAGATTTTGATGTGTTTTAAATCTATTGTTGTAGGCATAATGCTAGGCGCGTTTACCTAATAGTGTAGCATAATTTAAGGATTATCGATTATATTGAATTGAACATAGTAGTTACAAAAGTATGATTGTTCAGATTCGTAACGATATTTACAAAGTATAAAGAGGTTTCCTATTTTTCTGCTTTATAATTTCACCATGAGAAAAAGAATGTCATAAGTGCAATCTATACTTATAGTTATACTAAACATTGCAAAACTTTCACTGCAGGATATAATTAAAGCACATTGCTTAGCATTTCTGTTTTCTTAACAACTGTCGTAGAATGAGCAACTGTTGCTTGCGGTGATTTGTGTATCATTTTTATATCGGTATCAGAAAACAAAAATTTTAAAAATTCGGTACTGAATTCAGTATTTGATATTTCCAATTGAAATTCATTCATTTTACGCAGATAAAACATAACTGATATGTTGCCGAGCAATATCCAAAAAAAAACAATATTTTTACACGATAAAATATATTGATGAAAATAAATGAGCGAATTCCACTTAAATTCTAAAAGAATCCTTCAACATTCAAAAATGAACTTAGTTATTTATTCGCTATAAGAGCCAATTGAAATTTATAATTTTTGGTCTATTTGTAGTAATAATTCCCTTGAAAGACAAATACGAAATTTATTTATATAAAATTTAGATCGATACATGTGTTAATAATTCTTACAATTTTGCGTCTTGCGTGAAAGATATTTAAAATCGCATGAGATAAAAAAAAACTAGCAAAACCAATAGGTTATAAATTGAAAAACGAAAAACTTAATTTCCTTATAATGCTTCAAATGTTAATAATTTCTAAGACATTCCCATAATTTTGCATCTTCCGAAAAACACTTTTAATATAGCAAACGTTAATAAAATATTTAACAAAAGTTTTTTTCACAGAAAGCATTATTTGCAATCATGAGCTGGTGTCAATTATCCACACTCCTTTCACGCATTTTAATAACTTTTTCAAGCAAGTAGAACAAAATAAAAAGCACTCTACCTCATAAAACTTTAAAAATTTCTACCATAAACATAAAAAACAAAAACTCACTTTCTAATAATTACTTCAATCTGTTTCACTCCAAACTGTTTAAGGCTTCATTCACTCATCCAACCATTCAGTTCAACCAGTTTTCATTTACTCTCTAGTAGTATGGCCAAGGCTGAGGAAAGTTTTCACTTCCTGCAAAAGGACTAGAAAAAATAAAGAAGGAAAAACATTAAAAACATAACTTTTGCAATTCAATCATTAATAAATACTTTTATGCTTCTACAGGGAGAAAGAAATTCGAAAGAAACCAGCACGTAAAACTGCTGCCACACACCGACGTCAATCAAAAATTTATTTTATAATTTTGTAAAGTTTTGCAAAAATTCGTTTATTATTTTTCACCAGCAGATGAAATGAAATTCGAAAATTTAAGTTTTCTGACAGTTTCTCTATTTTTACAATTTTTTTAGAAGTTTTTTTTTCTGGTTTATTATGATTTACAAATAAATTGAGGTATAAAAACTTTATTTTGTTAGCAAATTGAAAAAATGTATATATATCTATGCATTAAAACTGTAAGTCAATCATTTAAATCGTTATAAAAAGTTTTTGGGGTAAAAAAAATATTTAAAAAAAAACCACCACCCGGAGATTATTTGCTCAAATCAAACAAATAGAAACAAAAAAATATAGTTCAAATGTGTTTACAACTTTTTCATTTTTGCCAGCATGTAACTGACATGAAGTGCAACTATAAATTTTAATGTTATAAAATCCACCCCAAAGAGTTTAAATAAACTACAGCAAAACAAAAACAAAAAACGAAATTATATGCAAAATAGTTCCAGTGACCCTTGAAGCGGCCAAGCATTGTTCAGGCTTCAGAAAAATATAAAATGCGAAGCGGAGCTAAAAAAAAGAGTTTGTATAAATGAAATAAATTGAATGCATAAAGTATTTATAATATAACTTTTTCAAAACGGATAAACTTCATTGAAAACGCACATTTAAGCTCTCATGACAAACGTAAACTCTTAAGCACTCGCTTAAGTCCGTTAAACAGTGATCTGTCTGGCTTTAAGTAGAGGGTCATTTTGGCAGCATTAGCAACCTTTTTTTAATTTCTAAACCTGTTCTTCTCTCTTACTTTTCTTGTCTTCTTTAAAAATCACCATAATTTTATCACAAAAAATCTTTTTCAATTTTGAGGAAGTAAAAATCGAACTAGAAAGCCCGATAAAACCACTAACAATTGTAAATCATTTATTTCCACTATAAAATTGAAATTAATTCTTAACCTATTTATACCGATTGGTTAACGCTCACTTTTTGTTAAAGAGTAGTTATAATAATGAAAAATTATTCATGTGTTCCTGTGGTAAGTCGTTAGTTAAAACTAGAATTTTATCGAACAGATAAACGATTTTTTATTTTACAACTTCCTTTTAGCAAAAAGTGAGCGCTAACAATAATTCAACCGGTAAATTAACTTAAGGTTTAGCTTTTACATTTACCACATTTGGCTATGTCTTTGCTATATCAAACAGAAATGTTTAATGAATGGCACAAAGTTGCCTGAAAAAACTAATTTTTAAAATCTTTCCAAAGTATTGCCACAAATTAACAAACAAAAAAAATACAAATTTTTCTTACCGGTAAGCTATAGTAATGAAAATTGCTTGCCAGTCGATTTATCGTTCACTTCTATGAAAGGTACTTTTAGCTGACGCTACACTTGTCGCTAACTCGTAATAATAGCCTTAGGGCCATTTTTACAACTTGCCGTTAGTCCAAAGCAAGGTTTTATCGGACAGATAAACCACTCTTCATCATTACAACTTCCCGCTAACAAAAAGTGAGCATTAAATTATTGAAACAATCATCCAACTGGTAAATTAACGAGAGGCTAATACCCTAGACAGACGACAGCGTTAATGCTCATTAGTGGCCATTTTGCGCATTTAGTCGCGCATTATCTATATTCGAATGAGGATTTAGCTCTGTCATAAATGCCCAAAATCAAACTGCATTTATACTAAATTCAATTACATAATATGGCAGCACCGTCGAAATCCGTCAGCTGTTGATAATTTGCTTACTATTGTGAATAGATAAAATGGATTCATAGACAAAAAAGGCAAGCCGTTTTAAGTGTTACAACAAATTTAAATTTGTGATTACTAGTGCACGCCCAATTTTTGTATTATGGAGCAGTTTCATGAAAAGAAATTTCAACTTTCTTGAAAATAAATGTTCATTTCCTATCAACAGCATACCTGCAAATTTTACACTCTGTTTTTTATCCCTTTTCTGTGTAAAAGCAAACTCGAAGAAAATATTTTAAATGCGAAAACAAAAAATCAATAGCAACAACAGCTGTTTTTTTAATGCAGCTGTTTACTGAATGCACAAACCGTCGTCTGTCACCGTAAAATTTTAATTCAAATTCGTTCTTAATGCAAATTAACTCGGCCGTCTGTCTAGGCTATTAGCTCTTGGATTTAGCACATTTGGTGGTGTGCTAACTGTATTACACTGAACTGATTAATGAATTAGAAAAATTTCTCTGAAAAAAATTAACCCTTCATGCATTTACTCTTCGTCTAGACTTGAACCTTACAAAAGTTTTGCCACAAATTAATCACCCATTTACACACGCAAATGGGTCAGTAGACTCAAAAAAAAATTTGAAAAAAAATTATTTTAAGATTTCTCGAGTCCACTGAAGAGTTGATTAGCAACAACGAAATGTCGGCGGCACACAGACGCCTGAAAGAGACAGAATACATCAAGGTATATTTGGAGATCTAAAATAACTACTAGTCTTATATTAATATAAATTTTATAGTCGATCTACATGACTACGATAAAATTGGAGTGATCGAAATTTTTAAAGAAGACATAAAAGGTAAAGTTGAAGTCTTACAGGCTGGGCAACATACCATGGCTGCTTCACGACTACCATGTCGCTCATCAGCACCCCGTCTTCTAAACAAATGTAGATCACATTGTTGTTGATTTTGTCACGAAAAATCTTTCCCAACATTAAGGAAGCAAACATCGCACTGGAAAGCCCAGTAAAACTATCAAATTATGACTTGCTCAGCTTCTATTACGTTACTCCCATTTCTGCTTTGTAGTAAAAAATTCTTTAAGTGTCACTAAAAAAATAAAGCTTTAATAGATAGTGAGTTTCTGGCTTGTAGCATGATGCCTCACTACTTCCCAGCAGACACCACAGAACTACTTAAAAAACAGTACCTTGACGAAGGATGGCTATTTGCACTTATCTATTTGTTTTAATTCACCCCGAACATTATATCTTCATCTAAATTAAATTTAATTGCCCTCAATATACCACACAATGCATATTTGTGAGCTTCGTTTTTTTTTTTTGTATTTTGCTCAAACCTGTTTCAGCTTATTACTGTCTTTTTTAACATTTCAATTAAAATAAAATTTACTAACAGATCTCTTTTATTCAATTTTTCGTTTCATTTTCCCTGGACGCTCTTTGCACAAATTTGTTGATTAAATTATCGTTTGGGTACGAACTTTTTTGTGCTGCGCGCTGCCAACTCATGGACACAATGGACACATTGCAACAATAATGCCGAAAAATAACACACTGGAAATTAAAATGATTTTGACATTTCGTTTAAAATGATAATGATGCGGGTGATGATGCAACGACGTGCCACTTGCATTTTATAATGAACAATTACGCGCGCACACACACACACACACACACACACACACACATAAACATACACTCGCCGCACTGTGATTGTGAATTCCAATGCCGCCAAAATATATTTAAATACATAATGAACTTGCAACGAACATCACATGTTCTTTATACTGTTCACATTGGGTGGCCTGCACTCATTTGTGTTCTGTTTGTTGTTTCAATTTAAAATAATGATGACAATAAAAAATGGAAAATGAAAACCACACCAACAACACAACTAACAGGCAATGTTTTTGTAATTGCTGCCATTATCTTGGAAAGAAACCTACAAAATGTTGCTAATTACTTGGTAGCATCGCTGGCTGTTGCAGATTTATTTGTCGCCTGTCTTGTGATGCCACTGGGTGCGGTCTACGAGGTAAGTTGCATGAATAAATGTGCATGTGCTGATTTGCATCATGAATATTTAAGAGGTACCACCCTTAAAGAAATTTGTTTAAATTTCTTCTTAATGAAGACAAAATTAGCATACAACCGGAAGTCTGTATTTACCACACGCTGTTGAAAACGAATTTTCTTTCTCAAAATACACATGACAGTTTGAAGTTGCGGTTTTACTGTGCGAAAAATCAGTAATAAAAATTCCTTTTTTGTTCTTTTCTTCCAAAGTTTATTGCTCTTAGTTTTTAATTTAAATTTCAGTTTTGAAGCTGATAATTGGGGACCTCAATTAGGGTCGTTTAACAACACCATTTCGTTGAAAATTCAAATAAAACATTGAATGCCAATTAATTGGAATGTGTAACTAAATAATTACAAGAGATTTTGCTGCGAACTGAGCAGTCCATATTCTAGACAAGCTTGTTTTAATTAAGAAACAGCAAGCAAACCTTTGGGAAAAGCATATTGTTTTAAGAAATTATTTTGAAACTTTTCCAAAAGGAAACAGGAAGAAATTTAAATTTTAAAAAATATTACCAACACACAATTTGAAAATAAGTTATGGCCTCAAAAACTGCTATTCAAGAAATGTACCTGCTTAATAAAATACATTTCCGATTTATTATATTTAAAAAAAAATTTTGTGGTTTAAAAAAATTTTAAACAAAATAATAGAACTTAATTATTTATTTGCTTTAAGAGCCAATTGAAATGTATTAATTCAGGTCCAAAAATGAACCTTTTCAAAAAATGTTATGTTTCAAACAAACTTTTGAGAGTTTTTCAAGTCTACGAAATATCGTCGGCATATAGACAGCTGAAAAATACAGCAAACATTTTTTTTTTTCGAAAAGGTTCATTTTTGGATCTGAATTAATTCAAAATAATAGAAAATAAAAACAATTAAAGATTCCTGACGATGCTAACAAATTGTTAGCGAAATATATAATAATAAAGAAAGAAAAATATAAAGACCTAAAGCTTTAAAAAATAGTGTTGTTTTGAAAAAAGTGGCTTGCGAAAAAAGCAACTTTTAAGCAAAGGACATTTGAAAAAAAAAATTGAAAAAATACCTTTGAAAAAGTATTTTTAATAAAATACCTCTTAGAAAAGTTATGTTTCAAAAATATGTGCAAACGTGGAATAAAAACTGTTTTACAAAGTAGTTTCTGTTAAAAAAATAAAACCCTTTAAAAATGTGTTGTATTAAATACTTTAATTTTTAATAATATATTTTGTGTATAATATCAAAAAATTCTAATAAAACTAGCTGAATAATGTGTTTTATTCTCTAATTTATTCATTTAACTTTCCGGCCATCAGATAAGCCAGGGCTGGATATTGGGTCCGGAGTTGTGTGATATTTGGACTTCAATAGATGTCTTATGTTGCACAGCATCCATATTGCATTTAGTGGCGATAGCTGTAGACAGGTAAGTTCCAATAAATTGTTCTTCATTAATATTTTTTATTAATTCAATTCAAACGTTCATTACGGCAATGAGTTTTCATAAATCTAATGAATAAATTTCATGAAAACTTTTTCATTAGTTTTCATAATTGTGCTAAAAAAAAAATATCATTGGCTTCAAAGTGGGCCGGTCGCATGACCCGCAGCCCGTTTAACATCATTGGATTTATGAAATAATTTCGTCAAACCCAATGAGCAATTTCATTAAATCAATGCTTTCCTTCAGTGAGGTTTTAATTATCATTCGATTTCTAAATAAATTTGGACATATGGTAACATATTTCAGTATTTGGCAAAAGCCTAAAATATTGAATATGTGTTAATAATAAGATTATCGGTAAGGTTAATAATATAAGTCACAAACAATAATAAACAATCAATGAACAAATTTCTATATTTACACCGGTATTCATAAAATTTAAAATGTTGTTGAAATACATTTTAGAACAAATTTTATATGAAAAATTTTTTCTTAAACTTATTTAAAATACACTTTATTTTTTATGAATACCGGTATTAATGTTTTAGAATTCCTTGATTCCATAAACCCCAACTTTGGTTGAAAAACAATGAATTTTTTCATTAAATTAATTTAGGAATTCCTTAGTTTTATGAGCAAAATCCCTTTACGTCACTTAAGCCGACAACATTTATTTTTTTAAATGTCAACCTGCAGCCAATTTTGAATCTTTTTAATATTTACATGAGATAATAATCTATAAAAAGATATTATTAAGAAATAAGAAACAAAACGTAGCACAACAGTCCATATATAGCCAAAATAAAATGATAAAGAAATTTTCTCTGCGAGCGCATCGAAACAAGTTTTGATACTGAAAGTGTTTTCTGGTAGTAAAATGATTATTAAAAGATAAAAAGTAAAAAACGCCCATATAAAACTGATAAATATTGTTGGCCGATTGTTCCAACAATCAAAGTGAAGCACTTACAATGAAGTTAAGCCTATAAGCTCAGTCGAATACTTGCAGTTCTCTGCAAAGATAGTTTTCGTTCGAAGATTAAGTTCGAAGACATCCAAATGGCTGATGACTTGTGTAGCAACAAGGGAACACCAACTTTACGCATCTAAAAAAAGTTTTCAAATTATTTTTCTGCCTTTTTAGAGAAATGTTAGTCACGGCATAATTTTAAGTAAAAACAAAAAACTTGGCGCAAAGAAACTCTCAACTAAAACTTAAAATTATTTCTGTATTAATTTTATCAAGCTAAAGTTCTTTGTATATTAGTTTTGTGATTGATATTAATTAAATAAGACAAAGAAGACATCGAAGACATTTAGCATCTCTCGTCAGCAGCCGTCCTTGAACTCAGGGGCTCATTTTTCTAAAGCGACAACCATGCCACTCAGCCAAATTCAAGGACGGGTGCTGACGAGACAGTGTGGCGGCTTCGAAACAACTAGTTGTCCACCCTGCTAAATGTATTTGATATCTTCTTTGTCTTATATAATTAATATTAATCACAAAAATAATATAGAAAGCACTTGAGCCTGATAAACGTAATACAAAAATAATTATCTAAGAAAAAGTTCGAATAATGAAAATTAATTAACTAAAACTTAAAAACTTACACCGGTATTCGTAAAAAATAAAACGTTGCTCAAATACATTTAAGAAAAAATTTTATATGAAAAATTTGTTGTAAAATGTGTTTCAGTAATGTTTTATTTTTTATGAAAACCGGTGTTAAACTTTATCACTGATACAATAGCAGCAAACACAAAAATCAATGGGAAATCAATTTTAATGTAGGAAAATTAAAAATTCCAACACACAAACAAACAAACAAAAAACACGTGATAAAATGAAAAGCTTGTCAATGAAATTAAACAGCCAGTAATGAAGAGCTCAGGTGATAGAATGGCTGCAAACTGCTGCTTAAAAACAGTATGCCATTAGTCATGACCTGGGTTCGAAACTAATTTGGGGACTAATGAGCAACGTGGTGCTTGTGAAACAGCCCAGGTATGTAGTCCAGCCAGTAAGTCTTCAACTTTACTTTTCTTGTCTTCCTTAAAAAAAAAAAGTTTCATCACTATAATTTTATAGCAAAAACATCTTTCTTAGTTTTGAGCAAGTAAAAATCGAACTCAAGTCTAAAAAAATTTTTTTTTTAAATATATGATATATTACAAATATTAATATATCAATCGTAAAGTTTAAATTAATGCTTAAAACTCAATCAATTTATAAAACTTTTCATAATGTCAAACAACAACAAAAAACCCCGTGCAACATCTAGTTAAATTTTTGTGAATATAATTTCCATAAAACTATTAAAATAAGAAATTCCTACTCTAACATATACATACATACATACATACATACATACATACATACATACATACATACATACATACATACATACATACATACATACATACATACATACATACATACATACATACAAACACATGTACACAGCGCATAGAATTTCAATTTGCTCTGCCAAAAACCAAAACTAATCGATTTAAACCACAAAATTTCTATAATTTGCAAGTTGTCTAACAAAACTCAATTATAACAACTATTGCAATTATGCATTTACAAAACTGAATTTGAAATGAATGAAAATAACAAATTTAACATTGTTTTTGACAATATAAATCATCGCATCACGTTGGCTTATTTTATGCAGCACATAATAACAAAAATACAGAAAAGAAACATATTCATATACAAAACTGAGTTGTTGTAGTCGTTGCATAAATTAAATCACAATTTTAATAACAAATTTAAATTATGAAAAATTATGTTGCAACGAAGAAAAACCAATCGGTAAAAAATCGAAATGTTTTACTAATAAACTAGACTTGTGTCGGACTTGGTGTTTTGTTCGTTGTTGCCAAAAACGAACAAAAGACCCAGTTCGATATAAGTCTATAATAAACCTTTAATTAAATAAAAATTTCACAGCATTCAATATTATGATAACAACCACTAATTTCTTCCACAAAGATGGTTTTTGTCCTAGATAACTTGTGGATCAACCTTAATGATTTGCAAGCTAGCTTGTTTAAAATTTATATAAAGCTAAGAAATCGAAAGCGCTCACCATGCAATAGTATGATAACATACACAAATTTCTTTCAAAAATGTGGTTCTTGTCCTGACTACTTTTCATGTATGTGTGTTTAAATGATTCTGATTATAAGCTGGAAATTCTTTGAGAATAAACGTAAGTTAAATGTAAGTAATGCCTTTAACACATTTGCCGCAGCAGGCTACACTAACACATGACTACAAAGATTGCCGGCTGCATATATCGTCTTGCGTTCAGCTATTTAAATATTTTGGAACAAGGAGCTACAAGAAATATAATGAAAAATTGAAATAGAAAAATTGGTGATACTTATTTTTTCTTATGGTTTGAAGAAACCAAGTTGGGTGTTGCAAAAGATTACCAAAAATTTGCAAGTTGATAAGGTCATTAGCGCAATGTCACCTTTCTAGGACCCAAGTAGGCCTAACCGTCTCATAACCGGCAGCCCGCGAAGCGTAAGAGCATGGCAAGATGCCACTGAGCAAATACTCGAGAAAACTTCTCAACTTGAAGAATTTTAACTACAATCAGTTTTAAAAAGCAAAATACTTGTAACAAAATTATATTAATCACTACATGCAAAAATTGACTTGAAAAAAATTATATTAATTATTGATCAATTATATTAATCACTCACTACATGCAAAAAATTGACTTATAAGAGTTTCTAAAAAAATGCAACATGCGAAAATTTGCAGAAAATTTCAAATGCAGAAATTCATATCCAATAGGTTTTCAGACCATAAAATGCTAGCAAAGCGGAAACTTGCAAAAACGAATTTGCAAAACAAAACTTCAAATCGCTTCTGAAAAAGTTAAACATACGCCAAAACCACTGTTGAGGTGTAAATTGCAAGCAGCTACTTTCCACTGTATCTCTTGCATATAACTGCACTTTTGTAAGAGCACAAACTTTTGTAAGTATTGAAAGTTTTTCTTACGCTGTTGAAAGTAATTTTTTGCAATTTGCAAGTTTCTTGTAAATTTTACTTTCTTGCATCCGCTTGTATCTTTCAGAATAGCTTAATACGTTTAGAAAACCACTTCAAGCCGATTAAATTTAAATATGAAAATTTTTTGCGAATTCGCGCAATGAAGTCCCTTTGTTTCTTCTGGCACGTTCTTAAATAAAGTTGTTGTTGTCACCACTGCCGATTAATTATTTACCGTGTGGCCGCCGTCACAGTTATAAAGTCATAGTATTATAACAATTACTTATGTACCAATTACTTGAATTAACTAATTATTGGAAAAAAGGAGAAAAGATTTTTCTAAAAAAAAATATGGCGCACATTTTTACGATACGGTTGAAGATTTTATTATATGCATTTCTAGCGCTCAACCGTGAGAATAGTTTATAAAAAACACAAAAGCTATAAACAACTTGTCTTAAAGTAAATCCAAGAAACCTAAAAATAATGCTTTTTTTTAATTTTTCCAATTTAGAAATATAAATTTTTTACAAAAAAACAAAAAAAAAATCGATAAAATAAAAATCATACAAAGCAGAAATCAGTTCAAGTTAATTAGTACAACCAAAGTAGCTTGGACAACAACCTCTAGTCGTGTTAAGATAATTATTACCATATAAATGTGTATTATATTTTTGACATTTTGTAATCGTTAGCACGCTGTGGCAAGTGTATTTCTAGCGCTGGGCAGAATCCAGAACAGTGATAAAATGTGGTTGTTGGCCAGGCTAATTTGTAAGTCATTGGGCCTTAACTATAGTCAAACACTAAAGTCGGTTCTTTTTAGCAACAACTTAAATTTTAAAACGTGTTGCTAACTTTTTTCTAACTATAGTCAAAATTAAAGTTGACTTTAAACTGAATCAGCTTTAAATGGGTGCCACATTATTTATCGAAAATGCCAAGTTATTTATCATACAAGCTCTTCCAAATTTACGTAAAATCCCATCGCTAATAAGATGACTCTCAAAAATTATGTATACATGTGAACACATACCTACATAAATGTAAGATTGTATTAGTAAGTAAACAAAAAACATCAAAGCGAATTGGATAAAAGTCAAATTTTAAAGAAAATTCTAATTAATAATAGTTATTAAAAAATCTTTAATTTAATTATTTAATTTACAAAATTTTACATTAAAAAGCTTTTACATATAAAAGTGACATGTGCTTGAGCAAAGCTGTTGCTAAATAAGTTAAAGACAACTTCTGCTGGTTTTAAGTTTAGAGTAAACTTTTGAGCGTAAAGTCGGCTTTTTCTCGTCTATAGTAGACAAAAAGCATACTTTTATTTAGCAGTGGCTTAAAATTGCTTAAAGCATACTTTTTCGATGTCTATAGTTATGGGCCATTGTCTTTAAATAACTAAGGCCAACAACTCAAAAAAGTGAGCTAAATAAAACTTCAACGGCTCTGGTAGTGTAATTACCCTCCAACAGTTGCTTAAGCAAAGAAGTTTCCATCCACCCAGGACTGCTAATGACATTTTCTTTTTTACAGCAAAAAGCAACATTTTAAGTTTTGTATGCCAACCAAAATTCTAAAGGACGTAGTTTTATTAAATTTTATTAATCTTAAAAGTGGCAGTTTAGGTAAAAAAAAAAAAAACAGCAAAATAAATGCGTCATAAATTTTATGTTTTTAAATTCAGGCAAATTTCTCTTATCAACATCTTTTCCCCTTTAAGCCACAAAGATTCAGGTTTATTAATTACCTCTGTATAAAAGATTAAATTTCTTAACCATTTAAACTGCCCTAGTGCCTTTTAAACTCTTGTAAAAGTAGGCCAAAAGTTTTACAAACATTTGTGGTGAAAAAGTTTATAAACTAAATAAAATTGTTTAATTATATGCCTAAAGTCAGCGAAATTCATCAATCACCTGTTTTCAATTTGTTTAACGGGTAAAATTAATTCAATTAATCAAAACTAAATAATGTTCTTATATAAAATTCACAATTTAATGAATTATAAAAAGCTTATTCTCACATCTCAAAATTGTAAAATAAATTATAAGATTCGTTCCTTATTAAAGAATTGATGGACTAAAAATCTTGAGAAAAAAATGCCTAAAAGCTGGTTATAAGTAATTGAAATACAGAATTTAATTAAGTAGATAAAGCTTTTCAATCTCATATTTCCCAATCACACACGACAATTTCTTTACTCTTAGTTTGGTATTATTAGAAATGAGCTTTAATCCGTCTTCGTAAAAGTTAAGAGCATTGAAAAAATATTAGAAAATTAACAAATAGACAAAGTGAATGTACAATTCATATGAGGATGGCCTTCTTAGTATCGGGCTTTGGCAACCATAGTATTGGAATCTGGCAACTGCGGCTCTATCGTAAAATTGGGCATTTCTGTAAAGGCCAACACTTAAAATTAATTTGCCTTTTAAGGATTAATCGTCTAATTCATAAAAGCTATAACAGGTTAATAAAGCTCTTATTTGACAGATTTTCCATATGTCAAATAGCAGTCTTATAAGCCTGTTATAATTTTTATGAATTAGGGGGTTAAAATATATCAACTAGTCGACAAGTTATAGGCAAAAAACCATGTAAACAAAATGCTGAAAATCGGCATTTGACTGCAAAGTTCGAAAGTCGATTAAAAAAAAACTTCGAACTAACATAAGCAAATGCCTCTAATTTAGCCCCTCTTTTCACCCCTCACTCTCAGAAACGATTTTTGCCAAATTTAATTTGTTCCACAGTGTAATATTTTTGTGTGGTATAGTTACGCTAACCTCTTTAATTGTGTATGTCCGAAATAGGCATTATTCTAGAGCAATTCATAAATTTCTGTGGGCAACAAAAACGAATAAATGAAAGATAAGAGTAATTCAAACATGAACTTAATTATTTATTTGCTTTAAGAGCCCAGTGAAATGAATTAAAATAGATCTATCTGTCTTTTTCAGCTGCCTATATGCCGCCGACATTTCGTTGGTAGACTTTTATTTTTTTAATTATTAAAATAATGTTTGAAACTTAACTACCGATTCTCATTTTGTTCATGAGAATTATGGAATAAGTAGTTAAGTTTCAAACATTCTTTTAGCACCAAAGAAATGTCGGCGGCATATAGACAGCTGAAAAAGACAGAAAACCTTTGATAGGTCTATTTTTGGACTTGGTATATTCTCAAATTTCTTTTTTTATTTTATTTATGCAAAATTCGTCGCAATGATGTCCCCGAAATTTTCAATTGTTGAGAACGACGCTGAATTGATGTTGATGGCGTTTTCGCACACTTTTTGCCACAGCAGCAACATTCTCGGGTGTACGCACTGTTTTTTGTCACGCTTTGGTTTATTGATGAAGATGCCCACTTCTTTCATTTTTTTCTCACAAGATAACGAACATACTGTGCTTCTCTCTTACCCAAATCCCTACGCAATATAAGAGTAATAATGAGGAGTGTCCCAGCAACTGCGCCGCCATACTACCTACCTTGGTGAAGGGTATATAAGATTTGTCACGATCTAATATGGCATTCGTACTTGTTTAAATTTCCACTGTAGTTAAATTTAACCCTTAAAATTTAATTTTATTTTCCTGTTTTAGCTACAAAAAAAAATTTGTTTTAGAAAAACATTCAGCACTGCCATAATTATCATGGTTTCAATATTCTTTTGCCAGTTAACAAAACTTTTTCAAGGACCAGAGCAAGGTTACAGTTTATTTTCTAGCAAGTTGTATAAATTATTTAACAATAATATTTCAATACCAAAGAAATACAGAGAAGAACTCAATATTCATGTTTGCGAATTCATGTACACCAGTGCTGGTTACAAACTTGCAAGCAAAAGATTTTGTTTTAATTAAAAAATATTTTCCTGGAAAAGAGTGTAGTAAATAATAAAACTGCTGTCTGGAAATCAATAGTTTGTTAAAATTTTTAATTACAGGAAATATAATGAAATAACATTTTATGTAATAGCTAAAATATAAAATATATATTTATGTAATAACAAAATTAAAAAAATTTAAAAAAAAACAGCAAAACATTCCTGATATCGAAATATCGAATTTAATAAACACTTCCAAAAAAAAAAACAAGTGACCTTAAGGCTCGAACAATTAAAATACTAAACAACAAAGGTCGAAAAGTTAGCATTAAAAAGGTAATAACTAAAATATAATTGAATAAATTAATTACAACTTTATGGCAATCTATGCTGGAAAATGAACTGTTTTTGAGACAGAAAGAAATGATATATTTTTTTTTTGGCAGTTGATTTTCAAAAATTAGAAAGCAGTATATTAATTAAGAAAAAAAAAAGAATTATTTAATTTAGGTAATGCCTAAAGATACTGACATCTTGACAACAAATGGGTAAATAAAATAATAATCACTTGATAATCGACCGGTGGTTGGGTGCAACAGAACTATGAACTTCGCAATCAAATGTCAAAGCTCTCAATAAATTTATTACTGCAAACAGCTGAAAGAACTTCCTTTCAAAATCCACTCTTGAATATAAATAAGTTGTACTGTTTCATATTTTGCCATGATGTTGTTAATTTAATTAAATATTTGTATACAAACACAACAATGGTCATGATTTGTAGCAACAACTAGCCGAAAACAGAAAATTACCAGCTCACAGGCATACACTCAAAGAAAAATCTTGGCTAAATTTGGGTTGAACCATCACAAATGTTTCTATTCAAAAATTGCTCTTATTTTCTATATACAAAAAAAAATGTTACCTATTACAAAAAATTTACTTTTTGTAGTATAAATTTTATTAACTTGTAACTATCTCCTTTTTTTTGGTGGGGGTGTGTATTAAACAAACGCCAAATATTTGAAAGCAGCAATTGAGTCATAATCCTCCCGCTGTTTGCATGAAACACGTACAACCCCCTTATGCTTGTTCTCTACGCAATTTCCTGTCTTCCACTTTCTGTTCCCCATTTCTAACACTTCGCTGTTAAATTCTTATCTTGTGCGGAGTACAATGTTCCGCTTATAAATCAAAATATCTCGTGTAAGTGTTGTAATGCATCCCTTAATGTGAAGCAAGTTACACAGCGCTACAGAGCGAAATATTTTCTACCTTTAATAATTTTTTTTTAATATTAATTAAGTCGTTCGAATTAAAATGCAAAATCAATTGTTTTTTTTTCTTTCTGCAACGTATATGAACTTTTAATAGTTAATAATTTAATTATAATAATTTTAATAGTTAATAATTTAATTTATAATAGTTAATAATTTTATTTTCAATCTTCAACACACATCTCAAAGATGTAAGTAAATGTAAATCCGCTATAAAGCTTTATATTGGCTATTTATTAGCCAATACCAACCGTTTTGGGGTTTAGCCTTAAATTGTACACTATTTATTATAAAACTAATTTTTTTTGCAACAAGGCTTCACTAACTTCGCTTACAAGCTCAACTTTTTAAGAAAAAGGGTGTCCTTATATTTCAGCTTTATGTGGTCTGATATCAAAACTTTTTAGTTTTGTTTTAAAGCAAATAAATTCTGACCATCATCTTGTTCGGACAGTGAATTTCATCAACCACCTACCACTTGCTGTAGCACAGTGTTAATGCCATGTAAACGGAAAAATATTACTTTCACATATTTTTTTTTTTTTTCTTTTATTCTTCGCTCGCACTTTGAGTGTTTCAGATTAAAATACAAATACTGCTCATTCGCTTGTTTCCTGTGAAAATAACTTAATTTAGGCGGAGAAAAACAACACAAGAATATAAAACACTGTAACGAAATTATTTTAATTAAATTTTAGTCATAATAATAATTCTTTGTAGTTTATAGCTCATAACGTCTGTGTGCATGCACTCGAAAAGAGTCTGTTATAAATCTGTTAAATTTAGCAAAAAAAAAAAAAAATACAATAAATACATTTAAACCAAAAGAGGCAATGAAATGTTTATTTTTATTTATACCTTCATTAAGAAGGAAATGTAAATATAAAGATTATTTTCTGAAATGAATGCAAGGCAGACTTGTTTTAATAAAATACAAAGTGAAAATTGTGTTCTTTTAATCAGAGTTTATGGTTTGCTAACAACTTTAATGTTGTAACAACAGTGCTTACACACATAATCATACGTATGTATGTATGTATGTGTGTAGATTTGTGTGTTGTTGCTATGTAAAGCCATTTGTTGTTTAATATAAAGCCACCTGATATCGTATCAGCTGTCATTTGTTAAAAGTCAACTTACATTTCATGATATTTTGCGTGATAAATGAAAAGATTATTTTGTTGTCACGACCTCATGTTAAATTTAATCATTTCGTCTGTTTTTCTCTGGAGCAAGCGAGAGAGAGGGAGTGGGGTAGGGTGCGGTGTATGACTACCTGTTTATCTTCTCCACTTCAGTGAGGAATACATTTCAATAACATTTTTTTTTATTTTATTTAATCCTTTTACGCTTTCATTATTTTTTGACAAATAAAATAAATTATCTTTAATTTTCATGCTGTGCAGAAATCTGACATGGTGTAGAAAAATTTGTCATTTTTCAGGTCGCTTTTTAAATTATTTTTTTATTTTGCATCCTTTTTTCTTTTAAAAAAGAGGCATAGGAACGATTTCCAGGTTATAAACAAAAACAAAATATAATTAAAGAATATGCATGAAAGAAAAAATATTAAGAAATTATTTATATATACATAATTTAAACGCAATCAATAAATATTTTTTCGATCAAAAATACACATATATTTCTGATGGTGACATGTAAATACTGCATGCAGTAAAATTTTTGCCTTCTTTAAGGGCTCAAGCGCTGACTTTTTCTTAAGCATTTTCAGAGTCTACTAAATACTGGGTCATTAGCTGATTGATAATTTCGTGGTCCAGTTTTTTTCCCCCAAAATATAAAACAGAAATAAATGAGGATGAGAGGCGTAGCGCCTTTGAAACAGATGATTGTAAGCCAGCACAAGACATAGACTTAGCTTAGCTTTCTGTAAAACAGAAGTTAATGATGATGAAAAGTGTGACATCTTTTTACTAGAAGGTTGTACCCCAGCTTAAATTAAAAATTTACTTTATTCGAAAAATTTTTTAATGACCGCGCAGCCGCTTCTAATATAAAAAAAGAAATGCGGTCGGGGGACCCCCGTTAGGAACGAAGTTCCTTACGATTTTTTTTTTTCATCTTTGAATGTAATACACGGTGAAATCTGTATGTTTTATTTTGCGTTGTTTTTAAAATTTTGAAATTTTATGATTCTTTAAATTTTTGGAACGTTTTCCAAGTAATTAATACACCAATACATATAAACAGCTCACACGCTTTCGTGACGATTTCTACTAATTTCCACTACCAGCAAGCCGCGTTAAGGAACTTCGTTAAAAAAATGTTTACAAAATATTTTGTATTACGTTTATTGGGCTTCTCGTCCAGCTATCAAGCTGACAAAGTGTGTAGAGGCTTGGAAGCTGCATAATTATCCTTAATTAGTAGCAATCATAACAATATTATAGAATGAACCTAATGACCAAAGTACTGCCTAGTAACTTTATTTACTTTTGGTATTGGTAGGTGTCTCCGCTGCTGTCAGTGGAGACAACGCCAATCGTACACCAATACATATAAACAGCTCACACGCTTTCGTGACGATTTCTACTAATTTCCACTACCAGCAAGCCGCGTTAAGGAACTTCGTTAAAAAAATGTTTACAAAATATTTTGTATTACGTTTATTGGGCTTCTCGTCCAGCTATCAAGCTGACAAAGTGTGTAGAGGCTTGGAAGCAGCATAATTATCCTTAATTAGTAGCAATCATAACAATATTATAGAATGAACCTAATGACCAAAGTACTGCTTAGTAACTTTATTTACTTCAATTTTCTTTTTCGTGGACTATTATACATGTATTTATATATGTATGTAAATAGAATTCTTCACTTTGCTAGTGAAATTCTCTTTCATTAAATCTAAAAAAAAAACTCTCTAAACGAACCCAAGCAATAAATTGAAAAAAAAGTAATAAACAGCAACCAACAACATTGAATGGCAGCTGAACGTTGTCTGTTGTCAGGCACGCATGGTCAACTTGTCTTTCGGTCTATCAAACAAACAAATTTCTTTTCTATTATTTTTCAATTTTCCAAGGGTAGTCTTTGTTACCAACAAGATATACATACAGATATTAAACCTCTTTACATTATAAAGGAATTTTTTAAGAATATAATTATTATAAGCTTAAGAAAAAGCAGGCATACACTGCAACACAATGTCTCAAACACATACAAGCACAAATACATTTTTATTGCCATAAATTAAATAGCATTTGTAAAAAATGACTTAAAAATCAAATGAAAAGAATTTTAATATTGCAAAAAATAATAATAACGATATTGCTATTAATAAAATAATATCAATGTATTTTACACAAAAAAAGATGATCAGCATTCTTGAACAACAGCAAAATAATATTTATTTACAATATTAAATTTAAAGCCATTCAATTTATCATTTATGACATTGGCCAAAATAAAGAAACTATAGCCATCACCAGTGTAGCCGTAATAATAGTTGATGATAGACAACAAATGCTGTCAATATTTTTGGAAACAAACAAAAAAGGGGAACAAATATTAATGGACTACAATGCAAATAGAGTAGGTAAAATGAAATTGATGTTGTTTTTGATTTTGATTTTGATTTAAAAAATTAGCTAAAAGCAAAATGTATTCTCTAAGGTAAACATGATATTTAAATGTTTTAGCAAACATATGGGACATGGCCCATACAATCGAAGCTGGTGTGTTAAGAGGCAGTTAATTACTTAAAAGCAAACTAATTGGCTTCATATTAAAATATTGGGGTTTCTTGATGCAAATAAAAAATGTGATATTAAACCATATGTGTGAATTCAAAACCACATGGGTGAATTCAAAACCACATAGATATTATTTCAAGAAATCGGTTATGATGACAATGCTACACAAGTAATTTTCAAACCAAAAAAATAAATTTAAAATCACGAGTAAAACTCATATATGTGGTTACAAAGCCACTTGAGTTACTCAAAAAGCCCAGGCTTGATGCTAAGCCCATAATTGTGATTTTGGAATATTAAGTTTTTAATTATAAAATCACGTCTAAAGCTTTCAAACCTAGACTCAAAAAATCAAAAAGGTATGTTTGAAACCCAACTACTTAATTTAACACTAGAATTAGAAATGTTCAAACAAACATTTAATACAAAAAATATTCTTTAGTCTTGCAACACTTTCACTTTTCTTAACAACTTTTAAACAACGAGTTACCATCGTTTACTATGATTTGTATTTTTGAAAGTGTCTAAAAGCAACAGTTTTTTGAATATTCAAAAATGAGCCTTGTTATTTATTTGCTTTAAGAGCAAAAATATAAAAAAAGAAAAGTAAATGTACTGCAAGACCTAAAAACTATTGCCAATTGTTGTGACAATCAAATTATGGTGGCAGAAAAGTAGCTCGTTATAAATATCCAACATTTTTGAAAATCTAACGCACAAAATGTTCAATAAAGAAGAAAATCATTTGATTGCTAAAAACAAAATTTAAGCATATCTTTTTAACTCAAATTAACAGAAGCCAAAACAAAACTTCATACGTTTTTGCAATCAGATCTAGGGGATAAGCAATAGTTACATAAATATTTATTTGTAGCCACAAAAACCATAACAGTTAACTTGAGTTGGTCATCCAAATAACTTCATTAAACCACCATGTTGGCTTCCAAGTCGATCAAAGAATTTCAAAGGCACATAATCAAATCGAGAAAGGGGCAACAAAAATTTATACAAAAACAATGTTGTACGAGTAGTTGGGGCGAACGCAAAAACTGTATGTGGTCTGATTTCAAATTGCGAATTACAGTTGATGAGGCTGCCAGTTGTGTTTTGCTAAAGCCCTTTTACTTACATACACACATACGCAAAATGTTGCCTAGCCATCACTGAAATGTGGCAAATAATAAAATATGGAATGAAAAACAAAATCCCCTTCGCACTAATGCCAGTTTTTGTCGAAGTATAATAAGAAAATCAAATTACCTAATTCTGCGGAGGGGAGACAAATAAAAATCTGAATTTCGATTTAATATTTTCGTTTAAGACAGGGCTGGGGAAACTACATCATGCTTATTTTTAGTATAAGCAATCTATTAATAAAGTTGATTGTTAAGGGACTAAGAATTATATTTTTAATAAATATATAGTCTCAAAGAGACCTACTTGAAAAACCAAATTTATTCATTATAACAATGTAGAACAATAACTTGATGTCAGCAACTTATTCAACGAAGAATTTTACTTCAACATGGTATTCAATTGAGCTATCATTCAACCTTTCATTTTACCATTTTTGCCTGAATATAGACAGTGTTTTATGATTCAAAAATCACAAAATTCCACTAAAAATCTACTAAACTATTAATACTCGTATAAGAATCCTTTTACGTTTTGCTTAGATGTAAATAATACGCAGACCACCACGCCGCCAGCTTAATAAAGACAAAAGTATTGACAAAAACAGGAAATTTAATGTCATACCAGATATATAAAAATATTTACATGTAATGACAACTTTTAGTCATGCATGCTAAAATCTACTTCATCATACACTCTCACATTCTAATAGACATGAATAGATATGGGTTCATACAAATGTTTTTACAGGAAATAAATGTTATCGGTCGGTTGTATGAGTGCGTTCGAAAGCGAGTCTGTGCAAAACAAGTCATAACAAAAGCATATTGATTTACAAGGCAAAAAAAAAAATAGAAATAAGAAAGAAAAAAAATTATTGTTTTATAAAATGTTTGTATTATTTTCAATATGTCCTTCAAAGAGTTCTCTTTTTTGTTGTCGTTGTTATTGCTGATATTGTTTACAATTTTTTTCACTCGTATTGTTTTATTATTTGCTTGGGTATTTTTTTTTCTGCCATTGTAATCAGTGTAATATTCATGTAGAAAAGTTTTCTTTTTTTTTTTTAATAAAATTTTTCTTTTGATTTTTTTATTTGGTTTTTTAGTTGCTTTGTTTGGTATTAGAAAATTCACTTGCCAATACCACAAGTTGTTGCAAATAGTTGATTTCTTTAATATCTATTTGCTTTTATTGACAGTTTTTTAATATTTATTTACTTTTTCTATTAGAGATAAAATTTGTGTTTATTAAAAGATTGTTATCAAGGATTCTCTTGTTTTCTCAACCAACACAACATATTATAAAAAAGAAAAAAAAATTAATTTAATAGATTCAACCTTAGTTATAAAAATTATGCTGTGTAATTCTTCTCTTACTTGTCTGCAAGGGGCAGAGCTCGAGCCAAAGCATACAAACATTTATAGCGCATTGCTATTATCTTTTCGGTAAGGGCTCTTTATTGCCTTCCTTTTAAAAAGACCTGCTTTAAGGTATGATTTTAAAATATTTGGTGAAATGCCTAAAAATTAAAAATTGCACTAAACATTTTCAATGTGTTTATAGATGGATTTTAGTTGAAATACTATGATTGGCACTGGTAATAAATAATAATAATCAACAATGAATAATGAAAAATAAATAATAATATATTAAAATTATTAATTTAGCTGGGGAACAACTAATTAATTATAAGCCACCACACTTCTCATTAGAATTAGTTTCAGCTATAAATTTATAACTTTTGTTATCGTTTTGTTGCATAATACCTGCAGGAGTCTCAAGTTCAATTTCTGCTTCAGGTAGTAAATCTGTAAATTAATCAAAACTGACTTTATAGAAAAAACTGTCTGCACGCCCTTAATATACCAACAAGTTAACAGAAAGTGTGGTTATTAAAACATAAATCATATCATATATAATCATAATGATTCATACATGCATGGCAGCTAGGGCTTGGGGTTCGGGAATTCCCAGGAATTCCCGAAAAATTTTCATCGGGAATTCCCTGGAAAATGTTTGAAAATTCCCGGGAAAACGGGAAATGTTTAAATTGGATTTTATAACAGTAATATTTTATTTCTCCACATTTTTATTTTTCATTTTTTAATATTAATTATTTCATGTAAGGAAAAAACTTTTGTTAAATTAATTTTAAAAATAACTTAATTTTATTCTAAAAATACGCTGTTTGTACATAAATATCACTTTTAGATCTCATCATTTAGTCGCCTTGACTCTAACCTCTTAGTAGCTGATGCCATAATCAATACTCTTTTTGCACAGCTTATGTTAGTAAAAACACCATTTTCTCAAAACATAGCTGAGTCAATTCGAATAAAGTTGGCCACAGATGTAATGAAAAAATGATACCATTACTAAATTATTTAAAAATGCCTGATGGCAAAACGAAATTATTAAAAAATTCTTTAAAATTATATGCGGAACCACTAAATAAACGGCTGCTTGATCAATCACTTTCTGAATTGTTCAGCAGCGATTCTGATATATCTGACAACGAAATTAATGAATATTTTAAAATTAAATTGAAAAATGCTATAATAATAATAATAATAATAAAACCAACATCGGCGGATAGCGTACGGGTTTTCTCTGTTGCTGGGAATTTTGCCACAAAAATACGAAACCGAACATCAAGCGAGTTACTTAATGCATTAGTTGTACTAAAAACTTATTTTTTATCTAAGTGATGGTATGAATTATGTTATGTTGTTTTTTATTGAAACAAGATCTCAAATTATTTTTTTACAGTTAATTATCTCTTTGCACAAATTGAATTAACTTGTGCTATTTAATTTAATTAATTATTATTTTAAATGTATATAAATATATGCACTTTATTTTATATAATTTTAAATAAAACTAATTAAAAAAAAAATTTATTGCTAAAAATTACTTGTTTGTAATAGAAGAAAATTTCCCAGGATTCCTGGAAATTCCCGAGAAATTTATACATTTTCCCGGGAATCCCGGGAAGAGAAAAATTCGGGGAATTCCCAAACCCCAATGGCAGCAAATAAAAATTTCTTCAAGCTGATCTGTTGTATGAGTATGAATTTTTGTAAATATTGTTCATACGCCAGTAAGTGCTCAAATGTCACAAAAATAAATAGTATTGCTAAAATTCAGTATACATTGAGCCAATATACACAAGATTATTTTTTAGTCTGCACAACTTTTGTGCTCTCCAAAATACATGGGATTAATTCATCTGGCATAAAATTGTATAATTTACTTTATTTTACTTTACAAAACATTTGTTTTGGCTCCACAATAAACTACAAAGACCAACACCTCTATTCAATCAAGCTCATGTGTACACCACGATAGGCGATAACAGACTAAATTCTCTCTGCAAAAGAAAAAAAATGCTTTAGATTTGTTCTGCTAATGCGGAATTGCAGCTGGTTAAAATATTATGCCAATCAAAAACGATTTCCTTCAACGAAAATTCCTTCAAGCTGCCATTTTATGCCAGCATAATTAGTTTCTTGTATATTCGCTCATTTATATAATACTTGCTTTTATTACAATACGAAGCATTTTCACGGCATATCGCCTCTATATTTTACATGTTTATATGAAAATTTGAATACACCAAATTGGTATTATTTTGCAACAACAAATTAATTTCTGTAGTGCAACTACAACAGATAATGATAATGCATGCGTTAAATTAAATCTCTGCACTTGGTGTTTGCACTAACGACTCAGTAACTCTCATAAACGATCATATTTAATATAATTTCAAATTAAGAATCAAGTGGCATATTTGCCAAAAAGATTCACCACTAATAATCTTGAATTAAGTAGTCGATCCATAGTCAAATCACATCAATGAATTTTGTAAACAGAAATTATTGCTTCACCAAGTATTGCACAAATTTTTCTATTTCGGCAATAATGCGCAGTATTGATATTAGATATTTTGTAACAGGATCGATATAGACAACTAATAAATTTCTTATTTTTTTTTTGAAAAAAATTTTTTTTATGGTTATTGTTTTATTAAACAATTAGCGCATAGTTTCCTGAATAAATACGGGATGAATGGTTTGCAATTTTATTGTAGTGTTTGTTTTTTTTATAAATTGTCTTAGTTTTTATTTTTGTTTCAGCTCTCTGTGTGATATTTTTGTTATTATTTTTTCTAAATTGCTGTTGTAGGAAAATGTATTGTTTTTATTTTGTTCTTTTTACTAAAGTGTTTTTCACACGTTATGAAAAAGTGTTAAAATAAAATATGCTTGTTAGACCCAGTCAGCAGCCAGATATACTGATATATACTTACATTTATTTTTATACAATAAGATTGTATACAAAAAGAGGTGAACTTGTAACATTATAGTTATACTGAACTAAATTCAAATTAAACAAAAATTCTACAAGATGCACACAGAAAAAAAATGTATAAGAAGAGAAGAATATTATTGTTGAAATATATGGTTGCAAACAATCGAGTTTTGTGGTGGCAACGATATTATTAAATTGCTTTAGCCATGGTTAATGCAACCATATAGTCGATTGCATTAACCATATTATATGGTTGCATATCTAATATCGTCATACAGAACATAACAATGTTGCCGCAACCATAATTGCGCATGCTTAGTCTTTGCTTGAGGAAAAGCATTGTAGACTTAAACCTTGGAATAGTTTTTGCATTAAATGCTACTAATAAATAAATAGTGCTCACAATACTCATTTCCCGAACAAATATTTTGCGTAAACGACTTCCAGAATTTTTTCAAAATTTCATTCTTTGTACAACACCCTTAAAAATACCAAAATGAACAACTCAGCTTGTATTGTATTGTTATTGTATTATTACTAGGTTGGTCCAGGATGGCCCTTTGCACTGCGACCAAAGATGATCTATTGTGCAACTCTTGCAAATGATTGACTCACTCAAACTAAATTTTTCAGACAGACATTTTGTCTAATGAATTTCCAAACATTTTTATGCGCTTATTTTGGTAGCGAAAGCTTTTGAATATGTAAACGATTTTTTTTTTTTATTAATGTGAAGTTATAAAAAAAAAATTCATTTTTCGAATCATCTATTAAAATAGAATTCCCTCTTCTACATTTTATTTATTTTAATGTCAAAATTTTAGTGCTTACATCAAAACTGAAAAAACCGATTAGAAATCCGAAATTTGGGTTCTAGCTTTAGAGTGTCATATGTAATGAAAGTTATGAGTGAATTTCTAGAAATTCGATTTACTGAGAGTTCGTATTTCCAAGCGTTTACTGTATTACGAAATAAGAGAATTTTTTGTAAAGCTCTCATCTTCAAAATGATGGACTACACAGTATTTATTTGCTTAAATTTAAAGCATTTTGCCTTTCATTTGCCAATGTTAGTTGGTGTCATCAACCAACACCACCCAAACTCTTTCCAGCACAGATCATAATAAAATTGCATAAGCAGCGCCGCTCCTGAGTCCTGCCTTTATCTAACGCACTGATCAAATTTATTACAAAAAAATCGTTTACTATTCCAAGGCAGTAAAACTAAACTTAAGCCCTATAAGTAATTAGCAATTGCAAACCATATCTTTGCCTGGCCAAAAAACAAAGATTATAACTCAAGCCCTGCCAATATTTTTCCTCTCAACTGAATTGTCATGCCTCTTTCTTTGCTTCATCTTGCTGCCTGGGTGAAAAAGCAAAAAAAAACAATAAAATATCTTTTGAAAACAAAAAGCAACATTCAGTGTTGGTTTGGGGTTTTTGCGGGAAAAGAAAAGTGCAAACATAGAAAACAAATATGTGAAATATATGAAAAATATGAAAAATATTTTCCAGTTTTACGGTTTTTTTGCGTTTTAATATCTGTTTCTTTTAACTCGCGTATACTTTTACAAGACTTTTTATTACTATATATATATATATTATTTTTTCGCAACATTTTCCTTTTTTTATTCTTGTAGTTTTGCTAATCATAACGAAGTCACGAGTAGAAAAAGCTTGTTTTCTATTGTTTTATGGCTGTTGTTAATATGCATGTCTGGGGTTTTCCAGTTTTGCCAACACAGCATTTGTGGGAATAAGATTGTATACAAATAAATTTTTCTTCATTTTTAATCTTGAATATCTTTATGTCCTGAGGGTTTCAAGTGTAAAATCAACAACATGAAATGTAATAAAATTAAAAGAGAAGCAAGAAATTGTGTACAAAAATTAACAATTTATTTATAGTAAGCAGAAAATTTCTTCTAGGGGTTTTCTTTAGCTTACTTAGCTTAACCAAAGCCTGCAGCAAAAATAATTTAAACATAATTGTTTATAAATATTTAAAAATTTTTAATTCAAATTTTTGGAGACAGTTTTTAATAACTGATAATTACTGATGTGCAAGAATTGCTCTGTTGTTTTATTTCCACCGTCGAAACGCATTTAAATAAGTGTTTAAATGTTCAAGAATGTTCGTTTAAATATTATTATTAAATATTTAAAAGTTTTTAATTCAAATTTTTAGAGACAGTTTTTAATAACTGATAATTACTGATGTGCAAGAATTGCTCTGTTGTTTTATTTCCACTGGCGAAATGCATTTAAATAAGTGTTTAAATATTAAAAAATGTTCGTTTTAATGTAAGTAACACAACGTTTAAAAGGCGTATGAGTAATATATTTAAATTTTATAAACAAATCATAATACTCATACGCATAATTTTATTTTTCTTGTTAAATACAATCTGTTTACACAACAAGCAGTAAATTTGATAATTAATAACACATGATAGTTATTTTTGACGTACCGTATAGAAACGAGACTATGTAAATAATAATATATGTATATGTTTATATCAACAGAAAAAATATATGTATATGGGTAGATATGTATGGCTGTTTTTCTGCATATTTAAGCTAAAGGAAGTGTATAAAATTTATAACAATAATTACCTAAACACATTTAACTTAATTAGTTTAATTAGGTTTTTATACAAATACTAAACCAAGGATCTAGCCTATATACTTTATTTTATCTAGCGTACATACTTCCCCTTAATCATCTGAGAGGCTAGTAGCTAGTGGACTGATATGACTGTTCAGTGCCTCAGGGTGTCTAGAAATAAATTCTGTAAAGGTTTGTTTAACGTAAGGGACTTAAAGATTCTCACATATCACTGCGCGGGTTATAAGATATGGAACTTATGGCATACAACAAATGCTTTTCAACTGGTAGCAGCAAAAAATTTCGATAATAGATTTCTTGTCGATTTCCAAACTTCAATTTCGTATGCCACTATGGAGTTAAGATTAGATTAGATTTTTCTTTAGTTCCGCAAACTTCAATTTCGTAAATAGATATATGCTTAAGTTTGGCTTTTTATCACAAAAGCTTATTTTTCGAGCTAACTTCGGTTTTTGGACTTATAAGCAAATGCACCTTGTCGGCTTTAATGCTGCGCTAACTTCAGGTTTTTCTAATTTAATTTTTTCAAAATACAACATCTATACAAACATAAATCCCTATATTTAACACAATTTATTTAAATGCAAAAGGATGGCAAGTTTCTCTTCTAAAAAAAGTGACATTGGAAAACTTCCTTGTGTCATGTTTTTTTTTTTGCTAGTAATTTTATCGGTCTTTAGTGCGATCAGAAAAGTTACATTTTTTTTAATACTTCATTTTGTTTTTGACTTAAAATACACATAAACACTAAAGCCCCGACTTGCGTCGTTCCGATTTGCGTCGTTTCGATTTGCGTCGCTTTTTAAAACTGGAAAAATTCTATTTGCGTCGTTGCGATTTCAAGTTGCGTCGGTTTGAATTGCGTCGTTTTGACCCCGATTTGCGTCGATTCGATTTGTATCGTTTTGATTTTGATTTGCGTCGCTAAACACGGTTACATTTTTTAGTGCATCATTGTGGATTACCATTTTTAGCATTTATAGTGTAGTATGTATTTAGCATCTTGAATTCATTAGTTTTTACAACTTCTGGCAACAACGATCGTCACGTGTACGTTAAGAAATTTTCAGATTGCGTGAAAAAAGGGGCATCCCCTTTTCTTTTTTATACAAATGGTGCTAAGAGCAGCTGTCTGGTTATGGTAACAATTTAGTGTGTGATTCACCAGAACATGCCTTAAGGACGTAAAACATGAGTCAAAGTAAAATAAAAGTAATAAGTCTGGAATGAAAATTGGACGTAATAAAACGTTTTAAATCGGGAGAAAAGGCTGCTTTGTCTTAAATATTTTCCCCAACAAATTAAATTTCAGTGCATGTATATAGAAAAAAGTGATTCGATTTGCGTCGTTTCGATTTGCGTAGTGTTTCTCCGGTCCCCATTAACGACGCAAGTCGGGGCTCTAGTGTATGTGTATGCCAACAGTATACGTAAACATAGCATGTTACTTTTATATTCCCTAGAAAGCTTAAAATACAGAATTAACTGAAAAAAAAAAATTAAGAAAATAGCTGATATCATATTAAATGTTTTAATTGTATCAAATTTTATACAAACAGCTTAACGCTGCCAAAAAGAATTAGAGGGCCCTATAAATCTTAAACAATACCTAAACACAACCTGCTGCGTATGAGTAATTTATTACAATTATACACTTACCGTTTAATTCATAAAAATTATAACAGGTTTATAAAGCTCTTATTTGACAGATTTTCCATACAAATATGTCAAACAACAGACTTATAAGCCTGTAATAATTTTTATGAATTAGGGGGTTAATAAATAAAACTCATACGCTGTTTTAATCTCTTTAAAACATTGACAAAAAATGTACAGGTTGCTCATTTAACACTCAGTTGTTTTTTTATACAAATTTCCCCCCATTCTTTCTGCAACAACTTTCTTTTCAACAATTTAGTTAATTGCTCTGTGAAATTATATATCTTCCCTCTTTTCATTTTGGATGCAAAGCTTAATAATTCGTGTCTTCCAATACCATAAAATATGATATATATGGAAAGAATTTAATATTAAATAAAAGTAATGAAAAAAACTAACACAATACAGAAAAATTTAATTTCAAGTAAAAAATAAAGATATTTCTCTTTTACTGCAGTTGCTTTCAAGCAACTTTCCCCCTTTAAACGGCATGCAATTAATGCAGTAATTTTTGTACTCGACAATATTAAGTCGTAATGAGTTTTACTACAACTAAGAACTAGTGAATGAAAGAAAATTAAGGTATTAAGAAAAGAACATAAAATGAAGCTGAGAAAATGAAAAATAAGCAAATATATACAGAAACACGAAAAAAAGAAAGCAGACAGGTGGAGAGATTGCTTTAAGCTAAAGCAAGCAGTGCACTATTTAGAAAATAATGGAAAAATTAACGGAATATTAAAAACAAAAAAAAAAAACAAAAAAACACTGGAAGCTAAAGGACTTTTACTTTGTGCACCCAAAACAAAAATTTAATATAAGAATTTTTCCTAGTTCACTTGCTTTATTTTCGTACAGAAAGGATACTGTATATTTGTTTGAGTTAATTTTGCATTAAATTATTCAAATATAGAATTTAAACTAGTAAGTTTTATTTTAAGTGAATTCAAGAAATTATTGACCAAACATACATTACGTATAAAAAATATAATTAAGAAAAAATCTCTAAAACAGCTGCTGATCTATGTGCGACTAAAACACTTTTTTTTTATTATTGTTATCTGCATCATGTTTTTTCATTCTTATATTTATTTCTCTTTTTATTGTTCCTATAAAAAAATTTCCCACAGTGTTCGATAGCATTTCCCAATCATTGTATCTGATAGACCACATTGCTTTGTACATTTTTGTCGATTTTTGTTTTTGTAAATAAGGTTTTGTATTCTGTTTTGTTCGATCTATTAGCAAATGCAATGTCTTTGTCATGTTTAATTAATGTTGGCCACATCAATAATATAAGAGCAAATCAAGCCCCATTATTGGGCTTACAAATTTTTCAAAATGATTTTTAAATGAAAAATTTTATATGGAAAGAAACAGTGATATTTTTAAGGCTTGTCAAAAGATGACAGCGTAATTTTTTCAAGTGATTATTCTGAAGATTCAACATGTGCACTACCAATCGGATATTATTTAAAAACATATCTACGAAGTTATTGGGAACAGATGAATGTAGAGCATGTGGGGAGGAGAGCGAGACACTAGAGCACTATTTATGCCAGTGCCCCGCCTTCTCACAAATACGATCCCGACATCTTGGGAGAGACACCTTAGCAGACATAACCCAATTACTGGGCATATGCTGGAGGAAATTAAGGAACTTTGTGAATGACACGGAGTTCCTATAGACCTATGGGTCAAACTGCATCACGGTTAAATCCACGGAGCGCACAACAAGCTTATACTGGCTTAGGTGTATGTCGCAAGACATGGGCAAGCAAGTCAAACCATAAAATTACATTTCAAAATAAAATTGATTATTTATTTGCTTTAAGAGCCAATTCAAATTGACAAAAAACATTATTTTAATGTTTTTTGTCTTTTGCAGCCTTAACTTAACGCTTACAGCAAATAAAAAATTAAATTAATTTTTGAACATTAAAAAACTTTTACTTGTCATAAAATACAAATCGTAGTAACCGATGGTAGATCGTTGTATAGAAATTGTTAAGAAAAGTAAAAGTCTTTCAAGACGAAAAAATTTTGTCTGTATGGAAAGTTTGTTTGAATTCTCATTTTTTTCATGGGAATTTAAGTGGTTGGGTTTTAAACATTATTACTAACAAGTTATATTTTTAGAACTAAAATAATTTCAATTATCTATTAAAGTAAATAAATAATTAAGTTAATTTTTAAATTAAATAGTTTCACATTTAAATATCATTAAAAAAAATTGGCCATTATTTTATCAAGTTTATAAATTTATCTTCAGTTCTTTAAAGTGCCTTCAATTTTTACCCTTTTTTCATGCAATTATCACTTTTAATGGCATCAAGAGGGACAGGGAAAATTTTTATATTTTTAAATATTCTACTTTTAATTTTATCCCAGTTAGTAGAATAAAATTAATAAATACAAGCATATATAAGCAAGCAGAGTAAAAAAAATCACTCAACTGCATTTTTTAAAGCAAAAACGGAATAAGTAATAAAACATGCACGCACTTTGTAGTGCTGTCTTCCATTCGTTCGCTTATTTGCAAGTTTTGTTCATTCTTGTTTTTTTTTTTTGCAATCAATCCCTGTAATAATTGTTGTTGTCGTTGTAGCTGTTTTAAGAATGCTACATGAAAATCTACTTTGACATGCAACAAAACCCAGAGAGCACACAGAATTGTTATGACCAGTTACAAGCAACCAACCGCAACTCAAGCAGAAGCAGCACCAGCATCGCATCAGGCTGAAAGACAACATTTATACCGATACTGCAGCAGCTGCTTTTACTTTTACTGATGCTGCAGTAGTGGTAACTGCACAAATGTTATAACTTAAGGCCATTTATGGCACTTTAAACGGAGCATGTAAAAGCTCCAATTAAATAATATTTTCAACAAAAAAAAATTTAATAAAATTCCTTGTCATGTTTTTTTCTGCTTTACTCTGCCATCTATAAATAATGATCCTTAGTTCTAAAAATTGTTAATAAAATAGAGCTAGAAAAATTATGAGAAAAATTCTGACAGCTAAAAATAATCCAGGAAACCCTAAAGTGTTGAAAAAAATAAACACATTGAAGCATTAATTTTAAATTTAGCGTCGCACTGTATGATTTACGATTGTTGAAAGTTCTATCGGGCTTTTCAGTTCGAGCTTTACTTCCTCCAAACTGCGAACGATTTTTTTGTGATAAAATTTTTGTGATAAAAATGAAAGAAGACAAGAAAAGTCAAGTTGAAAACTTACCGGCTGGGGTACATCATATAGTTCTACTGTAAATTTAAAATTAATGCTTAAAATGGCTGGGCCCGGCAAAAAGTTTGAAACCGTTGTTGTCACTGATACAATAGTAACAAACTGAAAAGTCAATTGGATATTGGAAAAACGGAAAAACTCAGTGATAAAATGGAAAGTTGATCAATAACAATCAATATAGACAGTCAGTAACGAAGAGCTCAGATGATTAACAAAATTTTTCAATAACATTTTTTTTTAACAAAGAATTGCTCGTTTATATCACTTTAACCTTGTAATAATTTTTTTTTGCGTTTTCTGTGCTTCGTCTTGTACAAAATAACAATAGCAAAAGAAAATCTAAAGATATGCATTAACTAAATCAAATATGTTTAAACATGTCTGAAGGACAAACAAACAGTGCCTTGCTCTCCTAGGAATACATTTGCAGCCCCAGCCCTGCCATGCCCTGCTCGCCTTTTATCACCTTGTTTCTTTAATTCACCCTCACATTGCCCTGCTTACACACTCACTCGCTTCATTTCACATCAAATACTTAAATGATAAATAGTTTCAAACACTTTCAGTTAATGGTCTTTAACGTAGTTGACAACACGCCACTTAGTTTGTTGTAGATTGTTAAATGTGTCGAGCAGAGAGCAACAGTACTGCAGCAGTCTCAGATCGTTGCCAGAAAGGCGCAGATTTTGCAGTATGCGCCAGCAAGCATTAGCAAAATTAAAACAAAACAAAGGGGAGAAAAAAACAATGGCAGGGATTTTACTTTGCTTAAAGTGTAAAACAAATGAAGAAAATAAGAAGAAGAAATTTCAAGATTAATTTAGCTATAAATAAAAACTGTAGAAAATACTTGTTATACTTTATCCCTGTTCGCAGTGACTCGCCTAGAAAATTTGTATAAAAATCACTTTAAATATTTGTTTCATTAAACTCTGGTAATAGCGATATGTTTGGGTATTTATTGTGTATTGAGCGAGGAATTAATTCTTAATTCTATCGCTAATTTAAGCCCAACCATCACAGCAGAGGAAGCAGCTGTTGTAGTCACACATTTGGGAGTCAAATGACACTACTGACTTTTACTGGCATTAAAATGGATTCTTATCACATGACACAATTCACAGGCTACAAGACGGCTTTTTTATACTGTTTCATTGACACAGTAATTCTTGACTTTAATCGCTAAAAACCTTGACCAGCATTCATCTACTCCACAATCAAAAAAAAAAGCTGGAAAAACGAAGGCCGCTTAAAAAAAATTAAAAGAGCATTTTGATTATAAACTATAAGTCTGTGGTACAATTTAAGTTATTTTTAAATTTATGTTAAAAAAAAACAAAGAAATAGTTTATCATTATTAATAAGAATAATGAGCACATGCTGTAACCAATAAACAGCATTTCTGCTACAAAATACAAGGCTGGTAACTCTGTTTATAGACAACCATTAAAAGAAATAAAAATAAATATTTTTTCGTAATCTAAGCACATGTTTATTTAAATTAAGTACATTACCGCTCAATTTCAATCACTTGTTCTGTGGAAAAAGCAGTGCATGCATATAAACATTTACGAGGAGTAGGCTCAAGAATCAGAATTTAATATAATTTTTGCTCCATCGCTATCTTAATTTAATTCAGGAATCTTATACCTCGATCAATTTATCAATGTAGCAGCAGGCCCCATTTCCATGTTTATTTTATTTAGGAACGTCAGCAATCAATCAGCGGGAAAAGTAGTGATTGCACTTAAATACTGATGAGAAACCGGCTTAACAACTAGCTCCAATAAATATTATTTTTTGTTTTAAGTCCATGTATATTAAAATTGCGCATATTTCTGGTCAGTAGAAAAAAAAACACATGACCACTAAGGTGGGTCGATTGAGGAGTTGATATTGTGATTTTTGGAAATAAGCTTCCACAACTACACATCCAGGAAAACATTTTTGAGGCGTCCGTTTTTCAATTTTTTCTTTTTTTTTCTGTAGTTTTGTATGGTATCCCTTCTAAGCAGGCGTATCATGTGATCGATGTGTTCGAAAAATATATTGCGGAGAACAAATTATTGGGGATGAGCCAGACATTTGATATTGATTAGTGCCAAGGGCAAGCATTTGATCTCCAGGGTGCCCCTAGAGAAGTTCAATGTATAAATCTATCGAAAAATCAAGAGAAAAAATTTCGAAAAATTTTTGTTCCTGATTAAGAGGAGTTTTAATGGACAGAATGAAGTAATTTCTTTTGTTTTTATAATTATATAAGCCGAAAATATTATCACTTTCTCAGAATTGATTTATCAATGGGAATATGGCTGAGGCTTAAGAAATAATGCAAATGATCCTGGTATTGAACTCGAAGCCACCATTATTTGTTCCCCGGCTAATAAAATCAAACCTAAGCTCACTTAACAATGATCAACAATGATCTGTTCAGCATTCTATTATCCTAACAGCTTCTCAAATAGCTGGTTATTTATTTCAGGCTCAAGATCAGTTATTTATTATTAAATAAAAAGATTTTGATTATTATTCCATATTTCGAGCTCCATCATCGCTCTTCTTCAGGGATTTTCGTATTTAATTTGATGATTAAGGCTATTGTCAAGTTCAGAGCTTACTCTCTTTTGGAAGAGGAGTTATGGCGAAGTTTGAAACATTGAACACTAAAAAATGTTAAGCATTGCTATATAAGACATCAAAAAAATTGAGGTTAATAGTAAATATCTGATCTAGAACCTGAAATATATCACCAACTGTAAAAAGAACATAAGGTCGAAGAAAATAATAAAAATATTAGCAGAATCTCAAGAGTTTTATTATGCGCCAACTGTTGTAGGCCACTCTTTGATTTTCTAAGAAAAAACACACATATAAAATACAAAGACAGCCAGGCTATACATTAAACAAGATTTCATGCTTGAAACATTTATTTAGATTTCTTGAAAAAATCTTTTTTTTTTTTTTTATTTAAACAGACCAAGATTCTCAGGTTGGTTGTGCTTAAAAATTGTGAAGCATGATTTCCTAACTCTTCCTACCACTACTTTATGTGCTGTTTCTATGGTAATATTTTTAAACTGCATCCCATTATTCAATCACCACCCCCTAAATGCCTCATCAATTTATTTTCACTTAATCATGCTCCCCCTCTTCCTTACGCCTTCAGCGCTTTTATTAGTTACACTTTTTGTTGTCACTTAAACCTGTTTCACAGTTAGATACACATTGAACAGACTGACACGCAAAACAACACATTAATCTTTATTTGGCTGTCAATGTGTTAAATGGACAATAATTCCTTGTTACACAAACACAAACAAATAATGTAATTGCCAACACGTAAAATACACCAATATAGAAAAAAGGGGCACTTAACCAAGCAAACGGGCTGCACATGAAGCAGCTGAGAATGGGAGCGTTTATAACCCAGCAAGAGTTTTGCTCACAATCGCAGCAGCAAAAGCTTACAGCAAGCTCACAGCATTAGTCAAACCGTTTATTGTTAAATCTACGGAGCGTACAACAAGCTTATACCGGCTTAAGCTTATGTCGCAAGAAATAAGCGAACATACTCTTCCAATCAACCAAACCTAACCCAAGTAAACAGCGATGAAAGACGCCCAAAACGAGATAGCAAGTCAGCGTAAGCTTTGCCCATCTCGCTTCTGGAAATGCCTCAACACTACGACTGTTGACAAAAAAAAAAATTCTTATTTGTAGTTGGGTTAAGAAAGAGCATACAACGCTTAGTGTATTTATCTGTTTTAACAGGCTGATTTCTATCAGCTAATTTGGATGACTTATAAAAGTAAATTTTTTCACCCTCTGTTTAGTTGTTGGTTTTCATTGCCACCAAACTCGTTGAACATGAGCAACACTTGTGGGTGCTAACTCTACGGAGATACTAAAAATAGCAGCTTAATTTCTATCCATTCACATGCTTATGATAAGCGATTAGTGACATAGTGAAATTAAAACAATCCGAAACAGCAAAAGCATGTAAATGTAGTTATATAACTTAAAGTAAAATCCTTAAAAAAAGCATAACTAGAAATTCATTTCATTCCCATTTCGAAAAATGTATCCCCGATTTGGCGATAAATCTCTTAATCTGACAACACTGATATTCCAAACATAAGTTAGCCATAGATCCTCATACCAGCTTCTGATTGGAATTTAGAATATTAAGAAATTAGAATCTTTTCATTCGCTGACTTTCGCCTCAGTGAATTCCTTCACAAACTGCAGTGCAGAATGTAAACAAATGAGGAATCAACCATTTTAAGATTAGGCATTTCTATATCAAATCAAAAACTTATAGACTTATAGTTCAACCAAATGTAATCGGTATTAAATGTTAAATGCCTTGTTTGTTAGACGCACTGCTCGCTGGGTTAAAAGCTGCTAAGCAGCAACGCGAACAGTGACAAGGTTCTTTTTTTTTGTGCCATGTTTGGTTTGACAGGACATTTTAATCTGCATTTTTTTTCTTTGGAGATAAAAAAAACCGAAAAATAGAATTTCATACACTCGATACATTTACAGCACTATAACTTGCTTAGTGAGATCTGTTTTTGTTTGAACGGCTCAAATTTGTCAAACACTATTAACTGCTGCCAACACGATGTAGATATAGTTGAATCTTTGCTGGAGAATAAGACACAACAATATTTGGGGGAAGAGAAATTTGTTTCATATCAGCTGGAATAAGAACCCCGCAGACCGTTGAACTAGTGATCGATGCGTTAATCATATGAGCCACGGCCCCCTCGTACTTGACATTAACAATGATTTTATTCCGCAAAATTTCTTCATTTCGGCAGTTTTTAACAGTAAACGCATTGAATGCTGCCCACGAAAGTAGTGGAAATCTATAGACTGGCTGGCATAAAAGCAAATTGTTGGCAAACACTAAAATAAGAATGTGTAAAGAAACAAAAAAAAAAAAATAAAAGAAATGCGGTCGGGGGACCCCCGTTAGGAACGAAGTTCCTTACGTTTTTTCTTCATCTTCGAATGTAATACAAGGTGAAATTTTTATGTTTTATTTTGTGTTGTTTTTGAAATTTTTTAAATTTTATATGCTTCTTAAAATTTTTGGAACGTTTTTTTACTTTTGACACATGCAGTATTTTTTTTTTTTTGTCAATCTGCTACAAAACGAAGAAAATTTTTTAATATTGCTGTTTTTGTTGTGACATACTTTACTTTAGCGACATCTATCAACTGATAGTGTCCGTTTTCACAGCGTCCGCTGGACGCAGCGGAGACACCACCGATCATACACAATTGTGTGTACACCAATACATATAAACAGCTCACACGCTTTCGTGACGATTTCTACTAATTTTCACTACCAGCAAGCCGCGATAAGGAACGTCGTTCCAATAATAATATTTCTACAGTATCAATTTTTAATTTTTAAAACGTGAATTTATTAAGTCCATTAATAGGTAAACAGTCTTATTCATAAAAGCTATTTTAGGTTTATAAAACTCCTTTATATAACTCCTATTAGATGCAAAATTTTTCAAATACGACGAGGTGTTCCTCAGCCAATTAATCTACAACTTTAATTTGCTTGCTTTCTTTAAAAATATTGATCACTAGAACTTGTTCACAAAACCGTCTTCCGCAATTCTGAGAAAGTAATATCGAAGGCCTTCGCTATCTAAATGGAACAAAGAACACGAAACTCACCTACTGCAAAGATACTGATATGCCGCTCGAAGGTTTCGCCGAATGATATTTGGGCAAATGATAAAGATGATCGCTGTCGCTGTCGATCAGTGGCTACTTGTTTAAGGTTGCTGTATGTCTGGGTCTTCAAGAAAACAAAAAACTAATGCAACTTCATCAAGCGAAGCGAAGTATATAGCTTTGAGCTCTGCAGTTTGTGAAGCACTATGGCTCAGCGGTGTGATGCAAAACTTACAAGAAATAACGATTACTTTATAAAGACAATAGAAGTTGCATTGGTATGGCAACCACTTCTGAAAGCAAGCATGCTAAACATATAGACACCACTTTATACGTGATAATTTTGAAAAAGGCTTTGTAAAAACTGAGTATATTTGGTCAAATAATCAAGAAGCTGGCATGTTCACCAGATAACTGCAACAAGTATGATCGAGCCAACATATTCAACTATAGTTGAATTTAAGGCACAACTCAAACAAGCATTATATGAATTTTATGCTTGTTTGCTTTTTGTGTTCAAAAAAAAAAAATGCCGCAACAAGTGTAAGTTCTTTTGCAACATTTTACTCGAACTGATTTGTATAGACTCAAAATGTCTTTTTGTACACAATTTGCTTCTTGCAAAATTGTTTCATGCATATGATCGCAATTAAATCGAAAACAACAGAGCCACTTATATGCACATAAGCGGTTAACAGAAAAATATGAAAACTTTAAATAAGTTCTGGCCACTGTTCCATTTTAAACTTTAAAGAAGTTCACAGTTAAATAATATATAAATAGTTTATTTTAAATATAGTTTGATAACTCCAAGACAAGAAAACACCGAGTAGAGAATTACTTTTACATGTGAATCAATCACTTATTTCACTAACAACGTGTTAGCATTGATACAAAATAAGACACATGCCCTTAGCGACACGGTTGTAATATTCATGTTGGCATAAAACATTAAGTGCGTAGAACTGATTGTTTGAAACGAGCCGATGCGTAAACAAGTGTTTTTTGCAGTTGTATAAAAACAATTAGATCATAAAAATCAGAGTGCGTGTTTATGCATACCCGAAAATTGTGTACTTATTGCAGATGTCTGATGTCCACAAAGGCGTTGGATTTGAGTCGTTTCAAAGAACTTCGTACTAAGCTGGGATTAAATGATTGAGAGAGGGTGTTGTGATATAAATTGTTTATTCTAAGCAATCGTTATAAATTATGTTCTGTATGATCAAAGAAATCAAATTAATTTTTCATTACAATTTGAATTCTGCAAGAATAATAATTGTACTACAAAATATCATAGTGACAATATGCTGAAATATATGGTTACAGGCCAGCAATGTTAATTGTTAAAAAAAAAACATGTGTTTGAAGTGATGTTCATTGTAACTTATTGAAATGAGTTCGCAATAAATCACAAAAATTAGCAAGAATTTGTACATACATATGTATGCACGTAATTATAAAAAAAGTGTGTGCATTTTGAAACAAGCTAAGCCTCAATGGCTGCGAACAAGCACAGTGGTTACAATGAACAACATGCCTATTATTACTAATTCAACCTGCAGTGATTAGATTATTGTGGCCCTTAACCATCATAAACTTGTTGTGTTCAACCATACTATTCGCGTTTTCAACCATATTATTATCACCTACAACAACGGCATTGTAATTTTCAACCATAGTATTGTCAAATTAAAACGTATTGCTGAAAAGAAAAAGATTTAAGATCACATATTGCAGTCAAACATTATTACCATCTTGTCAAGAAGAATCTAATTATTATTGTAATCAACCATAACATTGTCATGCCCAACCATATTGTAATACATAAAGTTAACCTAAAAAATTTATTTAATGTTTTATCAAAAAAAATTTTAGCATTAATTTTAGCTTTTTTTATATACTCCAACTATGTATGTATATGATTTGCAATTGTTAATAATTTTATTGGGCCTGAGTTCGATTTTAACTTCCTCAACATTGACTTAATTTGCCTGCTTTGAAAATGCTGATCACCCCAATTTTAGCACAAAAAATAGATCTCAATGTTCAGGCAGTAAATGTCGAATTTAAGCCCGATAAAATTATCTAAAAAAAAAAACTTTAAATTAGCACCTTTCCATACAAATCACAAAGTGAAGTAATTTTAAATACTCAAGTTCTTTCTTTATTTCCACCTAACTTTTTAAGCCAGTAAAAACCTGGCACTGCCCTTAAATAAATTCAATTCAAGACCTTAAAGGGAATGATGATAATAAAATTCAAGGTCTGAGAACACAACAAAAATGTTCATGAATTGAATTAAAGAAAAATAAATTCCTTGAAATGTATATAGCAACATATGTATGTAAGAGAGTATGTGTGTACATAAAATTAAGAACGTCAGATTAAAAGCGAGAAGGCGTAAATTTTAAGTGTGCATATTTGGACTTAAAGAAGAAAAGATGTTGACAATTTTAAAATATTTTATGTTCAAAGAAAGTTGTGCCCATAAATGTCTCCCCGTTGTTTCTTTATGGGCCAAAAGAAAGTTTCACAGAACTTGATGGAAAGAACATAAAAAAAAAGTTCTCACAATAAAAAAAAAACAACCAGGAAAAAATTTTATGATGCGGAAGAAGTAAAAGCAAAACATTCCAATTTGTGAATATGTAAATAAATTGGATATTAAAAAAGAAGTGTGTGGTTTGAGCGTGTGCTTGCATGGAAGAAATACTTTAAGCATGAAAAGGTTTGATAAAAGCTAAACGCGAAAATTTGAAGCACATACCTTTTAAAGCAACTTAATGAATCTATAAGTTTTTTAAACATTTTTTTTAAATTCAAAATTATTTTAAATTAAAATTCTTTAAGCAGTTTTATGTATTTTACAATTTCATAGATGGTATTAAATTTTTAAAATTCAAGTTATAAACAATTATAAATTTATTTTTTTTTTTTGGTCTTTTATGCCAAACGGGTCTCTATGGTGTAGTGCTGTTAATCTCTTGAGCAAAACTTTATTAAAACCCTCAAATAAATTATTCTGTTAACCTGCTTTAACAGAATAAAACAATACTCGAAGCAAGTGCGGCCTTTAATTGAATATTTGCGTTGCCAATTTATTCATCACTCACATTCTGGTGTCTTTTTTTTTTATTCAAAAATTTTATTTTTATGTTCTGGCATAAAAACGCGCAAAAGCTGCTGCACATTGTTTGTGGTCAGCAGAGGCAGCATCTGGTTTTATTTCCTCCGCTTAACCACAAATTACAATAACAAATTTCAAGCAAAATTATTATTTTATTATAGTATTGTATTCTGGCGTTGGTAAAATCCCAGTATTTTTCTTTTCACGCCCGTTGCACAATTTTGAGTTGCCGCGACCAGCAGAAACCATTTTAAATTCGTTAAAATAAAGAATAAATTTGCATGTCGTTTTTATTTTTTTTTTCTTTCTCCACCGAAAACAAATTCACCTGCTGAAACGCCAAGCAGCTTCAAGAGAGCAGCCAACAAAAGCGCCAGCTTTAGTTGCCACAGCAAGAAACAAATATAACCATGAACATTTTGCAAAAGACAAAAAAAAGGAATTCTTTTTACAGTTTCATTATACGAAACGGATTTTTGCAATATTTTTTGGGTTTTTTTTCTCACCAAGTCTGTCAACAATGGTCGAACTATAAACCTTTTTAATGAAATGTGTACAAAAATTCCAGCAGAAAGTACAGTTTTATTTTTTTCTAATAAAAATAAAAAAAACTACAAAATTAAAACATATTATTCACTTATATAAAACAATTAACAATTCGGGGTTTGTCACATTAAAAGTATAAAAGCTCAACTAGCCCTCAGCGTCATCGAAAATTTGTTCGGACAGCCATTTCACCGATATTTTGTTCTATACATAATTATGCCATACCAATACCATATTAAAAAGAAAATTTCTTAAATATTTGGTGATTTATTCAAAATCAATGCCAGCCTTTGAAATTGAACCGCATTTTATAAAAAAAAAATTTTGCCAAAGATAAATTTTGTATGGAAAATGTTTGTCCTGGAAAAACTGTTCACACAAAATTCGTCACTTGGCAGCAGAGATTTGGCACTAAAAAAAAACTTAAAAATTTAGACGCTCTTTAACATTGTAAACTTTATTCATTTCTGGTGTAGTATAAAACTTTCAAAACATTTTCAAATGAAAATAAGCTGAAATTAATTTTAATGCTGATAAGCAAAAGCAGGGTTAAGTTCGTCTCATTTCCAACTTGTTAAATAATTTCCTTTCAAATATGTCTGCTTTTCATCGGTATTATAAAACTTAAATGATCCATAAATAAGCTCACAACAAAATATAATAAATGACAATGAGAAAACAAGATTATCAACGAGACTAAGGAAATGACGAGTAGTTTTTCATTTCATTTTTCCTGGCCAAAAATATAAGAGAAAGTAAACAACAGACATACGCATTAAAATTTATACGATGCAAGTTAAAAAAAAATGTTTTTAATATTAAAAGGATTGTGCCATCCTTTACAGTGTAGGATGGGTTAAATATAGAAGCGTTACAAGGTCTTTAGTAATAACAACCAAAAAGTTTACTACGCCAAAGAACAAAATGTGCTGTTACCCCAACAAATACTGAAGCATACTTTGCTATCGCTGTCTTTATTTTTGGTGTTTTTTTTTCTCTTTACTCTAAGATAAAACTTAACCGGTCAGCTCAGTTTGCTTTCAGCATCGAAATTTTTGTTGCCAGTAAATTTCACACAACAAGAATAATGTTGCAACATCATTTAGTGTTCACCAAAAATTTAAACCCCCCATATCTTTGCTCTTTATTGAAGTAAAGCAGACAACCTGATATGAAAAATAAACATTGATGTGTTGCATGCAAGAGCAGTGATAAAAATATATGTATGTGTTTTTGCCAACTGGGAAAATTTAAGTCAATTTTTAAAATTGAACGAGGAAATGTTTAAAAATAAGTTTATGTCAATTGTATGAGAACTCTCCAGAGTTTAAGTAAAAATCTGAAATGCATTTCTTAGAGATACAAGTAAGTAAAACAGAAGACATGGAAAGAGGTACTAAAATATAAAGGCTTTTCGATAGAAATTTATGTAGCGCTGAGGGAACTTTTTCATAAAAAAAAAATTTATCGAGCAAAAATATGAATCAGAAAAAAAAATTGTTTGTTTTTACTTCTTTTCTTCTTTTACTTCTTTAAAATTGAGAAAAGTTTTTTTTTTGTGATAAAATTGGAGTGATCAACATTTTTAAAGAAGATCAGCAAAATAAAGTTAAAGAATTACTGGCAGAGGAATATATCATGACAGTTTTACCACTACCGCGTAGCTTATCAGCAGCCAGATTTGCCTCGAACCCAGGTCATGACTAATTTTATACTGTTTCTAAGCAGCCGCCCATAGCCATCTTCCCGCCTGAGCCCTTCATTACGGACTGTCAATATTTAATCTTGTGTTTTTCTGTTGATTGAAATATATTTTATATTCTCTCACCAACATCCAATTGATTTCCTATTGACTTTTGTGTTTGATGCTATTTTATCACTACTGACAACGGCCTCAACATTTTCGACAGTTCCAGCGATTTTTAAGCATTAATTTTAATAGTTTTATTGGGCTCTTAGGATTGATTTTGACTTCCTCAAAATTGAGAAAAAAAATTTCTTTGTCATAAAATTAAAGCGATCAACACTTAAAAAATAGGCAAGAAAAAAATTAGCTGTGGCTAATAAATTTAAATTCCTATCACTAAAACTTTGCCACGGTTTAGTTGTAGAGGTCAGCTAATAGAAAAATAATATTAATATTTTTATATATAAAGTAAGTTCGGCTTGAGGTCGTTTAGTAAATAATTTTACACAAAATTTAAATTAATATAGCAATTATTTTATTATTTTATTATTATAATAAAATAATTGCTTTATTAATTGTTAGCGAAATATCGAAAAATTAATAAAGAAAAATAAAAGACCTTAAGCTTTAAAAAATTTATTTATTTATAATATTAATAAATATTCCTGAAGAAGCCAACAAATTGTGGGCGAAATATTGAAATAAATAAGTATATTTGTTTTGTTACAAACATTTTTATAAAAAGATCTTAATCCTTAAAATTAAATTTATTATTAAAATAAAAGATCAAATAAACTATACGTTAAAATTAATAAATTTTATTAATTTTATAAAATAATTGCTATATCAATTTAAATTTGGTGTAATATTATTTACTATTTATATATTATTACTATTTATATTATTTACTATTTACTTTATATACAACAATAGAAAAATATTAAAAACTCATGGCACTCTGCTTTTTACTGTTAATCAACACAACTGAACAATTTGCTCTGTTTTATGAAGTAAGCAAATAATCAAAATTTATTTATATTATAACAATCAAAAAACGAACCACAAGTTTTATTTTTGTCTTTTTAATTTCCTGTTGCAATAATTGTTCTTTTACAAACAATCAAACAAACCATATTTCTCAACCAGAAACTTGAAATATTATTCCATGCAACATCAAAAAACAAGTGAGTTTGTTTTCGCAAGCAAAAAAAAAACACAAATAAAGAGTAAACAAAAAAGCGGCTGCCTCAAAAAATGATAAATGTGAAAAATATTGGTTATGCATGCAAGCAGCGGCATGCCTTTACAAACGTGTGTGCCACATATACACAGACATAACTGAGTTCATAGTAAAAACTTTGCAATTTGGCTTCAGTAGAAGAGAAAAAAAAAACAAAATTTATTTACATTATTCTTGCATGGAGGGCTGAAGTTATTAATTTTAATATAAAGATGCACAGTCACTTTTCAACAAACTCACACACACACACACATACACACAACAAATACAAACACATCAGACTGTAGTTTAAATGGAAAAAGCAAAGTATATAAGCACTTGGCATAAAGACTTGCTTACTTGCTACTGGGTTAAGTACAAATTGCCACACACAAAAATTTATATACTTCCACTTACTGGTGGTTGTTAGTGTATGCTTTTTAAAGACTACAACTTAAGTCTATTTTAAATTGATTGCGTTGTGTATTGGGAGTTTATCTGTGCACAAAAAATCGATCTCTTTGTTTCGGTGTTTCCTTTCAAAATGCAAACACGACAACGATAGAAAAATATCAAAATCAAATAAGCGGAAAAGCAACAAAGTTTGTGGGGAAGGGGAGAGGGGGCAAGTTGCATCCTTTGAGAATATTAAAAAGCAGTGTTTATGATTATAATTGCAAAGAAAATTGAGTGAACGAAAACACATAATAAGTTCGTTCAAAGCACACAAAAAAAATTAAGGAAACATACAAGTATGCGACAATGATCTTAATAAATATATACCACTCAACTCAAGTGATATACATATGTATAAGTTTAAAAATTTAATTTTGGAAAATATGGCATCAAGCTTAATTATAAACAAAACTGATAATGTAAACACAAAATGTAATCATTTTGTAAAATTTTAAATTGCTTGAATTTATAAGAATTTTAAGCAAATTTTTTGCGAAAATCGTTAATGGTGAGAAACGTTTCATAGGAAATATTAGGAAATATTCATAAGAAATATTTAGGTCCACCAGCACCTCTAAATTCTTTTCTGTCTAACTTTTCAATCGTCTGTTTGTTGTCGAGATTTCATTGACGCCAACCAACTCGTCAGTAGGATGCATGAGTTTTGAAAGGCTGCTTAATAATGTATTATTTATTATATTATCCTAAGGCTCGATAAAGTAGTTAACAAATGTTTTTGATCGTTACTCTTCCCATAGAACAGCTTTAGTATTAAAAAGTTTTCATAAACAAAATTATTTATTGGTTGAAAATGGCTTATTATCAAAAACAAATCGGCGAACATTTAACCATAAGCATTGCGAAATGATTGTAAAAGAGATCCGTTAGCAAACACTACTTTTAAAACAAACTACTATTATTTTTTTCCTACAGCTAAGCATGGTTTATCAAAAAATATATGCAAATAATACATTTTCCCCACAAAAATTAGTTAACGATATCATAGAAGAACTTTACTTTATTTGGTTTAATAATTGAGCTCAAGGTCACTTTATTTTCAATAAATATACTTTCTATTTATTGTAGGAAAAAATCAGGCTAGCGTGTGTTAAAATTGCAGATGTGCAATCAAGGGTGATTTCCGCTATTATAATTTAAAATCCAAAGTAAAAAAAGCATTGAACGTGTAACCTTTAAGTTAGTGGTGACATAAACTCTCTCTCTCTCTCTCTCTCTCTAAGAAATTTGTGGATACCAAAATTACTTGTGTGAAATTGATTGACATTAGAAAATTGATATTGATAGCAAAAAATTCTGCAGCAACAAATTTATTTTTTTTTAAATTAGTTAACAAAGCTTTGTGCCGTTTCTGCTTTCTTAAAATTGAGGGATATTTTTATGAACGATTTTTTTTCCTTCTATTGTTTGAAAAAAAAAATATTTAAAAAAATTGTTTGTCTGAAAAATTCTTTTGTAGCACAGAAATCAATATTGAAATTTCTTAATGAGAAATGTATGTACAAATTTACATAATTGATCAATAATGAAAAATAGATGGGCCTAAAAACCTTCTATTTCTTAATATTCAATACAACACAAACTTTTAGAATTTGAAGCTCTACACGAAAGCAGCTGATTTACAACTCCCTTTTGCTATCGTTGTAGGTTATTCTTTTTTTATTTTTCTTTATCTCAACTATAATTTTTGCATAAAAACTAAAAAGAAAAACTGACTAGTTGTCATTCGTAAAATACTTATAAATAAACTGTTGTATGATGTGCTTGTATAAAAAGCTATATGCAATTTTTTTCGTTTTAGATACTGGGCGGTAACAAATATCGATTACATTCACTCACGCACCAGTCGCCGTGTCTTCCTTATGATATTTTTTGTATGGACAGCGGCCGTTATTGTGTCGCTGGCACCTCAATTCGGTTGGAAGGATCCTGATTATTTGCAGCGCATTGAACAGCAAAAGTGTATGGTTTCACAAGACATTGCATATCAGGTGAGAACAAAAAAAGTATTTTATTTATAACACAGGCATAAAATGCAACAGGCATTTTAAGTTTTTTTTTCACCAAGCCATTTTACATAATAATAAATGCTTTTTTTTTTTTTTTTTTGTTTTAGATATTTGCCACTTGTTGCACGTTTTATGTGCCCTTGTTGGTCATACTATTTTTGTATTGGAAAATCTATCAGACGGCCAGAAAACGTATACACAGGCGTCGTCCGAAACCCATTAACGTGACAGGCAACAATAATCAGGTAAGATTCATGAATAGCCAGCCCTACGCTGAACTATAAAATCAATGTTACACAAAACATTATTCAACACAATGGAACAATGCAATTTAGCATATTAAATTTTAACAAAGACTTGCTTACCCTCAAACATTTTTTTTTTTTTTTGATATTATTCTATGTATCTAAGAAAGTTAAAACGCATAACTACTAAAAGTTCTATAGAAAATCTATCGTATCAATAAAAATGTTCTATATAAAATTTGATACTAAAGCCTAAGATATGCTTAAAATAATGTATTGCAGAATTTTTCGATAAAACATGAACCTCCAGAAGTGCAAATCGTGCTAATCAAAGGCTACTCGTTGTATGAAAACTGTTTAGAAAAGAAAAATTGGCAGCAATAAGATTCAATTTTTTCCGGTATTAAACATCTGCTTGCATAATTTTTCAAGTTCTATTACTTTCATAATAATATTATAATATACAGGAGGCGAGACCACTAAAAACTTGGACAGAAAAAAATTAACAGGGTCCTAAAATAATAACAAAAATGTCAATGGAAAAATTGCCAGTAATAAATAAAAACTTAAAAAAGCTAATCACTCTTACTTTATGTTGAATATTTGACATTTCCAACACTCATATTTTATACAGTAGTTCATTTTTAATTTTCAATTTCTTTCTATCATAGTAGTTTCTAAATCTTTTCAGTCGTAATAAAATATTCGAAATTAATACATCTTGATTTTAATTCAAAATCATTAGAATAATATTAGATGGACAAAGCTAATTAAACCAAATAATTCATTAAGAGCTGAAGTAGATTTTCCTTTGTAATTATGTCTGCATCCCACGCCTAGGCTATACTTTTCACATGCACAATCACTGTTTTATTTCACATATTGTTTTCATAATAGATTTGCTGTATCTGGGTGGATGGGCATAGTTGTTGCTTTTTTTTAAACTCATTGATTTATACCTTCTGTTTGAGATTCCTTGGCTTCAATTATACATATATTTTCCTTTCTTTTTAACGCCAAACATCGTTAAATTGATGGATGAGAGTGTTAAAGCACTGGTAATTGAAAAAGGCAATAACATCAATATGTTAAAACACAATATCATTTGAAACTCATACACATCACTTAAATGAAATGAATATGTATAACGAACAAAAAAGCACTTGACCGAAACCAAAGGACAGACAACACAACAAACAAAACACCACCACTACTGATGGACTAAGGGACAGACTTACACACAAATTGTATTGCCATACGTTTCTGGTCACACGTGTTGATGCGTGATGATACAGGAAAAAGACAAAAAAAAAACCAAACACATACTGGCAGAAATACAGGAAAACAAAGCTTAATTTATAAAAACCACAGTGGACTTTTACACAAAATGTACACATTTGGACACCAGTATAAACAAAACGGGAAACCCCACACACATATACAGACACTGTAACATGTTAAAACACCATGTGGTCTAATGATACATTTGTTAATGTTGGAAATGTTACAGCAAAAAAAAACGCAATCCATAGTAAAGAAACTAAATAAATTGAAAAGCAAAAAACTATTATTTTTTCATTTTTTTTTTAGAAAAAACCACTCTATTTTAACCACATTCTTAATGATAGTGATAAATTAAACACAGAGATAATTCAGTGGTAGTGGTATATTTTTGCATTTCCTTAATTTTTTTTTTTTATTATTTATAAACCAAAACTACATGTGTGTGTGTATGTATAATCGCCTAAACTGATTATTAGATATCAAGAGCATCGCACAAAAAACTTATACAGCAGAGTTAACACAGGCAAAGCCAGTGATACAGCTGAAATAACTGATTTTATTTCAATTAAGACTTAGATTTGCAATGATTTTATTTGTAATTTTCTGCATTGATTTCGTTTCCAATTAAAATGACAAAAAGGTGTGTGAGCAGAAACAATTATCCATTTGCAGTTGTTAGATTTATATAACAAGCTTAAGTGAGAGTAAGAAAATTAGACATCAATGCTTATTGTAATATAATACATTCACGTTAGTTATTTACGAAAAATTCGTTAAATTTTTTTGTTGGAGTTAATACTAATACAATTTAAATATGTTTTTGTTTTTGTGCCGGCATCGGGTACAAATCCAGCATTCCTCCGAATGTAATAAAATGAGTTATGGGGTTGGGGAAAGAGGGAGTAGGGTTAGTAGACATTTGCTTAAGCCTTAATAAACAATAACGAAATATTAAACAATGTTACATTTTGTACTTTTATAAAAATTAAAATGCCAGTTATTTGAAAAATACTGCTTAAATTTTCAACTAAATTTTCACCCAAATTGTTCCATACTTTTCGCGCTTTTGAGGAGGGCGGCCCTTGTAATTATCTAATATCTGAAAAATATATTAATTGCAAATTGTTGCAATGCGCTAATTTTTGAGTTTTGAGGCACTTACGGAGTACTTCTTTGCAGCAGTCTCGCAGAAAACCCCAGCTGAAAGTAATTTTTTTTTTCAATTTGTACTCTAGGGGACATTTTGTCCCCCTAAGCTAACTTTTACAACTTCTAAGTATTCTACAAGTTATCGGCCTGCAAATTTCAAAACACAATATTTTTGCAAATTTCCTACTTATTTGCCTTCCGGTTGAAAAAAATTAAAACCAATAAGTTGTCATTTAAAGAGCGTAATGAAATAAAAATAGACAGTGGCAGATTTCCAAGGTAATTGATTTTAATAATTTTTAATTTTCTAAAATTATAGGGATCAAAATTTTTAAAGAAGCTCTACAAATTTGAAGATTGATAAGCTGGAAAACATACACGAATTGCTGTGAATTCATGCTATTAATCAGCGATGGTTACCTATTGATCAGCTTTCAATTTCATCACTTTGTTTTTTTTTTTGAGTACACTTTTATATTGTCTCACATTCAATTGAATTTTGTTTTTGCTGCGATTTCAAGCTTTGTGCGGTGTTTAGCGATTCTTAAACATTTCTTCCAATTTCGAACTTTTATAACATATAATTTTTAATTATTTATTGGGCTTTAGGAAGTACAATAAATAGTTCTGATTTGTAAACTTTATTTTACTATATTTGTTTTTTATTTGTTAAGTCATATGCTTAATTTTTATATCATTTAATTTTATTTGACGTTATTTTATTGTATTTTACTTAATTTGACATCAATTTATTTTATTTTGATTTTTTCATTATATTTTTTTTATTATATTTTACTTTATAGTAATTTATTGCATTTAATTAAAATTTCTTAATTTGGTTTATTTTATTTTATATTACTATATCTTATTTTTCATGGTTTTCCATTTTATTAAGCAACATTTGACTTGATTTTCTTTTATTATTTTGTTTAATTCTCCTTATTTTATATTATTGAATTGTTTTCCTCTCTGGCAACACTTTGCCATCATTAAAACTGTTTAGAACAATACCACGTATCAATAATATTTTTACTTTATCATATCACTCATACGCACATGCACTAGCTGGCATATGAACTATGTAGCTGTTTACTCACTATTAAAAGAGGTGCGTATGAGTGATTTCTGCTCATGTACATAGTCACATGTTTGTGTTTGCTCTCAAAAACGTTGTTATTTTGACTTTCACTAGCTCTCCCGCTCACTAAATACTACTTCACATTAGTTTTATAGTTAATTGAAGTTTTTATTTCTACTGTAAAACAAAACCTGCGCCCTTCACTTCTCTGCTTGTACTTGCAGAAAAAATCTTTAGTTAACGTAAGTTAGTGCTATTAATAAACACTCAAAAATTATTTACTAATTTTCAATTTGCTTTACTTATTGCCCTTTTAAGGAAATAAATTTGATATGCTAAAAGTCAAATGGAAGTCAGCCACACTCAACTTAACCTCTCAAGGGCTGTCTAGTTGCTTCTTCATTTACAGTCATGTTACAATTTTATTGCGATTTTTCTTCGAAATAGTTTCGTGAAAAAACAACATGCTTTACTTTATTTCATGTTTTTATTTTGAATGCGAGAAAGAAATCAATCCAAAATACATGATTTACTACGTCAAGAGTTCCTAAAATATGGCAGTGCTTTAAAATATCCCTAAAAGGTGTTTAATCTTAATTCTATCTGATACATGTAAGTAATGCTCTAAAATGCTTTTTTCCAGAAAAGCACTCAAACACTTATTAGAATATACAAAAAGCATAAATACGGAAATAAGTTGAGCTACAACAACTGGTATCACAAAATGAGATACGGTTTTCGTAATGATAATAATGCTACAAACAAATTTCAAGTTTATTTCAATTACTAGTATATAAGAAGTGATTCGATGCTTCGTAAGAGTACTAGATGGCTGAGGGCTCTTAATATCACCAAAAAAAATAGCTCTCATTATAAAAGTTTAAACAAGTACTAGATATTATAAAAGATAAATTAACATTTTTCCCCACTCTTTTTTGGCTTTTTTAAAAAATCTAAGCCATAACAAATACATTGCTAATTTCAAATTAACAAACGTATACCATAATTCAAACAGCACGTGCAAAAAAATTTATACAAATAAATTTATTTTTAGGTAAGAAATTTTGTTTATAGTGTTGCCGTAATTTTCTTAATTTTTGTTTTTTATTGAGAAAAAATATCGGTTTCTCTCCTTTTAGCAAACTTTACTATAACAAAAGAATGCGATCACATCTACGAAGACAACATTTTGTGATATATCAAATATCCCAATGCGTTAAAAAAATATAATTATAAAAAAGTGCCACGAATCGCTAAGTGTTAAATTTAATTTAGAGAAATTTTAATATAAGGAAATTTAGATTAATAAAATTTCCACTAGAATGCCCCATAATTTCTTTTTAGTCAAAATCCAGTGGAAACCATAAGCGATGCGATTACTTCTTGTAACACTTGTGTTGCAAGTAACGCGGTGAAAAAAACAGTCAGACCGTAAAAACACATCTAAGTCAAAATAACCCAATATTGAAAGAAAAAGGCGTGACCACTATATTCATGAATACTTCTATTTTGAGAAGTATATAAAAGCAAACAAACTAAAATACTCACATAGATGACTAAAATAAAGAAAATGAACAACATCAAGTCTGCAAAATGAAATTTTTTACAGGACTTATTGCAGAAAAGGGTAAATTAAACAATTTAAAGCAAATTTTTATTTGTCTTTGCTGTTGGCTTGTCACACCGCATAATTGCTTGCACCACGAAAAGGTATCGATCTAGATTACACATTTTGTTTCAAATCATATATTAACTGGTATCGGCAAGCAAAAATTCAAAGAATTCTCTTCTTTACACCTTTTACTAAAAAAGCATATAAAGATCCCAACAAGTAGCAGAGAACTTTTTTTTGTCAGTATCAGTGGCTATTTTATTTGTTGCTGAGTAGTAGAGTGCTTTCCTCTAAATCCAAACTGATAGCCAGGGATGAGCTACCTCGCTAAAGGAGTAGGCTCAATGTGTGCAAATAGAAGATTTTCAAAGATTTTGAATAGTAGTGGAAATAGTATAATTTGCCTGTAAGACATTGATTTCGATGGGTCTTTGTTTGGCTTAGAGATAGTTATTATTTTAGCAACTTTCCAAACTTTTTCGAAAATACTTAATGTGGATAATTGACCTAAATATGTTTCTTAAGTAGACAAATTTGGCAATTTTTTCAGGAGCTTACCAATGACCAGATCATATCCAAGAGATTTGTTATTTATTAGGCTTATTTTTATGATGTTTTTTTTTAATTTTATTAACTGAAAGTCTTTTGATTTGAATGCTGTTGAAAGTCGGAGTGCATTCCGTTTAAAGTCTGCACAAGACAGTCATTGCTTTTGGAGGGCAACGAAGGCGAACCAGTTGAAGGTCGGAAGTAATATGAAGTAATACGAGAGTAGCTCCAGTGTGGATGACACCCATGGTAAATGGGGGGGGAGGAGGTTTTAGTTGGTAGTTTTTCGAGGAGTCCAACATCGCCTGTCGTGAATAGTGACGACCTGGCAGGTATGCGTAAAAACATTTTCCCTTCCCAACCCACAAAAAAAATGCTGTGTGACGTACTTTGAAAATATCGCTCCTTTTCGTCCGAAAGGCTTGTAAAGGTTTTAGCAAAATGTTTTGTGAGAACATTCGAGAAACAAATAGAATATTTGAAGAAAGTATTGTAATGTAAGACGAAATAATGGTAAGGGGATAAGACACGACTACGGTTGCTTTGGAGCAAAAAGATGTTCCCTACTGTTTGAGTATTTGCTAAGCACTCCTGCCGCTTTATTCTGAGCATTGAAATGCCCGCGAGAATTAAAAAGACTAAGTGGTTTTGTTTAGTTCAAGTTTAATTCTAAAATTTATTTTTATTTATTACTAGCTTATATACTAAAATTGATTCATTTATTCATACCAGATTCATAGCAATCAGCATAATTTCATGTTATTGATTTCCCACAAATTATGCTGACGCTTAAAATTAATTAAAAGTAAAATTTAAAATTGCTTACGTCTATGTGAAAATAAAAGGAATGTTTGCAACTGCACTGAATAAGTAAAAGAATAATACATTTCAATTACAGTGGCGTACATAAGTATACGCACACTACAGTATTAAAGAACTTAAAACTAAGGTTAGAAATTTCTCGATTTTGGAGGAGCGAAGCAGCGGAGGATGGACACCGTATGCTTTTGTTGTAACTTTTATTATACTTCTTCATGCAAGAATGCTGGTAAAATTCTTGCATGCCATCTTAAATTGTCCTGGTTATTTTCTATCTTTAACAGATACTCTAAAAGAGCTTAGTTTTTAAATTCCCCCTTTTCTTAATGTAATTCTGTAATTAAATACGTTATTAAAACAATTAAAAAACTTTGTAGTATTTTCTCCACTTATTTCATTAAAATAGCAAAACAGCATAATTACTTAAGAGCGTCATAAGTGCTTTGAAGTCTCAAACTTTCGCAACAATAAAATTATTATGCTCTGGGCCACTGTGAAAAATGTTTCAGGCGTACATTCGCACGAGTAAGCCACTAATCACGTTTTTTTTCTCACTTCTTTCTGGCTATTCCAACATATTAGTGCAATAGTAAGTAATAGCGGTGGTGGGAATTTTAGTGGTGTTAGTTGTTTAACTATTTCACTTACATTAATTAATGTTTTGTAAGGCAAGTGAGTCTCAAGTGTATTGTTTTCTTTGTTTTGCTTTCAGACGTTTATGGTGTTTTTTTTTCTTTCCTCTTTTTTTTGTCGGTATTTAGTATTTGTTTCTCCACTTCAGTACAAGTGTGGTATTTTAAAAGTTGTTTTTTTATTAGTTAAGAAAAACTTTTGCATTAACGCAATGACTTAAGGTAACACACACACACACACATTTTTGCCTGAAAGCATGCACAATCTTAATCATGCATGCCTTATTTTATTGTGTATATTAACTTTAATGGTTTCTATTATAATTTTTCTTTTTTTCGTATTCTTTTTCTTTTATATATTTTTTCTCTGTTCTTTTTTTCATTTCTGTTTTTTCCCCCACAAACATTTTACTATTTACAGTGCAAATGGTTGACGGATGTTTAGATATTTTTCATAGTCTCTGTTAAACAGTTGGTGCTAGAATTGTGTTTTAGCAGAAATAAAGGCAATTATGTGTACACACTTATAAACGCTCATTTGACGAAAGTTTTTATATGCTGGCAAGAATAATAATAATTTTTTATTTTTACTTTGTTTTTTTTTTCCTTAAGTGCTATAAAAAGAAAATCTCAACTTATGTTCTAAATCTGTCCGCCAGCCATTGTAGCATCTGTTTATTTGTTAGTTTAGAAACGACCTTAACATTCATTTTTTCCAAATTAGTAAGCGTTAGCTATAAATTTAATTTAAATTTCTTGTGATAACATTAAAATTTATAGCAAAAATAATTTCATAAATTTGTTATAACCTTTAATTATTTTACAACCAGAAGCCATTAATTTAATACGTCTGCCATTTCATTTTATGTTGCTTTTTTATTAACTTTGTTGTTTCCTTTTGCTGTTTGTTTTTTATTGTACATATGAGTTCATGTACACACATACATAAAAGCAATTACTTTATGTATAACGAGCAAATAAAACAGAGGATACTGTTTATTTGCTTAAATGTATCACGCATTATTTTTTAATATTTATGAAACGAGTATGAATATTAAAATACGTTTATGTAGTTGTTTTTTAAGAAAACATGAAATGTGATAAAATAAACATAAATAAAAAATGTTTAAGCTGCATCAATTTTGTTAAAATCAAATAAAAGCATCGAAGTCGGCAGGGCCGAATTTCAAATACCATTCAGCATGTGGAAGCGTGTAGTTGGAAAACAATATAAGAGGAGCTTAAGAGAACTGTTAATTTGCTATCAGTATTCACTACGTTCACAATGCGCAAGCAATCAAATAGAGTCAAATGAATTCCATTTTTGAAAAGCTGGGCTGATATTAATTCATAATGAATCTTTATGCGTAATGAATACTTTTTTTTGAGCTCTTTGCTTCGACCTTTTTCCTTTTTTAATTATAAGATTTCTTAATTTTCCTGAAGAAGTTTTTCAAAGGAAAACAAAATATTAAAAATAAAAACAACAAACAAGAACCTCATGCTTGAAAATTAAGAAATCGTAATGAATAGTAATCACAATCATTACCAATCAGATTATTTATTTTTGATGCTAATTTTTCAATGTTGTTTAGTATTTTAATAAATAAAAAAAAAACAAGTGACCTTAGGGCTCGAACAATTAAAATACTAATCAGATTATTTTTATTTTAACGGTTTATAATGGATTTTTATATAAATCCTTGCGATTTTCCAAATAATCTATTAACTACAACTACAAAACATTCAGAAATAGTCGTGCTTACTTTAGATTATTTAAAAGAAATCAAGAAGAGTTAAAAGTGGTCCTAAATTAGTCTGACTACTTTAAGGGATTATTCTTCATTCTGCTGGATTATTTTTCACATATCTTTATTTCATTTCAGTAAAAATTTAGATCGTTTTAGTTGCAATGGCAGCAATGTGAAAACTAAAAGATAATTTTATGAGAAATCAGCTTTTTTAGTAACGAAGCTGTAGAAGTAAATGAATTTTTTGTACTGAAAATAATTGAAAACATCTGATACCTGCTTTTATGACGGTCATTATGTGGCAAAAAGCTGCTTGAAAACAATATACAATTAGTCATGGCCTGGTTTTAAAGCAAATTTGGATGCTGATGAGTGACGTGGTGGTGGTGAAATAATTTATTTTCAATATATCTCAGTAGTTTAAAGTCGGAATTTGCTTATTTTCAACACAGTACAAGTAGAGACAGGGCAAAAATCGAGTAATTTAAAATTGAGGCTTAAATATTGTCCATATATTGTTTTTGCGAAACTGATCTATACAACGGGTTATCCATTTCGTGTTTTCAAAAGTACAGGACATCTGTCAAACTAAGTTGTTAAGCCAATCTTTTTCTTCTCAGCTGAAAGTCTGACATTGACTGAAATGGCTCGCCTAACTTTCTCACCACGCCTAAAAATTATCAAAACATACCGCAAAAATGGTGGTTCTGCCACAGCCACATATCGTACTTTAAGAGGAGACTATGATTTACATAATCGTCCAAATAGCAAGCATTTAGCAAGGTTGTGAAGAGATTTGAAGAGACTGGAGCAGTTACAAATATTGTGAGGCCTGTACATCCTCGTTTTGCCCATTCCGCTGAAAATATCGCTGCTGTAAATAAAAGTGTTGCCAAAGAGAATGTGCCGATAACTCATCGTTCTCGGGAATCAGGACACATTATGGCGCATTTTGTATTTATATCTAGACCTACATCCATTTAAAGTCCAGCTCGCACAACAACTGAAGCCAGCTAACCATTCACAATGTCGTAGATACGAGGAATGGCTGCCCAATATGTGTCAAAAGGTGATGTAGTGTTTAACACATAATGCCAACGTTCAAACTTTATAATAAAAAAGAAACCTCATGAAAAAAATATTTTATATGTGTTTTATTTGCATTTGCATTTGAAAGTGCGAAATGGATAACCCGTTACATACCCTTTTAGTTTGACATTATTATATTGAATGCATTCCATGAAGTCTGCAAAGAGTGGCGTGTTTGTTTTGTTACTTTTTGAGGCAACGAGAAAAGCGATCAAATATATTTTTTTGTGGTAAAAAACTTTTATTAAAAAGTATAAAAAATACTATTTTCTCATCATGCTCGTTATTGATACATTTTAACTATAAATAATCATCTTACACATTGTCTTTCCACCTAAGTTGCATGCATTTTATATTCTTTTTTTAATACACATTAAATTCTCTTGTCAGTCAATTCTTCTAAACTCTGGTTAATAACAATAAAAAGTCATAAAACAAGTTTATTAACATTATTTTATGTAGATTAACTTGTATAGAAATTTAAATTATTAAAATTCACTCACACAAATGTATTGCTGAACAAAAATATATCCTTAATGTATGCTGTGGTTTCTCTTTCAACAAACGTGAACTCAAAGTGCACTCAAACATACATTTAATTATACAACTGCACATGCCAGTGTTTGTATGTGTGTGCGTATGCAGAACAAAGCAGAATACGTATATAAAATATAAAAATAATATTTCCAGTTGTTTAATTTACATTTTCTCATTTTCTTTTACTTTGCCATACAAATATTTACTGAAAAAGAAAACAAACCAAACAAATAAAATAAGAAACAAAAAAATTTACAGACATTAAATTAACCAACAATGGAATCTTAAGAGCTCATAAAAAATTTTATGATAAAATTCACTTTAAGTATTTTTGTTTTCTGTTTATTTATTTTATTTAAAATGTATTAAGAAGTTTATTGAACTTAAGGTCGAGTTTTTTTTTTTTGTTTATTGTCAGTCAAGAATGTGAACAGTTTTCAAAAGAATTTCTAGTATATAAAATAAATTTCGTTGACATGTCACATAAGAGATATAAATATGGTATATTTAATGCTTTTTGTAAACTTGAAGTGGTTTTTAATTTGGTTTGTTTGTGAAGTAATGTGAATGAGATGAGGCTTAGTAAAATTTTTGGGATAAAAAGACTGTTTGCTTAATTGAGCAAGCAAATTTTTGGGTGTACGGAAATGAGTCACAATCGAGTTTCACTCAATATAAAGATTTGAATTTATGTATATTGATGAATTTGTTTGTATAGTTTCATATCTCTTTTGCTTCATTTTTGAATTATTTATCCCTTACTGTGGAAAAATTTCCGAAACGTTAAAACTCTAAGAAAACTTTTATTTTTATTGAATTCAGCTTTGCCTGCGCGACTCAGTTACCATTTAGTAGTCATACTTTTTCTTATAATGATTGTCAACAGCATCACAAGATTCAGATAGTGCGCGTTTTTGCAATACTATAAGCATAGCTTAAGAATTTTTCTTCATTTAAAGAAGTGGCCTGCAGGCCCATACACCGCCAGTCACAATGTGAACACTACTCCCCATTTTCTTCTCTCCAAAACCTATGTACTTAACATCGGTACAATGCAGAGCATAAGAAGGGGTCGCCCCCTGAGGAGTACTGGTCCAAGTTAAAAAACAATTAAGTAATACCTAAAACTTTAAGAAAGCAGCATAAAAAATATGTTCTTATTTCATTTTACACCCACCCATCATCTTCAACGGCCATACATTATTTGAAGCAAATTGTTTTTTTTTTTTTAGAAATTTTTGCAATTTATATATATTTTTTTAATAACATTGCAAATAGCACGTGTCTGTAAATTCTTGCAAAAAATAACACAATCCACATTTACTTTCATATTTCTACTCAAAAGCACTCACCCAAAAAACAACCAAAAAAAAAAAGAACCAGTGAAAAAGAGATTAAGCTTTTACCAAGAGTGACTTAACAACAACACAAATAACAAAAGCAATGGAGAGCAAGAAGAAAAAACTGTAAATAAATCCTCCATACACACAACAAACTCAACAACATGTTTGCCAAAGGGATAAAACAAATTTTAGAGCACAAGCAACTACTACAACAATAAACACTTTAATACCAAAAACTCAAAAAAAAAGCACAATGGCCAGTCAAGAATTCTTTTTTTTTTTTGCTGAAAATATTTATTTACTTTTTTATTTTGTATGAAAAGTAAAAGAAAGGCAGTATAAAAAATAAGCAGTTTATAAACTTACATACAAACCTGCATTTATAGCATATGTATAGTAATGGATGTACATATGTATATACATATGTATTAAGGTATGTGAGTTTCTGTGTATATTCTAGTACGTTGTTGTAGCAAGTGTATTACATCTGTTATGCTAAGAGGTCAGTAATTCTTTTTGCTTCCCTTTTTTTTCAATTTAAATTTAAGCATGTTAAGGATGAAGAAAAAGCATACGAATCCTTGAGAATTGTTATGAAAATTGTTTAACTTGCTCTTTACTGTTAAATAGTCACAAATTGAACAATATTTATTGGGCGGATTGGCTGGGTGGTGTTGCTATACAATTTTTTTTTTAACAGTTTTGCAAAAGCATTTTCTTCTTCTTTTAAATTTCCACAAAGTTATTTTTCTTTTCTGCAAATGAAGCAATAAACTGGCATGGCTGAAGCAAAACAACAACAAAAAATACAGCAAAGTTTTCATCATTTATAAAAACATATTTTGTTAAGAATAATGCTTGAAATGGTTTGATTTGAGTGAGAAAGGAAATTATTTGGTAATTGTTTGCTAATTTCTGGGGGATTCATTAAAACTAAACTTTTTTGGATAATGCACATTTTTTTTTTTTTTTTGGTTTTTGGATAAGGGAAAGACTTGTTTATCTATATTCACAACTGAAATGCCCAAGAACTCAATTAGAGTTAAAATTCTAGTTTAATAAAACTTTTCTATAATTTAGTGGCAGCTGAAACTTGACGGTAGTAAATTGAAGAACCATTTATTATTGACTGTTTTTGAAACAAACATTTGATATTTTGCACTGCTTGATAATTGAAGTTTAGACGATAATTTTTTTTTTGTTTAAAAGTGTTTCTTGTATTCACTAATTTAAAGATTTACTAGTTTAAACATAAATTAATTCAAACTCGAAGATGAAGTTTCAGTGATTTACTTGGCATAAGTTTTCTTTCTATTTCAAAGACAACCCAAAAACGGGGGTTTTTTTGGACCAAATGAAATCGAAACAAATTCTGGTTTGTTTCGCCACTATTGAAATGTATCAGCATTAATTGGGCAAGGCGTCTGCATACAGAGTGAACGCAAGCCAATTTGTCGTATACCTCAAGAAAAAATAAAATTAGCCCAGAAAAACATGAGATCTTAAATAAAAATTGGTCATTAATTACATTTATTTAGAATATGTTTTGTTTATCTATTTATTTATTTTTCAAAATATGTAAATCTTCTTATATTTACACAAACTATGAATCAAACTAACTTTTTTATACCCGAGGTAGTTAATTTGAACACTCTGTAGGTCAACATGTGATACAGTACAGCTGGTTCAGATTTCATTACTCTTAAAGGCTGGGTCCTGCTCTATGATTCCTTCACACATTGTTTTATACGCAGCCATCACGTTTCAAAGATACACAGTTATTACGCTTTTTTTCGTTTCGGCTGACTGTGCACCGGCTTCTCCAAGTTTTAAAATTTTTCGGCAATACATTTTCTTATTCTAAACGCTTAATTATTTCACTTTCAGAGCGGCTACGGAGACCAACAATATTTTTTAAAATTCCCCAAAAATTTCCACAAAATTGTCTTATTAAACAGCTTTTTGACCTGATCAAGAAATAAATGAAAATTGCTGCCAAGCAAGGCCAATAAAAAACAAAAACTTTTAGAATAAAATATAACATTTTAACAAATATGATGTGTACCGGATACATATGCATGTTTGCGTGATGGTAATTTGACTTGTTTACGACTGCCCACAAAAAGAGAACATATTTTATTTTTTGTATCTAATATAAATAGTAACAACGGCAGCCCTAACTGACACAATAAAAAATATAAAATATCAAATTCGTCTCGTTGGGTGAAAATAGCAAATATTTTTATATTTTTGCTGTTTTAGTAATTTTTTTTGTTTTTTTTTTTTTTTTGATTTTTTGCCTCGAAAAATAATTTTAAAAAATTAAGTCTGAAAAGCGGCAACACTTTCGCACCCCAGAACACAACAAAAAAATATATTTGGCGAGTCGACAAGAAATATAGTTATGCCGTTAAAAAGATGTTTTTTTTGTTTTTGGTTTTGCCCGCTTCAAAATCTTTATCTGTCTAGGGCGGTTGGGGGTGGTCAAGAGAAAATGCTTTCCTTTTTGCATAATGCACTCTTCCGCAACAGTGAACACTTTTAAGCCTCAAAAGTACCGATTGCTTTTAACGCTTTGAAGCGTATTTATGAATACAAAATACTCGATACACAGACTCAGTAGGAAATCGTATTTCATTGAAAATCCATCAACATTTAATGCAATGCAGCACCCTTCATATAAAACTGAAAGGTCCTTCACTGCCATACCTTATCAGCTCCTTAAACATTTACTTAAGAAACAAAAAGTATTTAATATGAAAGCAATTCCTTATCCGTTTCACATTGAATACACCTGCTGCTTCTTTCATGACAGTTAATGTGTTAAGCCCAAATGTTACTCAAGCTTAAATATACCGATGTGATTCTCTATTCAATTCCTTTTCATTGGCCATTCACTTATAAGATGACCCGCTTTGTTCAAACATTCAAAATCAGACACAAATAAATAACAAACAAACAGAACAAATTTCGACGTACAAACATGTGTATGAGCATTATGGAAGTGAAAATGTATTTTGCAACTGGCTGTTAAGCAAATGTACAAATTCAGGAATTGTGATTTAAAATACAAATAAGTGAGCAAATATGTGTTTGTACTTTATCAAATACTGCGCAAATACCAAATATTTGTTCATGAAATCGAAATTCTCTGCATCTTGACCTTGTGGGAGCAACAGTTCAAAGATGAAAGCATTTCAGTTAATATTTATGATACGAACACAAACTGCACGGTATTATTTTATGCATAACAAACATGGTCAATAGATGGCGCTTTAGTAAAATTTATTCAATGGAAATTTTGGAATTTATAATAATTTTTTATTTTATTTATAACTGCAAGGTGGGCCAAAAGAAATCACAGTATTGCAAGTAGCTATTATTTTTGCAAATGGGGGGCAATGTTAAATCTGTATTTACATTTTGTGAGCTAGACAGCTGCAAAATACAAGTGAATAAACCATAGAGCGATATGCTCCCCCAAAACGCGGAATAATCGTTTCGATTTTGTTGTGTAAGAATTTGTCTGTGGTGTTGGCTTAAAGCGAATTCCACAGCCGATTCCCTGGTCGTAAGGTACCGACTGCTCAAACATTGCCCGGTTTGGCCCGCAACCTTGAAAAGTATGGAACCACACGAGACGCTGCTAAGAGTGGTCGGCCCATTCTGCCAACAATATCGCCGCTGATGCCGAGGATGTCTAGCTGTCGCCAGAAACATCGACCAGACGCTGTGCCTCGCAATTAGCCATCAGCCGGTCATCTCTAAGGTGAATTTTGGTCAAATACCTGCTAATGCTCCCGTATAAAGTACATGCATCAACTGCTGCCTGTTGACCGCCAACCGCGTTCAACCTACGCCCAAGCCATCGTCACAGTCTCGAAGACAAAGTGGACGATTTTTCGACCAAAATCATAATGAGCGATGAGACTCATTTCCAGCTGAAAAGGTATATGAACAAGCCACACTATCGCTTCTGGGGCACCGAAAATCCACGACTGATGCACGAGAAGCCATTGCACCTGCTCAAAGTGGCTACATGATGCGCTGTTCAGGCTGGAGGAGTCATCGGGCTATTTTTTTCTAGGAGGCCGCTGGTCAAACGACAACAGTGGACGGTGTGCCATGTTAACCGAGTTTATTCTATCGTAATTGAACAAATTAGGCGTGGACGACATGTGGTTCTAAGAGGACGGAGTAACGGCACACACTGCGCCAGCCACAATCGATATTCTGAAGATGGCGTTTCTGGGTCGTGGTATCTTTTATTTTAGCAATTTGCACTGGCCCGCAAGATCTCCCAATTTAACCGTTCCAGTTTTATTTGTGGGGTTTTTTGAACCCCCGTGTTTACGTGAGCAAGGCCAAGACCCTGGAAGTCCTCAAGTACAACATTCGACACGAGTGCGAGAATCTGTCACCCGAAGTTGTTGCCGAAGTGATGAAAAATGCCATAAAACAAGCCCGTTTACCAATCAATTGTGGCGGGGCTTATTTGCGCGATATCATCTCCTTCACTTGACCAGTAAAATTTTAAAGGTTCAAATAAACATAATCAAAAAACAGAATTGAAGTTTTTTATTTAGAAAATACAAAATGAGAGCCAAACAATATCGAATGACTTCTTTTGTCCCAGCCTATAGAATTCTTGATTGGCTTATGGGTGCTCAGTTTTTTTTTTTTTTTTATTAATATTCATGCAATGAAGAAAGGTAACATTTTATAGCTGTTTCGAGTTCGCAACACCTCTCATAAGCACCAGCATGAACCCCTCACAACTTTGACACTGCCCTTGAGACCACTGTGGTAGCAAAGCTCAAGCAATTTGAAAAAAGTTATCACGCTGGGGTTGAACTTAAGCTAATTAAGTATTACAGCCTCGTTCTATATAATTAAAATTGTAATTAAATATTAAAATTTGTTGCCTAGTGTTATTTGCTCCATTCCCAAGAATTTTGCCAGCTGCGTAATTCCATCAAAACGTTTCAACACACACAGATTTTCTAGCATATTGAAAAACTTCATAACTATGTATCTGTTATGTGTCTATTTGCTTAGAACCCCATTTGTCGATGTGGAATATCTTCTGTACATGTATTGAAGTGTATAATTTGTATGTAACATAATGTCTACATTCTTATGCTCAGCGTATATGCCTTTTTTTAAGCGAATAAAACTTATTTGCGAATGTCTGCAAAAATTGAGTTTTCTGTCTAAAATACTAAAGATAGTGACTGACCTTTTTTGCTGCTTTAATTTTATTGGCTGGAGTAAATTTAAAATTTAATGGCTGAAACCCATATTGGTAAACCTTATGATTGCGTTCCTCTTGCTTATTTTCTTAATGCGAACCTAAATTTGTGGTAATTTTATTTATTTGATTTCTAAAATTATATTAAGTTCTTCTCCCACAACTTTACAATTCGTGAAGATTGAAGAAAGCGATTCAAGGGCTCAAAAAAATTCTATATTATTATTACTTTTATGTGAGCAAAAGCAAATAATTCACTCGAAATATGTAGCTTCCTAAGGATTATGTAATTAAGTTTAGGATCTTAGATTTGTTATTATTTTTATTAATACTGTTTTTATTTATTATATTTAAATTTTTAATTTAGGTCCAAAAATTAACCTTTTTAAAAAATGTTTATTGTCTTTTATCTGTCTATATGTCGTCGGCAGATAGACAGCTAAAAAAAGACAGCAAATATTTTTTAAAAAGGTTCATTTTTGAACCTAAATTAATACATTTTAATTAGCTGTTAAAGCAAATAAATAATTAAATTCATATTTAAATTTTTCCCATAAAATAATATTGATATTTGCTTAAGATATTTACTCTACAAATCAGTGGCTTTTGCTTTCACATCTAATATTTAATGCTAAAGAAATGTCAAAGTCCAGGCATTTTTTCTTTCTTGCAGAATCAGAACAGATGAAGAAAATTGAAAAGAACCCTTACCAACACCTGGACCTGACATCTCAAGATACTCCAGTACTTTGAAAAGTTCGGTTCTTCTTGTAAAAAAAAACAAACAAAAATACGCAAAATATTGTTTCAAAATTAACTTTAATAATAGAGTATTATGAACAAAACTGTGTTACTGAAAACGTTTGCACCTAAGTAGTGCTTTGAAGATGTTGCAGAGTTTTTTTGTTAAAATCTACTTCACACAGAAAAACAAATTGTTACGCTAAATAAAGTTTTTCCTGAATAGTATAAATGAAGCACAACTTCTGTATGTTATTGCTCAACCAAAAGCAACAAAAGAGTTTGAAGAGCACCAATTTTTTTTTTCAATTTAACGCACAATTTATTTCCGTTTTACCCTCGGTTAATGTATAAGGGTTTCAGTTAATATGAACGTGAAAAATTAAATGCCTATTTTTCTTTGCCAATTTTAGATAAAGAATTCTATTTACACAACCCTTCGAAAAATATTGGAACAATTGCTCTAATAGTGTATATTATGATCAATATATTTCTGAAATAAATAAGATTACTTATTAATATAAAAATGTAAACTAAACTTCGCAAATTGCAAAAAAAAAATTATCGAATATTATTCGAATAAATAATCGAATAATTATTAATCATAATAATTCTGCTTAAATAACCTTTCGAATAAATAGCGGAACAGCTGTCGGTATAAAATTATAAAGAAGCTTCGCAAATTTCAACAAAAAATTAGCGAATATTATTCGAACAAATAATCGAATAGTTAATATTAGTATTAATACTGTTTAGTATTTATTCTGTGTAAATAACTTTTCGAATAAATATTGGAACAGTTGCTCAAATGTTAAATTAACATTTCGTTAATTTGTTATTTCCGCAATAAATAAGATTAATTACACTGTGCTTGAATTTGGAACTTTTTTTTGCCGACAAACGGGGCACCCAGTGACTAAACCTAATTCGGGTACGCTGAATTCAGTGGTGCTATCCGTTTTTCTAGGTTAGCTCGCGTTTTCGAACATATATTGAACTAACTAAAAAAAATTTTCGTTTATTGAACTGTAGTAAAAAACAGAAATTTTTCAATAAAATTTCCTTTAATCTGATGTATAACTCATTAAAAAAAATTTTTTTTTTTTAGAAAAAAAATTTTTTTTTGCAAATTGTTGAAATTTTGTGATCTTCAAAACTGCATAAAAAATTGAAAAACAAAGCTATGCCAATAAAATTTTCCCATATATATAAAGAATTATGTTTGAAACAAAACGAGCTTTAAATGACCAAAATCGGTGCGCAACTTTTGATTTTATTCACAAAAGATGAAAAATTGTAGTTTCAACCTGTTACCAGACGAAGCCTCAAAAATGGAAAAAAAATATTTTATTATTTCCACAATAAATAAAATTAATTATAGGTATAAAATAGAAAAGACGATTCGCAAATTATGAAAAAAATATCGAATACTAATCGAATAAATAGTTGAATAATTACTCAAACAAAGGAAAACATTGATGGCTCGCAAATCATATGAAAAATAGATCAAATAGTTAATATTCGATAACTTAAAAAAATCGTTCCAATAATTATAATTAAGAATTATTATTATTAAGAATTAATTATGTTTAAATAACTTTTCGGATAAATATTCGTATGATTTAAATTAACATTTTATGAATATCTTATTTCCGCAATAAATAAGATTAATTATTGGTATAAAATAGGGGTAAGCTTTAGAATAAGGATCGAGGCTTAGAAAGATATGGGTTTTATAAAGATGTGCAGGGGGTCGTGAACTTCCCAAAACTGAAATCAGGTGTGTGGAGGCTTTAAATTTCTTAAGAATTCGATGTTTAAGTTGCGGAATTTACTAAGGGAAATATGAAAATGTTGGTAAAACAATGCTGCCAGAGAAAAGTTTTTGCGCAGCATATAAAATCGCAAATTCCTAAATAGTTTTAAAGCATCAAAATCGTATTTTTTCAATTTCTTTTCAAAAGTTTTTTCATGGATATGAAAAACTTGTTCTTGACAACTAAGGACCATTCTCCTCCATGGTACAACCATGGAGGAGAAATATTTACATCAATATACTTGTAGTTTACTCCTTCAAAATTAATTTTTTATGAGGGGCATGTTTTATGCCAACTTATTTCTGCCACATTTTTATGACGCAATTTTGTTGAAAACAAAAATATTTATTTTCAAAAGTTTCTAGTTTTCTTTTTATTTCCTTTTTGTCAACTGAGCTCCGGCAAATCTTTACAGCCTTCAAATTTATTACAGTTTTCAGCAAGAAAATCAACAATAACTTTATAAATATTTGTTTTAAACTTATAAATTAAATTTGCTGCGCCACTGAAGGGCCATAAAAATTATTGAATCGTATTTATTTTAAGATCATCAATAATCTAAAAGCAAAAATACAAGAAGGAGGTGTGACACTTGCTAAAAATGTGTGAAAGAATATATACATATATATATATTTGTATGCATGATTTTTATGAGTCTCGTATAAAATTCAGGAAACACAAAATTAGAGGGTGGTTAGTTTGTGAAACTGTTTACACACTTTTTTTATGCACACATATGTGCACACGCATGCTTTTTATTAGTTTTGCTCTATACCTTTTTTATGTGTTTATTTATTTAATTTTATCCGGCAGATTTATTCGTTTAAGTTTTATGTTGGCACTGAATTTAACGGCGCATTTGTTCGGATCCTGAAAATCGGTTTGAATTTACGAGGAAAATTAATTTAAAAAATATTAAAAAAATTAAGAAATTTCAACAAAAACAAATATATAAAATAAGAACTCTTCGAAAAAAAGAAAGATTCTTAAGAAGGGAGAAAAGTAATTAAGGAAATCGAAGAAATTTTAGAAAGGCCACATGGAGAAGCAGATCTGGGGCTTAACGTTGTTTTTCCCATAAATTAGCCTAAGAAGTCTCTATGAAGTGCGCTTCTAGTCTAAAAAAATAAGCATTATTGCGTTTTTCAGCTACGTAGCATTTCTATTTTAATTGCCGATTGAGGGTGGCAATTAGTGACTACACTCAGAAAACTCTGTCAGTAAAATTAACTGAAAACACTTTTTAAAATAAATGAGACTTTATTTAAAAACCGTCCTACTTAGTTTTCATTTAAATTTACTTATTACTTCATTGGAATTTAAATGTTACAAAATCTACGGAATCCAATCGGTAAAAATAATGATTTTTCCTTTATTCTAACTGTCAAATAATTCATGTATAATAATCAACTTGTAAAAGTTTTTTTTTTATTTTTTCTGAGGTGTTCATTTTGTTTTACTTTCGTTTTCTATCTGTATTGTCTCCTTTTTCAATTCGCTAATTTAATTTTTGTACTGCAAAGCCTCTGCTGAGATTCGAACATGCAGCATCTCGACTTGAAATCAGCTGCCATACCCACTCAGCCATCGCAATAATCAGAACAAATTCAACAACAATCGATTTAAGTAAAGAGTATGTATGCTACATATGTATGTAGAAACCAAATTATAAATATGTTTATACGTATTAACAGCTTGGTTCGTTTATGTATGTGTAACATAAGTTACTACTGTCATTATTAACAGTGACTGAAAATCCGTATTTATCTGCTGTTAAGTTTTTAAGTAACTAAACTAATCAGTTGAAATTAAAATTTCATTCATTTTTAAACGTTTTGTTTTTTAAAAATAACTGCACTGATTACTTCTGGAATAAACTACGGTCAGTTACTGCAAAAATATTTTGAGTGTACAATCAGTCGGAATTATTTTTTGCTCTGTCAAGAAAGCGTAACTCGCCAGATGGTGATATCTTTGTGTTTTTTGCAATTGCAGTTTTGTCTAGGCTTGCGTTCAACCCTCTTGGTTGCGCCTGGCTGTGTGCCAGGTTTAATGCCTTCTCGACTTTCGTCCACAATTGATTTGGATCTCTTCTCTTCAAAAGTATCATGATGTCACATGCATGGCAGACTCTCTCGAATCCTTCTGCGGTCAGAATTCTAATGAGGGTATGTCATTATGGTCCATAGAAGGGGTGACAAAATCCCCCCATGTGGATTTTACTTGTATTTATGTTTTGTGCTCCACTATTTATTTATCTGTTCCTTAGCATATTGTCAATCTAGTCACGTATTGCCCGATTGACATGAAACTGGTTCAGAGAATTGATAACTATGTGAGCATGCATATGGTTGAAAGCCGCCTCAGTGTCAATGCAAGCCGCCAGCTTGAACATTAAGTGACTTTTTATAAAACATTACGTAATAAAGTGGCTACTGGTCTACATTTTACGTATGCGTGTTGCCTGAATCTCAGCATATCATCTGCGGTCCTGCTTTCAGCCATGTTGTCGATTATCCTTTCCATGGTTTTCAGCAAAAGGGAAGTTAAACTTATTGGCTTGCAGCAGTGCTAACTATAAAATAAAATTTCTTACTGATAAAACAACATCTTAACATTATTTAATTACAATTAAAGATAATTTAAATAAATGGATTTTTTTTGCAAAATATAAATTTCTTCAAGGTTATTCGAGCTGAATTGTAATATGTAAATTGCCAGCTTTGAATTGTTTAGTTTCTTTATTGACCTAATTATTGCTGAGCAATCTTGCATTAGAACGTAGTTAATAACTTTTTTCATTTCACAATTAAAAACAACATTTCTAGTTTAATCAGAAATTATATACATACATATATACTTTGATCAAACATAATAAGTTTTTCTTTATGTCATGTCTCTGGCATTTTACACAAGAACCAATTAAAGCCACACACTAATTTATATGTTTTTGTTTGTACTAGATTTTGTTGGTTTCTTTTATGGCCCTGCACCAAGTGTTATGATGAAAATCACAAAATGTTAATAAAGTAATTTTTGCTGTCTGCCAAAACAAACAAAACAGTTTGTTAACAAAACTCTTGTGTGTGTGTGTGTGTGTCAAGAGATCTTGTCAACTTTTCAAATAACAGTTCATGTTTTATGTGTGTGTGTGTGTGTTCTTTAAGTCATTGGGAAACTCTGCACGAGAGTTTTGCTAAAAGTCTGCATGATTGGATTTATGAATGATTAAATGATTGATGTGCATCTATCTATTGATGTGCATTTATCTATATATATATACATATATATATATATATATATATATATATATATATATATATATATATATATATATATATATATATATATATATATATATATATATAATATATATATAGATGCACATATTTTGCTTCACAAAGAAAACCGTGCACAATGGAGCTTTTAACGAAAGGCGGCGGTCAAAGCTTCATAATTGTTGATTGCCTTGCTGTCCTGCTTCACACTTATGGCAGAAAAATTATTCAGTTTTCAGGTTCTTATTTCTTGTTAGAAACAAACAAATTATTTATTTCAAACTTTTTTTTTTGGCCTAAAACAAAATTACTCTTTTATTATCTGCAATTGTATTTAAAGTGGGAAACAAATCATTTAATTTGGGGACAAAATTCGTCCTTTATCTTGTGTCCCTAAAAAACAACAACAAAAAAAACCAAGCCGAATGCTTCCACAATTTATATAGCTTTTATGGCCATTTTTAATAAAACAAATCTCAATTTTCAAACCCCTATATCTGATTGAACACAATAGTGCAGGCAGAAGAAAAAAAGTTTATTCAAAGTAACAACTCAAACAAAAAAAAAAAAACTTTTATAGCGGAAAACAAAAAAGCCGGGGTGTCTTATCAATTGGAAACAAAACCAACCTCATCTTCTAGTTTTTATATTTCAATGTTCTTTTCCGTTTCAAATACAAAGAAAAAAACTTGCAAAATGAAAAATAATACTTAAAAATTTCTTTATAGAAAATGTTTTCAACACCATGCTGCTTCCAATTTGATACCCTTTTTGTGAGTGAGTGTATGTGTGTGTTGTTGGTTTAGTGGCATAATTTTATTTTGAGCTTGTTTCCTTCGTAAACTGGCAAATATTCACACATTCTGTTTTACAATTTAACTATCAATTTTTCAATGCCTCTTTTGTGTTTATGCGTGTATCTGTGTGCTTTTTTCATTTCAGCCCGATTTAACCACACAGAAGAAACGTAAACGTCTTCGGTTACGTATTGGTAAATTAACAAATGATAAAACGAATGTAGGCACAACACTGGGTCTGGTGGAGGGCAATTCCACCAATACAGTGAACACAGTTGAAGTGGAGGATACCGAATTCAGTAGCAGCAATGTGGATAGTAAAAGTCGTGCCGGAGTTGAGGCGACCAACATCCATTTAAATAGTACGGAAGAGGTAAGCTATTTTGAAATACACTATTTAATAAATATTATAAAAAAAAGCAATGGCGGGGGCAGAGAGCATAATCAAAAAAAAATTTCAAAGTGCAAAAATAGACTCGAAATAGTTTCAAAAAAAACCTAAGCAGTTGCCAGCAACATAACAGGTAGAAAAGCGTCAAATTCTGCTAAAATTTTGCCAAATTCAAAAATAAACTTAAAATAATTTGCAACCTGCAAAAGTAAGGCTATAATGAGGGTTTTCATGATGGTTAGTGCAAACGAAGCAAAACTGCTCTGCTTTTTTTCACACAACACCAAAATGTATGTATTTCCACTTTGCTTAATTTTTCCTCGTTTGCTCTAAAAAAAAAACCTTAAGCAAATGGAATTGTCCCAAAATTGAAAAAATGTAAGTGTTGGAAATAAGTACTGTAAGCAACAACAGATGATGCCAGCGGATGGCGAAGCCGACTAATAATTTTCCGCGGAGTAGACAAAAAATAGCGGCGGTGATAAAAGATTTTAATAAATACAATAAAATACATATTCATGTGAACTAAAAATAAGATATTTTTTCAACAAATGCAAACATAAAGTTTAGTTTAATAATAACAAAAGAATACATCGTGTTTTAAATTTAATTTAGATGGGCGTCTTTCCAAAAGCAAAATAAGATCGGCGGCTGCTGCATGCCTACTTGACGCCTTATTTTTACATATTACAGTAGCGTTATTTAGAATTTTGAAGTACGTAAAAGAACTTAATAACTAAAAAAAGCAACAATTATTTGCTTAAAAATAAATTATGGAATTTGTTAACTAAAGCAATGAATTTTCAAACTTTCAATAGGCAAAGATGGCAAGAAAAACCCAGGTATAAGCCAAACAAATTGTGCAAATTCGTACAGAAAAAACGGTGCACTTTCGATCAACCATAAGATGCACTACAAATTTGCACTAAGCATATTTGCACAGCTTCACCTTCGTGAAACCCCTGAATGTCTGTATATTTTTATTGAAACAAGTGTCCTTATTGCAGAGAAAAGGTCATGTGGGCAGTTGTGCGTCAGTTCACACAATCAACTTATTTTTTAATGCATACTTTATTTGCACCATTTGAACCTTTTTCTACCAGCGTAGCATCATAAAAAACAAAATTTATTTCGATCTTTTTAATTCTTCCTTCCACCACTAATTGACCTAATGAGGGTTCTTGTGCTCGTATGTACATGTATTAGAAAGATGCTTGTTTTCTTTATTCAAATTCCATTTTTATTAGAAAAAACATAAACGTATTTATGGTTGGAAAATAAATTTCCTTTAATGGTGATAACGTGTAGAGAATGCAATAATACAAATTAATTGAGAGAAGGTTTTCTCACTCCTCTCTCGACTTCATAGTTTGATTACCAACGTTACCGTTTGGCGGCTACAGCTCCAGTTTGTCCATTTTTTTTTTGCACAAATATCAGGTTTCTTTTATTTTTCTTATGGTTCGAAAGTAACAGCTTTCGAAGAGACTTTCCCATGTGTCATGCCTGGGAGCATCCTTTAGTTTTCAACTTTTTATTGTCCAGAAAAAGCCAGATAACCACACTGTCTGCGAAAATTTTAGCTCTCTATTTTTTGGACCAAATAGACTACAGAGCCAACAGATGAACAGCGAATATATTAAAAATCGAACTCTTTAACAATAATTTTTTTGATATTTGATTGATTATTTTTTTTTTTCATTTCACGTGTCAAAAGCTATTGAAAATCGTTGCCACAATATCGATTGCTAAAGTCAGCCACCCTCAGTTGCACAACAGTTGCTTTGTCCACTCCTGTCAAACAATTTTCCTTTGCAATATTTAAATCACTATAATCCCATTAATTAAAACCATTCCATGATAAAAAACACTTTCTTAATTATAATAAAACCAAGCTAAACTAATAGAAATTTTATTTAGAAAAAATATCTTGTTTTTCTTCACTTTTCTTTCAACTTTTTGCTTTCGCACGCAACTTGCAATCAAACATCAGTCACAGCCTGTTTCTAAAACTCTTTGACTAACTATTAGCAAATTAGAACATTTAAGCCTGGCGTTTAATTAAAGTTATTCCTCCAAAAGAGAACGCAAATCCGTTGGATCATGAAAGTTTGCAGAAAAGCAATCAATCATTGAAAGTAAATAGCCTCAGCAATTAATGACAGAAATACAAACATAAATTGGCAATACCAACAAACAAAACAAGAGGAGAAAAAAATCTTTCGTTGATTTAAAATGCGTAATAAAAATGAAATAAAAATGAAAGCAGTAATAAAAAATGCCAACAAACTGAGCATACAATTCACCTGGCAATTATGGTTGATTTATATGTGAAAAAATATGTAATTCAAGCTGAATTGAACGAACCAAAAACTAAATAAACTAATAAATGAAATCAAAGTAAAAGGACTGAATAAAAGGAACGCTCAAATAAGTGCTCCTCAGGTGACAAGTTGTGAAATGAAACCACTTAAATCCACTTCTTTGCCAAACTAAAATCATGAACTTTCCACAAAACCATACAAATTTCAGTTGTAATATTTAACGTTTTCTTTGCAATATACTCTGTTACCATCAGTTGGCCGATGGCATGAACTTACTTTTGCTTTTGGTTTCGCTTTTTATGATTCTATAAACAAATATATATACTTATATAGATATACATTTTTGATCATAAATTTTGCAGCTTAATTTTTATGACACAAGCAGAAATTCTGTAACGACATTTTCGTTTTTTCTTCCTCTTGTTTTTTTTTTCTTTTTCTTCATTTGGTTTCATTTTCGATTTCAATTCATTGTTTCACATATTTTATGATTATAAACATCAACAACTTTTTTCAAAAAGAAAATGTGAAAATTTGCTGCCTCAAGTGGGAGGATTTAACAGCCAAAGAGACAGGGAAGGCATGTGACAGATGTGTCAGTCACTTTCCATTTAAATAAAAAAAAAAAAAAAAAACAATGAGAGAAAGCAGCCAGCCACAATACAAAAAAAAATCTATAAAAAATTAATACACAAGGAAAAAATTAAAGTGGCAAGCGATTGTGAGGAATGAAGGAATTTTTTCGTCTCCTCGACTTTTTTATGATAATGGCCATAAAGAAGAATACGCTCGTTTTGGCAGTAAATTTTAAGTTATCGAAAAGCCATAAATGGAGGGAATTAATTGCTTTGCTGTAAAATATTCAAGGCAAGAAAATTTAAGATAGAATTCTTAAATCAGCTTTCCATAAGTAGTGGAAAAGTTGAAAAGTACAGTTCAATGACGCTTTCTTGCTTCAAAGCGTTGTGCGCTTCAACTTAAGGTGGCTTCACACAGCAAGCGTAGCGCGCTTTGACGCGTTTAACATGGCTCTCATAAAAATAGAATCAGTGCTATTATATGTAACAAGTTACACAGCAAAACGCACAGAATGCGGAGAGTAGATCTACTTTCTACTGCTGTACGCGTCACATGCGTCGTGAGTAAAGAGAGAAACTTTTCGATAGCTAAAGATGAGTGTACTCTCAACATTATAAATAATACTTTTGTGTGGTGGAATAAAGTGTTGAATTTATTAAAATTATTACAACTGCTAATAATTTCATCAGGTTTGAGTTCGATTTTTACTTCCTCAAAATTGAGCAAAAATTTTTTGTGATAAAATCAACTTTACTTGCCTCATCTTCTATAAAAATATTAATCACTCCAATTTTATCACAATAATTTTCTCAATTTTTAAGAAGTAAAATCGAACTCAAGCCGGATAAAACTATTTATAAACTTAAAATTAAAATAAATTTTTCATTGTAAATTATTTTCTGCAAACTATTTTCTATAAGAAGTTTTTCTTTTCTTTCAAAAATGAACTTATTTTTTGCTTTAACAGCCAATTTAAGTGCATTAATTTAGGTCTAAAAATAGACCTAAATGTTTTCTGTCTTTTTCAGCCGTCTATATGCCATCCACATATCGTTGATGTTGATCAACTCACCCATAGACTCAAAACACCTAAAAATAATGTTTGAAACTCAACTATTTATTCCAAAATTCTCATGAACAAAATGAGAATCAGAAATGTTCAAACAAACCTTTAAGGAGTAGTATTCATTGTTTGTGAACTTCTGATCAGAGCGGACGTGTTTTTTGTGATGGGCAGTCGCTATTTTTTTTTTGATTGGCTTTTTTAAAAAAATATTTTATGTTTATTAAACTTTTTTTTGGCAAATTATGTATAGATATTCGCTAAATGGGATCTGCAGAAACATGATATATTTTTAAAAATGAGTCCACGCTTTTATTCACAATTAAGTAAAGGTATGAATTTCAAAAATAATAATAAAAGCGAAACGCGTCCATCGCTTTTTATGATTTATGTCTCATTTTGTTGTTGTAGGTTATGCGACTTTACGTGAAAGTCATAGGACTTGACACTTTTTTACCGTTTTGGATTTTTTATGAATTAAAAATTAAAAAATTCCAATTTTTTTAGGCAAAAAATATTTTGTTTCTTCATACATTTTTTTATAACTGCGAAACTTTTGCTTATGTAGCGAAACGTTGTATAAACAGATTAAAGGAATTGTAGTTCTTAATTTTTTTAAATGTATTTCAGCTTATTCGGACTAGTGGTTCTCGAGTTATGGCAAACAAAAGAGCGTAAAACGTGACAGACTACCCCACGTGATACCTAATAGCTTGAAATTAATGTTTAAATTATTATTTGAGGTACCAAGACCAAACGAATGATGCAGAAGTTCTTCATTTTAGGGCTACTTTCATAAACAATTATCAGAATTGAGTACCGAATCAATCACCTGAAAAATGTTGTACTGTGTAATTATAAGATTCCGAGCAGAGTTCACTCTGTCCGGTGCTAAATATTATAAAATGGAAAATGTTTCGCATAAAATTTTTATCTCTAATTCGATATTTTTTAATGCAATGCCTTTAATAATTTTTTTTTTGTTTCAAAACTTTACGGTATAAACTTTTATTCAGTTTTTGCTTAACTCTTGTTTATTTTAGAAATATTTTGCAAACTAAAAGATTTCAGTTTTTTCCTCGTTTTAATGGCATTTATATCTGTGTTACAAGTAGCATAAAAGATTTATAAAAATGTCCATTTTCATATTGAAAATGGAAAAAAAGAATAACTACAAAATAATATGCAACAAACAAATGAACACAAAAAGTTTCTTCAAGCAACAACGTTTTCATCCAGCGCTAAATTAACTTAATGTGCACGTTTATGTTAATTCAAATATTTAGAGCATTTTTATTTTGTTGCTTGAAGCACTGTGTCGGTTCGGTTTATCCTTTTAATAATTTGTAACTAACAGTTTGCAGAGTCTATTCTACTTTCTTATGTACAAGTTCTTTTGATACACTCACGCTGTGGCACAGGACATACATACATTTACATACACAGCTCCTAAACCTTTTAATGCATTTGTAGTGAATTTGTATGATGGAACACGTGCATGTCCTAGGTACGAATATAATATTTTTTTTTTTACTTTATTTCTTTCATTTATTTTATTATTATTTTTCTTTTTTAGAAAAAAAAAAGTAATTTCTTTGGCTTTGGCATAAAATTGTGGGATCTGTAGTTTAACAGAACGGCACTCAACCTTTAAAATTTATATACATATATTTAAAAATTTCTGTGCTGAAATATTAGAAAAAGAAAATTATATTAGAAAATATGCCAGGAATTTGTCGACTTTTCAATTACAATTCTTTTTAGTCTTTGTCAAAAACGAAGAGAATTTCGCTCAGACCCGGCAGGTAGAGATAATTTATTTTATTATTTAAAATTTATGAGGTGTAGAAAACTTAGACTATGCTTAAGAAAAATAATAAAAAAAAATGTACAACAAAAAAATAATGATAATGGGCTTAACACATACATTCGTTGTTGGGTTATTGACAGGTTTTTTTTTTTTTTGAAAAGAAAAAATAAATAAATATTGATTAAAAAGAGAAAAACCAAGGTTTGAACTTGAGCCTGAAAAAGTAATTTAATATAAATAAATATATTAAAACATTTTAATTACGTAGAAGAAAAATAACTACACAAATGGAATTTCCACCAAAATTCATAGGGCCACTGTAGCAGGTAGTTACCATCAAGGGTTATGGGGGAGGTTGAAGTAAAATAAAATTAAGGAAAAAAGAAATAATTAATTCTAGTTATTCGCACTTTTTCCTTACTTTATTATTTTGTTTTACGTTTATCAGGCTGAAGTTTGGTCTATATTGTTTTTGTGGTTGATATTAATTAAACACAACAAAGACGGATGCTGACGAGAAGTGTGGTAACATAACGTTTGGTAAAGTGTTTACTTGTTTTCTTTTACCTTGGATCAGAACTCTAAGGATGACCTCTATATATGCATTACACTGTACTGGAACTAGAAAAAATGGAAGCAGGAAATAGGGAGTGATGTGTGCAAAGTTACGAAATATGCAGAACAACTGGCCGCATAAGATCACCTGCAGAATATCGGGGATCAGATAGCCCAGCTATAAATTACAAGAAAACCTTAGCTTTGTTCGATTTTCCACGACAAAGGTTGCACACCATAATGGCTGTTCTAACAGGACAGTGACACATGGGAACACATGCAAGAAGACTAGATTTTACGTAGCATAACTTCCGCAGAGGCTGCAGAGATAAAGAGGAGGAAGGAAGAGAGTATCAAACACTTTCTCTGCCGATGTGTAGCTCCTTCTAACAAGAAAGCGAATTACTTGGGCAGACTGATAGCTTGGCGGATGTGTCGCAACTTGAATTAATCAGGGTGAAGAATTAAACAGGGGGCAAATCACCGCATTCGAAATCGAGTGCTTTGTCATCGAAATGCTGTTAACGTGGATCACAGGACTCGTTATCGAAACGCATCTATTCGATGTTGTACTCGATTGTTACTACACTATCGAAAACAAATAAACTTTAGCTTTTAGCAGCAAAACAAATAAAATAGCAAAAAGCGACAAAAAATTAAAGAAATAATTTAAAAAATATAAATTGTATTGTTTTTAGGGAAAGTGAATACCAAGAAAAAGATTTTCCACTAAGTAGTGTATTTCACTTGTTACATTTCTTTTGTTACATTTTTCACCGCTTTGCATATAGTGCTTTGTGCCAACCCCACTAAAAAATAATTCCCGGCCATGTGCTGAAAGCTGCCACTGGCCAAAAGGGATAATGTAGCGGCAAGCTGCAATACGGGTGGTACGCTCGTCGACATGTGACCATAGATATTTATTTCCGATAAAACGTATTCAAAAGCTTCCTTAGAGAGCCGAAAACGTCTTTTGAATCTATGTACAAACGATGAAACATTTAGTTCTAATCTTTGCTTTAAACTCTCAACTTACTCAGCTTCTGGCAATGAAAAAGGATTGCTTTTGTCACAAATTTTCCTACTTATAATGGCAATATTGGACTCATCCTCCGATTCCGAAGATGAGAAACATAAAAACACATTTTGTATATTTGTACACACGAAAGAAGACTCGATTTCGAATGCGGTGATTTGCCCCCAGGTTGAAGTGAAGTGTTATATTTAGCAATGTTAAATAGTTAATAAAGTACTTAACTGTTGTGTGTTAAAAATAGCAGAGCTGTGCGTTTATTGTCAGTTGTATTCAAATAATTAGCAAATCTTTTTTAGTAAAGTGCGAAAACGTAACCAGATATACATCTGCACTCTAAAACAACTTAAACTCTGCACCTCCACAGTAGATGCAGCCAGATATTTTTCGTTCAGGTCAAAGCAAAGAGACTAATATTTCAGTATACGTATTAAATTCTATTGAAAACTAAAAACGATTTAAATTTCTCAGTCTTTTATGTGTGAATTTCTTTATTTAAAGCTTCAAAGGATACATAAAAAAGCCAAATCACTTAACCTCCCTTTTTTGTGTACAAACAAAACGTTTATTTGTCCAAAAAAAAAAAAAGAGATGGTGAAAAATGAAACTTTTTTCCACCATGATCCCTATCAAAGTTTTTCTCTTCCTAAATTTTTGTAGGACAACAAAAGGAAAGCACAAAAGCTAAATTCCATGTTTCTTTGTCTATTAGCATTTATTGTTTAATTTATTGTTAACATTTCCATTAAAGGTCGAGGAGGATAAAAGCATACTTTTCTTAACTCTTTTCCACACTTCAAATCAACATTTTTACAAAATAAAATCCTTATACCCGTACAAAAGATTTGCAAATATTTAAGAGAGAGAGAGAGAGAGAGAGAAAGAGAAAGAGCGTATATTTTGCGAGTTAATGTTTAAAAAACTTTCCATACACCAGGCGCATTAAGCTGCAAATTATTGTGAAATGAATGTGAGTGTTTGCCTAAAAAGACAATTTATTAAGGCAGGACTAGAAATGTTTTTGAGATTTTTTTTATAAAAAAATTAATTAAAAAAGTAGGAAAGTGCTTTTAGTATGTTTTTGCACCTGAAAGTCTTAAGAAAACTCAAGGAAAGCCATAAAAAGTTTATTATTGAAGATCTATTTCCTCATTGAATGCTGTATCGAAAATGTTCAATGCTTTCACATGGTCACATTGTTCGGGGGCTAATACCTGACAAATTGGCCTGAAGCCCTCTTCCTAAAATCAACCTTACAATTTTAATCAAATCACAACTCAAACTTATTTAACTATGGTCATATTACAGAGCTCATGGCGCGTGATTGAATCCACTGGGTATTTAACTAATTTATTTGTTCATTAAGTTATTTTTTCCTTCTTTACTTTTCTTTCAAAAATGTTTTCTACATAAACACTGCTTTGAATCTTCAATAATTTAAAACATTTCTGTAGCACGTGCACAGCTCATGCACATTTATTTACTTGGAAATTAATAAATCACTACATAAAAAAATTTATACATTCATAAACATTTATTCTCGGTGCGTGTAAATTATGAATTATTTTAAAAATTATATAATAAAACAAAAGCATTTATTTGCTGTGGATGTTGATGTGCATATACATATATATTTTATAATACGTTTTTCAATTTCATACAAACAGCAGCAGAGTTTGGAGAATTTCTTCCTTTTTTTTTGCCATTTTCTAGACAATTTATGATTGCTATTTAGATGATTTGTGTGGCCGGGCAGTGATTTGAAATGTTTATGATTTCAGGATGTGGTAAAGAATTTAAAAATGTTCTCAATGAGCACCACACAGCCACACAAAGGAAAGCAGACACAGTGGCAGGAGATGTGATATTTCAGACAAAACCAAATGAATTTGTCGTATAAATGAATTTATTAGATTTACACAATTTGTGTGTGTTAACAAAGAGATGAAATTTTAAGGTTAATTAACTGCCTTCTGTCAATTGTATATTTTGTTTTTCTTTTTTGCCACCACACAAACTCCAATCATTTGGAAATATTGTTGCCGCACATTCATTAGTATCAAGGTCATCTACTGTTTGCGATTCCAATAGCGTTACTGTTTTTACGTTTTGTGAACTAGACAGCTCCTCCCCAAGAACGCCGAAAATCATGTCTATGACGAAGTAGACGATTTTTCGACCAAAATCATAATTAGTGATGAGGCTCATTTCTACCTCTGTGGGTACGTAAACAAGCAGAACTATTGCTTCTGGAACACCGAAAATCTACGACTGATGCACGAGGAGCCATTACAGCCGCTCAAAGTGCCTGCATGGTTTGCTGGTCAAGCGACAATGCACTGTAGGGCCATGTTCATCGAGTGCTTTCTGCCGCAATTGAACGAATTAGAGCAACAGCACGGAGCAAGGTCTATTTTTTTAGACCTAAAGTAATAAATTTCAATTGGCTCTTATAGCGAATAAATAATTAAGTTCATTGTTGAATATTCAAAAACTTTTACTTTTTTATACTTTCAAGAATACAAGTTGTTGGTAACCAAAGGTCACCTGTTGTAAGGAAGTGCTATAAAAAGTAAAGGTGTTGCAAGACGTAAAATGCTTTCTGTATAAAAAGTTTGTTTGAGCATTTCTGATTCTCATTTTGTTCATGAGAATTTTGGAATAAGTAGTTGGACTTCAAACGTTCTTTTTGCGTTTTCGAGTCTACTGATGAGTTGTTTAGCAGCAACGAAATGTCGGCGGCATATAGACGGCTGAGAAAGATAGAAAGCATTAAGGGCATTTTTATTTGTTATTGCTTACTTTTTGCAACAGCTGATTGTTTAACTGCTTGACCAAACTAGTCCGAAGAATAAGTACGGGCTGTTTCGTGCCAGAAGAACAATCATATTTTTCTCTCAAAAGTTCTCTGAACTGCGCGAAATTTAAGTTTTCATGTAAATTGGTATCCCGCGGGGTTCACAACGTTGAGTACGAGAACAAACTTAGTGTATTTTCGCTTTTCTCTTCTTAGGTGCTCCAGGTGCTGGGAATACAAAATACTTCTGTGAAATTCATGCACAATACAAAATATAATATTATTTCGAAAAAAGGATAATTTGAGTTGTGACGCAATTGAAGTAAAGTGGAAACTTACACAGATATAGTAAAGTTTTTAAGTACAGAACGGACTTAATTTTGTATTCATTTCAAATGTTTTCCCATTTCATACTGACATGAAAGTTTTTTCGTCAGTCTCATTTGGTCTTTGCAAGAAAACCAAATTGTTACGTGATCAAATCAATCATTGATTTCTGTTAACCAAAATCTATTAAATAAAGTACATACAAGTCAAGAGTTGCCAGAATTTTTTTCAATCCAATTTTTCCTCTAAAGGTAAACATACTCAACCATCACCGCATTTTATAAGCAAAAAGGTTAAAGCCAGAAAAAAATATTTTCTCTTGATTTCTGGTGAAAAATCAGAGTTTTTTTTATTTGCCCAGCTGTGTGGTTTAAAGTCAGCAGGATATGCAAACAATTGTCACCACAATTGGAAATTTATTTTATGTATTTTCTTTCTGTGCTTACGAACTGATAGCTCGTTCTATCACCTTACCACAAATTTTTGCATTTCATTTTCTATTTGCATAAACAATTATTTTATTGCTTCTTTGAGAATTGCTTCCAGCTTAAATAACATATATGTACATACATACACATTTACTCAGCAAAGAAAATTTATTTAAAACTTGAATAAACTTTTAAGGCAAAATAAATATATGTATTATACTATGATGTTATGACTTTTAAAGTGAATTACGGATTCGTTTTGGTTGCAGATATAGTGATGGTGCACTGTGTTTTCTAGTGACCACTACTCTCTTGTTGACAAGTATGCAAACGTACTTGTGGATACATCAACATAAAGGGCGCTAAATTTCGCTGGACTATAACCTACAGCCCTCTATAGAAAACGATATTAGTTTATATTTTAACCAAAATAATGTTACAGTCACAAATTAGTAAATAATTGCCCATGAAAACGTGACCACTAGCTTTAGTTTTGCCAAATAGTTCAAGCATGCAAACATTTAAGAATTTATATACTTTAATATGAATACAGCAATAAAAAAAAGAAGAAAAAAACACACGAAAAAAAAAACTTAGAAATATTAAATTTAACAAAACTTAATTTTAAGGTTATGTTTACTTAACGAACAAATAGAAAATTTGAAGCGAACAGTTATTTGATCTCATAAAAACTCTGCGAAAGCACTTACAAATTTGCAGCAAAATTTGTATTTGCTCGTTGAGCAGATATAACCTTAAAATATAGTCTTGTTAAATTTAATATTTTTACGTTTTTTTTTTCTGTGTGTATTGTTTCTTTCTATTGTTGTTTATCGTTGTATTCTTACGAGGGTATATACATTTTCAAATGTTTACATGCATGTAAACTATTTGGAAAAAATAAAGCTAGTGGTCACGATTTTATGGGCAAATATTTATTCATATGTTATCGTAACATTATTTCGATTAAACTGTAAACTAATATCGTTTTCTGTAAAGCTCTATTCGTCCACTAGTTTCCCACAAAAATGTTTTCAAACAAAGATTTTCTATATGCAGTTTGGAACTCTTTTTATTACTTCCAAGCAACATAAGTAATATGTTTTATATAATGAAAAATATTTTGCCACTAAATACTCTTATTGTAAATAAATGCGTGGACTTAGCTTGACACTGTGTAGCACAACAAGTATCACCGAGTATTCAGGTTATTCTTTTATGAATTGAATTCAAAATAATTTTGCTTAGAGGGATTATTGTAGATTTGCATAATAAAATCATTGCCAGAACATTATTAAAAAATTTATTATATTTTTTCCCTAAAATCAACAAAATTCAAATTATTTTTCATTCTCCTTTTTGTTGACCTTTTTCAGGTGCCATCATCGTCATCAACAACAACAGCAAATAACCCACAACAGCAACAAATTGCGACGGTATCCCACCTGGTGGCATTAGCGCATCAAACGCAACAAACGCTGACCAAAACAACACAACAAGAGACAACACAAACAACGACAAAAACAACAACAACAACTTCTGCGAAGACATGTTTAACACAACCGGTTCAGGTACAAGAAAATCCTTTGGAGCCTTTTAAAATAAGCTCGACCACAACAGCAGCAATAACAACAGCAACATCACCACCCACCTTTAACACTGCAGCCATGGCAGCTAACGAAATACCAGCGATATCAGCGACCTCAGCCAATGGCAATGGACTCATCACCAACAACAACAACAATAGCAGCAACAATAATCATCATCATCACAATCATCCAACATTAGAGGTATTAACAGATCCTCAATTGCAACAGCAGTTAGAACAAGTACAACAACAAACGCAGCAGTGTGATAATACCGCACAAACACCAACAACACCTGCCACTCATAATGAGGGAGGCTGTGGCACTACCGCAATAACAAAAACTCAAGGCGCCACCACCTCAAATGCCACAACAATAACATCAATATCAGCTTTAACACCCCAGACACCAACATTACCAACACCCTCAACGATACCGTTACCGCCACATTCCGCGCACACATCCCACCCAACCAGCCAGGTAACACCAGTACCACGTGCCAAACAACATCCGCAACCGCCATTGTCCAGTATAGCGAATCCGATGCACAAGGTAACCAAAAGAAAAGAAACGCTGGAGGCAAAACGTGAGCGCAAGGCGGCCAAAACATTGGCCATTATAACGGGTGCTTTTGTTGTTTGTTGGCTGCCCTTTTTTGCCATGGCCTTGTTACTGCCACTGTGTGAGAGTTGTGAAATTAACGATGCCGTAGCATCGTTTTTTCTATGGCTGGGATATTTTAATTCAACGCTTAATCCGGTCATTTACACGATTTTCAGTCCGGAATTCCGTCAGGCCTTTAAGCGAATACTATTTGGTGGTCACCGGCCGGTACACTATCGTAGTGGTAAATTATAAAAATACTATAATGAGAAAAAAAATACTTTAGGTAAGTGTTAACGAAAGTTATTGAAAGAATTGCAAATTTTATGCTAAACCAAAACAGTTTATTAAATCGAAAAAGAAAATCTTGTTTTTTATGTGGGAAGAAACCGAAATTTATACAAATGGCATCTGGCGGGAAAAGTTTAATGCAATATATTAGTTCGAGTTTAATATTTTTTTCGGTTACGTCAATAAGCATAGAAATACCTACATACATTATTTCTTTTTTCGGGTGTTAAGAGCTTCAATGTCAAAATGAGAAAAGTCTAAATGAAATTGAGAGTTTCAGAACTCCGAAAATTGCAAATGGTTTACATTCATCAACTCATACTATTCCTTTGCGGTTTAGATGTACCAGTAGTTGTGAGTGACATTTTATCAATATTTCATTATTCTACTCAATTCAGGCTTGCTAAGTCTAAGTATCTATTATGTTTTTCACCTGGATTCTCCCATAGAACTCGTATATTGAGTTCCATGGCTTATTGTTATTATATTATTCTGGAGAGTTGAGTTGAATTTGAATAGTTGAGCAGTTCAATTTTCAGCTCAGATTTAACTGCGTCGAATGACTTTGCGCATTCCAAACGTATGTTACTTCAATTTCCTGCACTTACGGCAGGTAAATATGGTATTTTATTTCCAATTACGAGTATTTCTCCATGTCTCGGAACCCATACCATGAGTAGTTCAGCATTTTTCAATACCAAACTAATACATTCCGTTTGCATCCGAGCTTTCGCCTGCAGAACTGTGCATTAATCTAGCAAATGGAATAAAAGTTCTGAACTCGTATTTTCCAGATAGATACCTCGTCCCACTTTGCCTAGCGCCCTTAGTCCATCCATGTAACAGCGTAGCTCCATGGCCAAGCAGGAATGAATGTCGGCAGTCAAATGGATTGAATCAAACAAAACAATGTATTTTTTACGAGCGTGAAGGTTTTTGGGAACAAGAAAAAAATCCATTTTGAGGATTTTTGGGGATGAAAAATTACAAATTCGGCATCAGGTTTAAAACAGCTGAGAACACTGTTATTAATTATAGGATGCTCAATAATTCAATTTCAATTTATCTGTGAATGGCTAAATTATAATTGCACTGTCATTACTTTTTGCTCTCCCCCTCTATCTCTGCCGTAGAATGTTATTTATTCAGCCCTTCAAACTATTCCATCTTTGTCAACACACTTTTGTTGCACTAACAGCAACAAAAGAACCTTTAGCCCAAAGAAATATATCTATTTGCTAAAAAATAAAGGGATTGGTTTTGTTTAGCAACGACAATGGAAACATTTTCAAAAATTGTTAATAGAAAACAGCTTTTGTTGAAAATCTTTTACCAAAATAAGCTCGAAAAAAAAACTACTTTTTCATTCAACTGGAATAAACATTCAAATTTAATCATTAAAGAATGGTATGGTTCATGTTTAAATATAATTTTTTTGTACTATAAAATTTAAGAATGAGGAAACTAAAAAATAAAAATAAAAGAAAATTTGCCAATACTGCCAAAGGAGTGGAGTTTAACATGTCACAGAAAAAAATAATACTGCCCATTGATTTGAGTATAGAAGACCAAATAAGAATATTTAAATAAAGAGAACAAGTACGAGAACGAGAACACAACTAATACTAACTAATAAAACGCATATGCTTAAAACTCTTTACAGCAAATTAAATCAGTTATTTCCATTTTAGTACATTCACACATTGATCTCAATGGCATTTGACATTATTACATCTTTACTGAAAGTTATACAATTTATGCAGTACATTTTGTTCTTCAAAGTTTGCCAACTTTGTAAATACCCTAAGCAATTTATTTACCATGTATGTATATTATACCTACATACACACATCCTCTCATGCTCAAACGTTTGCAAACAATCAATTAGTACATTCAATTATAGCAAAAGCTTCTAAGAAAGTGTAACTAACAACGAAAGTTACTTACAACAATTAAAATTGATTGTTATGGTACTTTCAACGTTGTTGAAATAGATATTGGATGAATAACTTAAGCTTGAATGTGTGCAGAGATCAAAGAATTAGTACCCGGCAATTGAAGAAAGTTTCAATAAGAAATCTACAGATGCAGATTGTTTTGCTCCAGGATTTGCCTTTGCAGATTAAGCAAACCAGTGAATATGGCAATGGATGGCCAAAGAGGAGGTAAGAAATTGAGAATATACATATGTATGTCATAGAATGACACTAGTGGTCTGGAGAATTTCAAAAATATTTTTCCTTCAGCATTAAAAGACTAACATTTGAAGATATATACTAAGCCTCGGTATGCACGAAACCTTGCGATGCTCTTAGTCCTGAGAATGTTTGAAACTTAAAGAGTAGTTAAGAATTTTTCGAGTCTACTGATGAGTTGATTAGCATGAACGAAATGTCAGCGGCATATAGACGGCTGAAAAAGACAGAAAACATTTGTAAGGTATATTTTTGGACCCGAATTAATACATTTCAATTGGCTCGTAAAGCAAATAAATAATTAAGTTCACATTTGAACACTAGGTTTTTTTTAAACAAAAATGGAAAACTACAAAAGTGCTTTTGAATATTTAAAAAAAAAATCATAGAGAATCATAAATTTTTGTTATTTTCTCATTTTTTACTATATGGTGTAGTTAATGGGAAAATGAAAAAATTAAAGCCTATTTTTTCCACGACTTAAAGAAATCATTTTACTAAACGTCTAAATTCACAACTTTACTAAAATTTCATCAGTTCACTAAAATCTAAAATGATTAATAAGAATAAACAAAATACGAGGGCTGTCTTTCATGTTTCGAAATTCGGCAACCCTAGTGTTGTTCTCTTGTTTTTGCAAACACTTGGATACATATACATACATATGTATCCATACATACATATGAACACATCAAAAAACTCCAACGAAGACAAAAGTCAATGAAAGAAGAGTATATTTTAAGGTTTTGTTTAATCAAGAAACAAAAACAAAATTTACGAGAACAGCGAAAAAAGTTTTTCGAATTTTATTTGCACTCTTTAAGCAACTAAAACAATATGCTGCTGTGAAATTGAAGGGTTTTACGCATCTTTTCCTGTATTTTCTTTTCATTGTTGTTTGCGGATGTATCTGTATGTATAGATATGCCTGTATGTTGTTGATATGCATCTATTTGCCTAAAATAACGTTAAAGATGAAAGTTGTGGTCCCGTTTTTTTAGGGACAAATGCTTAAACAAAAGCTTAAGTGGGACCGTATCTTTATGCTCAGGGTATGAAAATTGATTATAATCAGATTGTTCGCTTAGAGACTGCAAATTTATGAAAACAAATTTGTTTTGTTATCAGCACTTGCAGTTCTCTGATATGTATTCATATTTTTCGAATAAAAGGTGTTTGGCTCAACTATTTTTAGCAGGTCACGTTTTGTGTTTCCTTTCACATGAAAAATTTCGAAATGATATGCCCTTTTGGCATATTTCAAAGCTGGTTACTACTGTGCTAAAACTTTTTTGGCGTCTGTGTGTGTATGCAATGGAGAACAAAGCCCATCATCAGGCTTCTTTGTTTGTTATAATAAAATTACAAATCTGAATATTGACACCATGCTGTTTAGCCTTACTACAAGTATTGATTGTATTGTATTTAATAATGAGAATTGTTTCTCAATTTACTGAGATTATTTTGGAATATCACAAACCCCTGCTGTCAAACGCTTAAAACGAGTATCATGAAATAATTCTCTTGCCAGCCTTTCAATTATTTTCCTAATCAAAAGCATGCTTACATAAGTATATATGTATGTGTATGATCTAATATTACTTAAAGTATTATTGATACTCAAAAACTTAATTTATTTTGGCAATACATACAGACTTATATTTTTTATGTCGACTCGTGTAGGAGTAGATATATGACTTTAATAAGATTATTAAAGCGAATATTAATAATTGGACTTTTATATTTATATTGATTAGAGTGATGAACACAAAGGACATTTTTGTTTGTGCTAGGAAAAGAAACGAAAAGAAGTAAGCAAAATTAACGTACGTATGAATGTACATTTGGGAAGGTCGATTTAGCAATCGATGTTCTGTCATCGATTTTTCGACGGCTTTTGGTATAAGGAAAAAAGTACCACTACGACATATCAAAAGAATCATTTTCGAGACATGCGATTTTCAATTTTTTTTGTTTTTTTTGTATGGGAGTTTCCCTAAGGAGGCGTGGTACGGGAGTAAAATAATTATTGGGAGTTGATTATGACACCCCTAAGGCGGAGTGGTACGGGAGAAAAGTAATTATTGGGAGTTGATTATGCATTTGTGACCTCACAGGTACCCTGGGACTGGTTGGTATTATGGTCCCAACTTATATTTTCTTCAATCTTTTTGTCCCCTTCCCTCACCACGTTCATCACACTGATCAGTCTCAGTGGGCCCGTAGAAGAATCAAATGAATGACCGATCCCCCAAAGATATTTTTGCTTTATTTTGTTAAGCATTTATATTATAGGTGCTGAGGAATGCCTTATTGTGGGACCATTAAGCGAGCAAATAGCTTAAGCTATCAAAGAGGAATTTTACGTTTTGAGGCTTAGTTATTAGTACTTGACTCGAGTGAAACCCCGTATGCGAGCGCCTAGCATATGAAAATTTATCCCCATGATCTTAATTTACCCCAGGGTGCCTGTAGAGGAGTTAAATGTGTAGCCCCGCATAATTTTTTCTCTCAATATTTTTTTTCGAACACATTAACCCCGTACCATGCTTGCTTAAGGAGTTTCCATACAAAAGTATTAAAAAAAAATTGTAAAACTGACTCCTCAGAACTGACTTTTTGATATATCGCAGTGAAACTATTTGGCCTCTGGCCAGAAGCCATCAAAAAAATCGATGACACAATATCCATAAATGTTCGTCCATACAAATCGACCCAGCTTAATATATGTACACACAACTACTTTATTGAAATAATTGTATATAATTAAGGGGGCGTACTTACGTTTGTTTAATGTAGCATTTAAATTTCATAATGTACTTATTTTGTTTGCTCAACAATGCAAATTGTATTCCCACGTTTTACCTCTTTTAACACTTTAAGGATTCTATTAATTGCAACTGAAGTAATGATTAATGATAATTTTTATCCTTTGATTTATTTATTTATTTACAATCCTGTAATTTCCATATGATAATTTTATTAAAATTATTTCACCACGCGGGTTTATTGGAGACCAGGGATGGATAGTGTAGAATTAGCGGTCAAAAGTAAAAAAATTAGCAATATTTCTAATGATTTTTTAACATTTCTTTTTATATTATTTGATCTTGAGATTATTAAATAAATTATTCAAGCTTAAAATCTTTTTTTTTTTATTTAAGAGCTAAAAATTTCTTACAATTAGTGATAAAGAATTTCATAACAAAAACATTATTAGAATTCGAAATTTACTGGAAGAAAATAATTTTGCTTGTTAGTTGACTAGTAAGCTCTCCTTCGGATTGCTTCTTCAGGACAATAATACTGAAAAATGTTTTGATGGCGTTTTTTTTTTTATTGTCCTGAAGAAGCTATAGAAGGAGAGCGAAATATGGACAAAAATATTCCAATAAATGAAAAAATATATATACTTGTAATAAAAGAAAGGCCTTCAGCTTTCTTAAGCTGATTATATTAAATTAAATCTTATTCAAATGGATTCGATTGTTGGTTCGTGGCAGATATGAACAAAATAACGAGTTCCACCACTCTTGTTTATTTAACATTTTAATTCCAGTCTTTAGGTCATTGTCTTTTGTACGCTAAGCAAAGCAAAGCAAAGCAAACTAAATTATAACTTATTAGCAAGCCAACAATATACTTGAAGCATAAGTGTGCATTTGCCCTTTTTTTCACTTTTTACTTGCACTTGTATGTATGCTAACTTACAACGGCCACTTCTTAACAACAAAGAGTACAGACTCAAACTAATACTAAACAAATTACTAGAGGGTGCATTATTCTTCCTTTGTAGAACTTATTTTACAATCTTCATTTAAATATGTAGTGCAAACAACAAAAGGAATAGAGAAAACTTGATGTAAAAGACCAACATGCAAACTAATCATGTGCCCTGCTAAATGTCTTTGCTTACTGGCTGGTTTCTCGGTCGTTACTCGGTCGTTATGCCTGCCTGCGTTCTATTTTGCAGCTTTATTAAGACAACAGCAGCAACAACAGAAAATATGAAAGCATTTACAGCATTCCTTCACTTACAATTGTAATTTTCTGAACGCAACATAATCATCATCGCGAAACAAAAGTTGTTCCTTTTTTTTTTTGTCTTTCTGGTTTCGCAAAGTTAGAAATCCTTTTGAAGTCGCCGTCATGGCAGCCGTAGTATTAAGTGTAATATTTTAAGAGAAAATGATGATAAATGCTTTGCAAACAGCTTGTAACCGCGTAAAATTCGCCAAGTGCTACGCAAATTTCAAATCAAAATTTGAACAGTCAGCCATCCGGCGTAGTTAAACTTACCAACCAACCAGCCAACCGTTTTGTCAGCCAGTCATTCAGTTATAACATTTCTATGATTTGTGGTATTTAGTGGGATTTTGAAAGGCAGTCAGTCATTCATTTAGAAGGAGAACTTTTAATGATTTCGTTAAAGATAAAATTTAAAAAAAAAAACAGGTAAAAATGAGGGAAAGTATATAATGTTACACATGTATTTTCTTTAATTTAAAAAAAAATTTAAAGTACATAATTTGGCATTTTGGATGATGACACTATTATAGAGTAAGACTTTTTTCAACAGCAATTTAAATAATGAGGCACTGTTTTCATTTCTGAACAAAACTTTTTATTTGTGTGTGTGTGTGTTTTTTTTTTGGTTTGCATGGAATAACTTTCGACTATACTGGACAAATTTCAGAAGTTGTTTCAACGTTGGGAAGCTACACTATCAAAACTGAGGGAAAATAGGAATAAAAAGTTCACTGATTTTTTCATAATGTACTACTTTTTAGTAACCACCTGCTGTTGTTGACTGTGTGAGCTAAAATTTATAAATTTTAAAAATTTTCGTAAATATTCATGCAAAGCTAAGGCGAGCCCCAGTTCTGTAATAAAATTCTATACATCATTCATAGTTATGACAAGATGTCTGTAGCAGCTTCTTCAAAAATCTCATATTTTTTGGAAAGAAATCTCTGAAATACTGATGATTTTTGCAGTTAGTATGGGCTTAAATCGTTTTTTCCTTGTGACAGTAATTATTTGAAATTTCGTTATTCTTGGCAAAACTTATTTAGGAATCTGCTACATATACATAATTTTTTTCCAATCAACATTTTTTAAATATAGTTTTCTATTCCATTTTCTTGACTCTATGGGAATAAAAAATGCTGCAAAGAAAAGTATTTAAAACTCCTATTTCAAGTGTATTTTATCCTTACTGTCGCATATACAATTTATCTTAAGTCTTATTCATTTTCTTTTTCAAAGCTTGGTCTCATTTTAGCTTCTTTTTATTGCTTTGAAAATTATTCTTAAACATTGAATCAATGAAAATAAATTGAATTTCGATTGGCTGCTAATGATAATGGCAAAATAGTAGTTTAAAATTATTATGGCTTTGTTTTTGTTCGACTTTCTCTATTTTTCTTATTCTTCTTCTTTTTCATGTCTTATCTCAAATAGCCGCAAAACTCATTTTATATTCAAAAGTCTTTAATACTGGTACCACAAAATGTATTGTTAAGCAAAAAAAAATAAAAAAAGAAGGAAAAAATTGCCTTAGATAATCCTGCTAGCCAAATTGAAACCATTTGGCTTAAGTAGTTTTAAAGAGAAATATATACATATGGCCATTTCCATGGCCGTGACTGGGAAAACTAAATCCTTCGGCTTTTGTTGCAAGACAAGTTTTATATGTGTGACAAATACATAAATATTAGCGGTTTTCACTCTTGATACTAAATTTACCACTCTGTTATATTCACTACGATTTTTACCACAAAGCTCGAGTGACTTTCTTACCACAAAGTCTGCATGTTCTTGCATATATTCTAAAACTTGCTGAATTTCTTTATCTGTCCACCATTTGTTGTGAATTTTGTCACGTTTTCTCTTCACCAGTATATTTTTGTTTGTTTTTTCCATATTTTTTATTTTCTCAACACAAAATTAAGTTTTGCCAGCAAAACGATTCGCGGCACAGAATATCTGTGATTCCCAATAATTTTTTTACAATGTTTACTAAAGCTTTTTGTTTGATTTTTAAATCACAGCGTAGTAAATAAAAGTTCAGTACATTTTGTTGCTGCAGTGATGTAAACACTAGCACCGGTATTCATAAAAAATAAAACATTGTTGAAACACATTTTAGAACAAATTTTTCATATAAAATTTGTTCTAAAATGTACTTCAGCAACGTTTTATTTTTTATGAATACCGGTGTAGTACTTTAATCAAATCTGCTACTTTAACCAAATCTGCAACCGAGTTTACTATCAAGAGTGAGAACCGCTATTATTATTATATTATAAATTTAAAAAAAATCGTCATGATTTTTTAAGTCCTGTCGTTTTTTTTTATTATGTATTTGCTTTTTTTTTTAATAGATACCACTAGCACGTTTTTGTTTTTTTTTTGTCTGTGCCTCATACAAAAAAAATTTTTTTGGGAAATGATTTTCTAAATAGTCAAATTAGAACTTTAATATATACTTTTCTTAAAGAAACCCCACCAAAAGCCTAGCTATTAAAATAAATATCATCTTCCTCTTTCTTTGCAGTTACCTAAAGGACCATAAAATGAACAAAGTTTCAAGAACAAAAATCATTAATAGAGGATCTTGAAACAGCAACAGGAAAACGAAAGCAGAATAACTCAAATACTAAATTTAAATCAAAATATTAAGAAACAAAAAATTATGTATGTATGTATGTACAAATTATACTAAAATAAAATTAGTTTAAATTTAAAAACAAACTCAAAATAAGTATTATGTAAATAAAAATGGAATTCTACATTAAATTTAATACTATGTACTACTAATATTGATAATGTTAGAGATATTTAGATAAATAAATTAATTAATTTACATAAATAAATATAAAGTTTAGGCTTAAGTAAGTAATAGTGAAAAATTGAAATAATTTATATCAACAAAATTCAATATTTACATGTTAAACAAAATATAAAACACAATGCCAACACAAACATACACATTCATGTACAGAATTTAATGTAATTGTTATTTAAGTGTATTTACATTTGTATGTCTGTCTGTTAATGGGGAAAATTCATTATTTGATAGAGGAAAAGTATATTAAGTAATTACTCTCAACTGTTATAAATTTTCATAAGAATACAAAATGTAAGCCATATAAAATCTTGCAAATATTTATAAAAATAACAAAATATTTAATGAAACAATAATTAAATGAAAGCATATCCTTGTTAAGTTGACAATTAAACATGTAGTTATTAAAATAATTTAATTTTCTTTGTGTCACGTTCCCATAATTAGGACTAGTGAAATGAATTAATTGAAATCAAAGCTTAACCGAATGTTAAACAAAATACCAAATAATTTGTTAAAATCATGTGTTTTAAATGTCGTTAATATATGAAGAAATTGTGAGTTGTTTTTGGATAGCTTTTAACTGAAATTTAGTTTTCTGATTATTTTAGACTTCAAAGGCCTTTTTGGTTGGTTGGTTTCTTGTTGGCCCTGCCAGCGTCTAGTAATCGTGGACAATAGACTCGAAAAATCTGGAATAGATAGATTTCATTACTTATTTTGCCATATTTCGCAAAATAATAAATAAAACTCAAGAAATGGTTGGTTCAGTTAAATTTTTTGTTTGTTATTGCTTACTTTTTGAAACAGCTGATTGATTAACTACTTGCTCAAACTAGCACGAAGAAAAAGGGCACACTATTTCGCGCAAGAAGTCAGCCGTTTTGGAAAAATAATGCCATTATATACAAAAAATGTGAAACTTTTCAGAATCTACAACAAGAACGCAATCAAATTTCAATCGTGTCTAGCGTGTTAGGCTGGTAAAAGAGCAAAAACATGTGATTTTAAAATTGACAACAACAACGAAAACTGTCGATTTTCTAACTAAGCCAGACACAATAAAAGTGATTATATAAAGAAGGAAAAATATAATTTTGGCTGGGGTAGAGCTAGCTGTTGCGAAGCCGCCACGCTTATCATCAACATACTTAGATGCTGCTAAATTTCATAATTTTAACGCCACTGCTTAAACTACTTGCCTACCAAAGCTCACGCAATGTGACTTTTGTTAGGTATAATAGAGAAAAATACAACACTGAGAAGTGAAGAAATTTCAAACAAAGAACTTTTTTTTTGTTACATACATATGAATGAAAACAGCCACTGAAGGCTCGGAAAATGAATTGCAATAAAAAAATATGAAATTAGATTTTTCTACTTCTAAATAAATTGTGTTTCTTACAACATTTCAAACAGAAATTAACTTTAAATTGAAGATTAAAGTTTGGTATTTTAAACTATTTAAAATTTATTAGCATTTAATTATTTTTTTGTTCAAACAAAGTATGAAAAAGATACCACCATTCATTAGTTTTATTTTGTTTTGTTTATTTGTTAAAACAATAAAATGGTAAACCAAAAGCAACAAAAAAACGAAAAGCATTAAATATTCATAACTTTTAAGTGAAAGAATAACAATAAAAAAAAATATATATATATATATATAAAAAATCGTAAAAAGTATTTAGCTCATTAAAATTTATTATCATGACTTGTACAAATGTACACGCAAATAGTTACATACTTAAAATGTATGTACAAATTTACTATAAATATTGCTATTTTTTTTTTTTTGATAGAGCGAAAATACATTATGAAAATTTATTTAAAAAGAAAAATGAAAAATGAACACCAAACTATTCGGGAAAAATGGGTAAAATGTATAATTAATATTTCAACACGAAAATAATAGTTATCATGTATTGTAAATATTAAAAAGTTATTCAATAATAATAAACGAACAAAATAAACAGAGCAGTTTAAATATATAACGAAAACAAATACACTAGTTAAGTAATAGATTAATTAATTCATTTGAGATAAATTGTTCATAAAAAAGGTTTATTAAGACATTAAAAACAATAACTTATTTATACATAAATAACGTATGACATAAATAACAACTAATAATAACCGGTATTGAAAATTTAAATCATGTTTCAGTTTTCATAGAAAAAGTTGATTTTAAAATTTGAGCTCGATGAATGAAGTATTATTTATGATTTTTTTCTAACGTGTTGATTTCAATAATAAAAGATAATATCGTACAATTTGTACCAGTAACATTATTAGTAAAAAGAAAATGGCTTTATGAGGAACTCTGCCACAATCAAGAATCAAAGGCTGCCCAGAGCCAAAACTGCCTGACAGAACCAATAAAAATGTCTCTGTGAAATGTTTTAAGGCTGAGAGTTATTCCAGCAAAAGGAAACGAAAACTTTTTTGATAGAGAATACTTTTTATTTTCACGACATATATATTATTAATTTTTTCAATAACGAAAACACATACAATCAAAGTGAAAACTTGTTATTCACATTTGTTTACTTGCTACCAAAAATAAAACCCATAGAGAAAAACTTATTCATTCTGTTAGGTTTTCTTGTAAACTGCATGCAATAAGGATTTGTTATTGATTTCCTTTGCCTGCATTATTAATGTGCTCAAAATGATCTTCTTTATTGATTTCATCAGGTGCCTAGTGAGCAGGCATGTATAAGCCATTGGATATATTCTCACATTCGCAAGATTTTGAAGTCGCCAAGTGGCTTGAAAACGCCAAAATTATTTTTATACTTATGTATATTCAACGACTAGCATATTTTTTTGCCGTTTTGCCAGTCTGTTTTCTAACAGCTGGTTGCTCAAGTCGCCAGTGTATCAGAAGACATTGGAAAGAAAAATTAGCAAAAGCAAAGTATATTTTTTAAGTTTAATACATTTAATTATACGATTTCTTAGGCTTTGAGCTTGAGGTATATTTTTTTATTATTTTTATTTTTATTTTCAATGTTTCATTTTCCTTTGGAAAACTTCTTCTTCTTTCTTTTTAGTTCCTGAAGAAGTTTGCCAAAGGAAAACGAAATATAGAAAATAAAAATAATAAACAAGGACCTCAAGCACGAAATCTTATAACTAAAAAGGAAAAAGGTGGAAGCAAATACGATAAAGAAAGAAATTTTAATATATTTAATGAAAATTATGACAAAATCAATTTATTTGGATACAAAAAGCATATATAACTTAGTTTATTTATCAGTTCACTCCAGTATACTATTGCGATTTGAGCTCGCCAAAAGTCTTCTTAGACGGGCTTCCATACGAAAATGTACCTATGACCTTTTCGTCCACCGTCCAGTGTTCGACTGACCCCAATTAGTTTTTCTTCTTCGATATTTCTGGCATATATGATGTATTCCAAATAAATGCAGAAGAAGAAATCTCGAAAGTCGGTCGAGTACTTAACTTCTTCAGAGAAATTAAGGAATAGGGAAGAAAAATTTTTGAGAACTATATTTGTATGGTAGCTTCTTAAGGAGGGGAGATCGAATATGGGTTTATGCCGAAAAATGTTGAGAATGAAAACTAATGTAGATTGGCCACATATTTGATATCTTTAGAACATTTTTGTAGGAATGTTTTTGTGTGGGTGCCTCCTAAAGTAGAAAAGATACAGCTGGGCGTGTTCCGCAAAAATGTCAGGAAGAAAAATCGAATGGCAGTCGGTCATATCACTTGACTCTTCCAGCAGCACGCTAGAGCTAGTTAGGACCATGGAGGAAAATTTAGAAAACTATTTTTTTATGGGAGCCTCCCTAAAGAGGAGAGAGAAAAGCTATCAAGAAGGAAATATTAATAGGAGTCAGCCATTCATCCTGACACTGTTATGATTATGAGGGAAGATATTTTAAAAATATTATATTTGTATGGCAGCCCCTCTTGGGAGAGGAAATGGGGAGTTGGCATGTTCAGAAAAAAATTTTGGTGAGTGAAAGTTAGTGGTGGTCGGTCATACATTTCATCCCTCTAGGAATGAGTCAAGAGCAGTTGTGAAGCTTTTCGTAAGGCTTAACTCTTTTTTGCCAACTTTTGATTTGAGCCCTATTATTGAGCTCATGCATTTTTCTCCAAATCTCCCAAAATGCTTGGGGTCTAGCACAAACGAATCCTGTCACAAACAAGCGCCATATAGCACTTTTGTACACATGTATGAATAATATATTACTTACTTATCTCTATATTTATTTTGTAAGCTTTTTTTATATATAAAAATGTTATAAAGGTAAAAAATGTTGAAAACTCTATAAAGAATAATTTACTCTCACTCGGTTATTTTTAGCTAAATCAAAAGTTTTGAACTTATAAGACAAAACACCTCTATATTTTTATTTTTCCCAATTAAAGAGGTCTTGAATCATTTTCCTACCGACCTATTTGAATTTTTGCAGGATACCGTTTTCCCTAAAATCTAAAATATTTGTGGACTAGACTAGGAAAAATCATAGCTCTTTAAAGGCCATCCTAATAAAAATAACTCAAATTTTAGCTATAGGTACCTTGAGACACAATCATTTATGATTAGCTTTGTAAAGCCAAAAGGGATAGAAAATCTAAATCTATTACAAAGCACATGTATGTACATTCATATGTGCTCATCTTTGATTATATGTACCTTAAAGATAAAATTGCGAATTGTTATGTACTGTAGAATAACGTACCTACTAGATTATAAATATTTTCTAAATTTCAACTTATTAACTTTCATATAAGCGTAAAAGAACTCATCTCATAACATATGTACATATTTATGATTGGTTTCTATTTAACCATCACTTCTTCTTGAACACTAATAAACACTTATATACAACATACACACTAATAAGAAAAAACAGCTGCTTTCTTTACTCTTATTTTATATCTTTTAACAACAACATAACCTTAACAAATTTGCAGCATAATATTGACAAATATATATTTCCCTAAAGAGCACCTGTAACACACGCACACACACACATACACTAATGCAAAAATTGCTGCTCTCTTACTCTGCTTTTTCTTTTAACAGCCTAATAAACTTAGCAGATTTTTTCTTTATGCAGCTTTGCAATGAAAACTTTTCACCAAATTTTCGCACATATCAGCAAGTTTTCAAAAGTTTTCTTTCATACACTTGAAGCAGACATTCTAAGCTGCATTTTGATATAATTTTTTTGGCGGTGGAGCTAATTTTCATTTGGAAATCTTTAATTTAAAACAGCACTTTTCGTCTTCTGATTTTCAACGACACTTCGCTACAAAAAACGCGGACTTAATGACAGCTTCAGTTAGTAAAACTAGAGAGATGATAAAAAAAAGTACGTATTGAAATTAGCAGACATGATAAATTGATTACAATCGCTTAGCGCGAATTGGTTAACGGCCGTCATATGTACATATAGAACGGCGATTGCATATTTGAGCGAGGAAAAGCATATTGTTAGTTAAGAAAAATAAAAATAAGTTACTTATAATAACTGGCCTATTCACAAAAAATATTTTATGCATTTAATCGTTTGTTTGTTTGACAAATATTTTATAGAAACTTGTCAAACTAAGTTCAATAAACATTCACTAATTGTTGTCCTCTTCATATTCAAAGCATTCAAACAAATTAAAATCCGCTCTCTTAGTTTCAATATTGCAATCATTATTGGGACTCACATTTCGTACGAAAGAATTCGCTGTTCACTTTTAATACGATTTCTACCATCTGAAAAATATTTTGTTGGCCTGGCTCCCATACTTTACGCTATTTAAAGCAACGATTGGTGGCTATCATCCATCCATTCCAACAATCGGAATATTTAATGCCTCATTAAGCCATTTAATTTTTTGTTTTTGTAAATTTCTTGTAAGTTTCTTTACATTTTAGCAAATACTGTAAATACAGTGTTTACCCTCTTTATTTTCTTTTAAGCAATCACATATGCTAAACTTTTCAACAGTTTTCGAGCTTCACAGAAAATTTAATGTGGTCTAGTTCGAAAATACTTTTATTTTATTTAAATATTTATTTTTAGCAGAAAAAAATCATACATAATATGATCACAGATAAGATCACATAAATTATCTATCTCTATATGAGCAAATCGTTAACACATAAACTCGTACATTGAAATTTAAGCTAATAACTACTAAACTACTTTTGAAGTTTAAATTTAATTTGTTATAAAACATAAAAAAATCTCCAATCTCAAGAGCCCCGAGGTTGTAGAATTTAAAAATCAAAACAAAACATAAAAGGAATTTATAAATTAAATAAAGTGTAAATCATACTGAAATCATTATCCTGAAAATCGTTTATATTTTTGAAGTATGTTTTGCTTTTAAAAAACATTTTTTTAATCAACAAAATTAAAAGTGTTTAGTTTTTATTTAAAAATTAAAATAAGTATATAAAAAATTTAATAAAGAATAAAACGAATTGATAAAATAACAAAAAAATTGTTTTATTTCAACTAATATTACGAAAAAAAAAATACAAAACAAAGTATTTTTAAATTTGCTGTGGTATATTATGTACGCACGGTATATGTGAAATATAAACTACACCATATCAGATTTTTGAAATTTTAGAGGAGGACGCAAGTACATGTTGAATATCTCATAGGTTTGTATGGAGCTAGTTCCAACATAAACCTCATCTACTTAATAACATGAAAGCATTCCCTTTATCAACATTTCTTATATACTTGTGTTATAAAAGCTGGTATTTTCAGAACTTTTCACAATTTGTTATAGGGCCTTTTGTGCTTTTTTTTGAGCAGCGAAGAATTGTCATAAAACAATTTTGCAAAAATCACAATATATTTATTATTAAAATGCTTTTGTGGCCCAATGAACTGAATATTTTGAAAACAAAAATTCACGAAATAATTGTCGAAACGGTGGCATAAGTTTCACAAAATCTTCGTTCTTAAAGAAATTCATTATAATTTAGAATTGACATCGTCTTTATGTACTCATACATACATATATTCTATTCTATTTAATTTATAGGTGCTAATTAAACTGTAGCTTTTTGTTATTAAATTCTGTTACTAGATCCCAATCTATGCTCTTTCTATATGGAAAAAAAATATACATATGTATAATTTGAGCGATTATATTTTGCTAAAAGTTTTAATTAGCAGTTTATATAAACATGAACACTACCGTTATCCCGAGTGGTGAGCTTTGCTATTTTACCACAATTATTTAGGAAACCCCTATTATTACACATTTGTCTAGCTGTGTTTATTTATCACAACATTTGACAGCTAGAATATTGGCGGCAAAATTACCAAAACAAAGTTAAAAATGTGTAAATAGAAGAGGCAGAAAAAACCCACAAATCATTAGCAAATGTTAGATTTTTAAGTTAAAGTTAGTTGCTTGTACCGATATTTCCTTAATTTAAAAAAGAAAAAAATGTTAAATATAAATTGCGCGATTTGTGCAGAATTGTTTACACCGTCCGATGACGTACATGTTACTAACTGTGGGCATATGTTTCATATAAGTTGCCTCAGTAAGTGGCTTCAAAGGTAGATATTGCTGGAAGAAAAAAACTTGTTATTGATAGATTAAAATATATTTTAATTGTTATAGATCGAAAACTTGTCCTCAGTGTCGAAACAAATGTACCGACCGTAATATAACACGGGTTTATTTCAATTGCGCCAATTTAGACTGCAGTCGTATCGATGTTGGTTCACTTCAGGAACAGTTGGACAATATACAGCTTCAGCTAAAATGCAAAGAAAAAGAGTTACAAAAAGCAGCAGATGAAATAAGAAAATGCAAAGAAACACAAAAGAAATGCATGTAAGTTGAAAAGGAATTTTATTTCATAGAAATTTGAATTATTAATAGCGGATACATGAGTTTTGTGCCAAGCAAAAATTTAATATAGTACTCTGCTTTAAGGAAAACAGTTGCGGGCTTGGAGAAAGAAGTACAAAGTAAAAGTTTTCTAATTTTAAACTATGCTGAAAAGGTAATCACAGAATATAGCTACCCATACCCCCTCTCCATCATATGATTGGCAATTTGTTTTTCCCCCCACCTAGACTAAATTACTAGAATCCCAATTGAAAGTAATGAACAATCTACATCAGGAATGTAAAACTCTTAAAGAACAAGTTGAAGCAATGGAAGGGGTCAACACACTGTTGACATCAACCATGGCTGAGGCAGAAAAAATATTGAGTAGCGAACAAAATCCAAAAATTTTGTCAAGTTGGGTGGCGACTTTGAAAAGGTGGATACATTTATTTTTAATATATATTATTCACTATAGGCAAGACTTACAATCTATAATAATTCCTGCTTACAGAGAACTAAAAACATGTGAAAATAAAAAGGCTGATATGCGCAGTGTTTTAAAGGCTGTCCAAAATAACTTGCGCAGAGAAATTGAGCAAAAAAAGTAATTAGTTTATGAAAATAATCTATAAAAAATATTAACATTTTGCTAAATATTACAGAGTGCAAGACGAAAGAATTTCTCAATTGGAAAGTGAAAATTATCAATTGCTGGAAAAGGTAATTAATTATTGCATTACAAATTTCTGACGAATATCTTACATTATCTTATTAACAAAAATTGCATTGCAGATTAAATCTTTGGAAAATAACTTGCAAAAGAAAACTAATAATGGTTTTGAAAAGTATCCCAGCAAAATCATAAATTTAAACACAGCCAATAACAGTAATGACCTTTTTAAGTCTCCTACAATTTCCTTAATCAAAGAAGAAAGGCGTTCAACTATATCACCCACTATTGTAAGGGAAACTGTGCATTTAAAACAATTAAATAGTATGTATGTATATTGTTTAAAATATAATTTCCATTTGCAGAAAGATAATATCAAAAAGATTGAAGAATCTACCTCCCCTTACTTGAATATCTCATCGTGTGGTGTGCTGCTGCCACCATTGTTAATGAAAAATCATGAAAATCGCTTAAATAATACTACAAAATCCTTAACCAACAAGGTAACCGCATTAAAAGTGTCACCTACAAAAATGAGTGCTGGAGCCATACGTAAAACCAAAAGCGATGTTCAAATGGTAAGAAATATTAATTTTCTTTAATTCAGTATTGAATAATTTTATAATTTCAGCTGTCTATATTAAAAAAACCTCGCGTTGAATTGGTTGCCAACTCGTATTCGTCTGGTTCTGCTATGAAGTCATTAGCGCCCAACATGGTATATAATGGTTTCGGTGGTTCCGAGCGTGCAGATCCGTTTGAGCGTGATTTAAGCTCCGAAGACGATTATGCGAAAAAACAAGTTGAAGTTAAACCAAAATGTTCGTCCATATCAAGCATAAACAGTCGTTTGAAGACTGGTGGGTTGCGCAACTTCAAACTTACCAAGTGATTGTACCTGCATAAATTTCCTTTCCTCACCAGTCTTATTAGTTTTTTTGTTATAAAAGGAACTGGCTTAATTGTTTTATAAAATTGTAATATTATTGCGTTAGTGTTATATATTATTGTTTATAACAACTTGTGCTTAAAAAAGCGGCTGAAATTTTTGTAATTTAATTTAAAATTATATTTATTTTTTAATTTGTTTTAATGCTTCTTGAAATTATGGATGTCAATGAAATAATATTTTGTATATGAATTTCATAATTGATTGAAAATTGAGTTAAATAAATTTTTGTATTATAAAAGTAATGCATTTCGCACAGTGGTTTGATTATGATGAAGGAAAGCAGGAAGTACTGCAGAGTAGATTTACACCTACGTAGTGTCAACATGAACAGAAAACAAATTTTTTTATTTGATTCACAGTTTTAAGTTTATTTAGTATTAATAAATGTCATATAAAAAATGCGGTATTAAAAATGTGGGTCAAAAAAATTATTAGGAAGGGAATACTCGTGCTTAAATAATAATTTTCTCAGTTATTTGCATATACTATATTAGCTCTCAAAATGAAAAAAAACCTTCATAAAAAATACGCAACGTTTAGCATGTATATACTATGCATAGTTATTAGTTGTTTGTAATTTTCTTTTCGGCAGTACCAGTCCATTCTTCCTTTAAATCAACTTTACAGCCCAAATCACGTAAGGCTGCTTTAACGTCCTGTAAAATTGAAGGATGCTCACTCATGGCTGTATTTAAAATATCTTCAACACCATAAGACAGCCAGGTGTCACATTGTTCTCTAGAACGCGAAACCATATTACGTATGGCCCAGGCACCATTGCGCTAGTTATATTAAAAGAAAGTTACACAAGTAATTCAAAAAGTTTTTTTTTCAAAATATCGCTCACCTGTACAATTTTGCTCTTTTGATGTAAACGCATAGATTCCACGATATTTTCACTTAAACCTGTTTCGAAAAGTGTTTTACTATTGTCTTTAACACGCAGAGTTAAAGTGGAAATGCAACCCAAAGCAGCAGCTACCAGATTTTCATTCGACTGCAAGAATAATTGTTTCACTGAATGGAATTGATTTATTTTCAAAATTTACCATGTGTGTATGTAGAATTTCCTTGAGTATTGGAGCCATACCTTGTTGCACAATATGATTTTTCACGGCATCGTGGCCAGCTAAAGCGCGTAAAAGTTTTAGAGCTTCGCGACTAAGACGTTCGTCGTTGGAGTTTTTTTCCTTATAATTCATAGAATCATTAAATATCTGTATGTTTTATTTTTAACAATACTGCCTACCATTACTTCCAGAACTAACTTAATTCCACCAGCTTCGTCAACAGTAGTGCATAGCTCTTGACGTACCGCCAATGTGCCAATAGTTAGGAGCAGATCAGCCAAAAGCGCAGCATCTTCGAATTCTGCTAAGAGATTTGTTAGATCGATAATAAACTCTGCAGCTAACAGACGGGCATGTTCATGGGCACATCCAAATTCAACTCGTATATCATCATCCAAAACCAAATAGCGACAGAGAGTCAAAGTGTTACGTAAAACGTCGGGCTTGTCTTTACAGACGAAAGGCTTTAAGTGTGGTATGATTTGAGCTTTGATAATGTTCTGTCGATTCATTTCATGCATAACGCAACATTTTTGAAGCCATCGTAAAGTTAAACAAGCTACGCGATCATTATCAATGTAACTGTCCAGAAGGCGTTTCGCCAAAGACAAGGCAGTTGCATTCAAAATATCAGGTTGTTTATTATATAAGCTATTAAGTGTTTGCAGAGTGGACTCAATGATCTCAGTATTAGTTTTACTGGCTGGTAATTCCAACTGCTCGGTTAACAATTGAAGCAACAGGAAATTAGCATTGTAGTGGGCAGCTAGCACACGGTGTGCTATCGACTTTTGACACTCTTCATCAATTACTTTCAATATGTTCGAAATCTTCTCTTTGTCTGTGCATTTTTCATCCAAATAAATTTTCAGATTATCAATAGACTCATTAATAATTGGTAAGCCCGAATCAGCATTAAGGTCCAAGTCCTTGACAATATTTGCCAAATTTATACCCTAAAAATTTGTTAAAATTTAAACTTTGAAAGAACATTTTGGGAGGGTGACTCATTTAGTTTCGGTGTTCAATACTCTCTTGCTTCACCATTCCCGTAAACAAGCGAATACCAACATACATACGTACTTGAGCCTCAAACTGCTTTATGGTCTCTTGTTTGGCTTCGTCAGGAGTCATGGCGAACTCTACAATATTTTCTTTGACCACATCGTCGAAGGTATCTTGTGAGATCACTTTGGCCATTGATTTCCTTTTTTATGTGAACTGAACAAAGAATTTTTTATTTCCACTTCCCACACACTCAAAACGAGTCTTTAACTTTGATGCTCTGGAAAAAATGCAGAAAACAGCCGCAGATGTTTTGTTTTTTATTACTCCTTTAAAGCAAATCTATTTATTTTTTTTTTTGCGTTTTTATTCAGTAAAACTTAAAATTTTGTGAAAAATTGGTAAATTTTTTAATGTTTTGGTTTTTTATTGCCAGCTGTTCAAAAGTAAAATTTGAAGCAACCGGAGAGAAGAAAAAAAATTTCATCTGGCACCTGGCAACCTTTTTCTCTTTATTCTACAGTATGACCATGATACAATTAACAAGGTAGCCTCGTCAGCTAAACCGTTAATCAACTGACTACTTTAGGTTGTCAAGAGATTGCAGAGATGAAAGGCAGCCGAAACGAGATAGCTAATCCGCGTAAGCTCCGTGCATCTCTCTTCTGTAAATGTAGAAGTGGCGTCTTTTTGACAGTTTGCATAAGTTGTACAAAAACAAAATGCATGTTATTTTTATTGAAGTTGTTCTTATTGTAGCGAAAAGGCTACCTTGTTAATTGTATCATGAGTATGACAAATAAAACTTAGAACACAAAAATGTTTTCAGGACATATATGCAAGTATTCTTCAATTGCTCAATTGGGATGTACATATTTACCAAAATCATAATACATATTCACGATGATATTTTCAACCGGCTTTCTTCAGTATTTATGCTAAGAAATTCATTCATAAAGAATTAATCTCTTCAAAAACATCGATGTACTCACCCCAGCTGATGCATATAAATAATATATAATAGTACAACTAATAATAAGAGTAGAAGGAAATCGGAAAATACAATGAGAACAGAAATCGTGTATATTCACCAACATTCAAAAAAAGGCGCAGCTTTAGTACGCATGAAAAAATCATAGCGAAAACAATGTGCAGAGCACTTTTTATTCCACAATCTGCTTTTCAAAGCCGTTATATATGATGGGAAAAACTGAGATGCCAAAAAGGTTTTTATATTACAAAAAATAAATTTCTTAACGGTAGAGCAGATAACTTTTGTGGTTGATTTTAGCGACAAAGAAATTTTCGAGGGAAAAATTAAAAACAAATAGCTGGCAACGCTATGCAGCTATTTGTGCAGAATGTCAGGTATGAATAAAGAGGGAATACAAGAAGAAGCATTTTACAGTCTCTTGTGCATCATTCGAGTCAAATTCTACTCGTCACATTTTTTGTGAAAACTGAAATAAAATTATATTTATCCAAATAAAGTCATATTCTGTGGTCATATTCTTAAATTTAATTGTATATTTAGAATATATATTTTAATAACTTTTGCATAAATATAGTATTCGAATAATTTTCATTATATAGGCGTTGCAAAATGGAAGACGATTGGGGTAAGTTGTTGGCAAATTGTCTTAACAGTTCAAAGGAATTTATTTTTGAGCAGAGGCCACAGAAAAAAAATTGACCATGTGCTTCAAAGATTGTACAAATTATTCTTTGTAATTTTGTAGATGTACATACATAAGTGAAGAAACGGAAACCTTGAATTAAATTGAAATCAACAAATGTTTTATTGTTGCATAAATTATATACATTTTCTTTTTCTAGAAAGTGCTGCCAACAAGCCAATAGTTATACCAGATAACATAAACAAATGGGCTGGTGAGGACGACGATGAAGATGTTAAAGTAAGTTACAAAGTTTTTTTTTTGTTTTTTTTTTTTTTTTTTTTGTTTACGATACGATACCTGCATAATATGAATACAAAAAAATGTTACCTGCATTTCTGTTGACACGTGTATGATTTTGTCATTTGTTTTTGTGCTGTTTGCTTCGCCCACTAATGTATGTTTGTGTGCATTAGATTAATTTAAAACTGGCATTTGCTTCATATTGCCAGTTGTGCCTTGTGTCAAAAAAAGTAGAAAGTGGTTTTCAACAAGTTTCTCGTGTAAATGTTTTATAAACAAAGTCGCTTTTATAATGGATTAATTTTTTGTTTACAGGATAGTTGGGACATTGAGGAGGAAGAAAAGAAGGATGAAGAAAAATCAGACTCTACAACAATGACACCCGTCAAAACAAAGCCTAATAAAGCACTTAAGTCAAAGTTAGCCGAGCAAGAGGTAAGATAAATGAAATTGTTGAAATTAGGGCTTTAGATAATACATAGGTATAAAACCTGCGGTTGGTATTCTAATTATCTTGAATTCATCTAAGTTCCCTATATATATTCGAAGAAATTTAAAACCTAATTGTTCCTAATCAAGCTGCTTCGACGTAAGAGCCAGCTAGTCGCTAAGCTGATATTTCGCCTTCGTCGAAATGCCTGGCTTCATATCGAATATATCGATAGATTTTGATGTACTAAGAAAATTTTTTCGGAATTGAAATAAAATTCGATTAAAATTAAATTCTCTGATAGACCTGAAAATATGCATATATGTACATATGTATCGAACGCTGCAGAGCTGCAAAGCCATCGTAGCTAAAAATGCATAAATACTTGTTTCCCAGCCGCCACCGTAATTTGTCACTAGTCTTACTAGCGCTAGGCGCTCGCATTAAAACCGATTATTTTACAACATGAAAAAAAACTATTTTTCAGAGATTACAAGAAGAAGAAGAAGCCGCACGGTTAGCTAATATGACACCTGAAGAGAAACTAGCTGAGAAGTTACGTTTGCAAAAAATTCAAGAGGAAGCGGATTTAAAAAGTGCTTTAGAAACTTTTGGTGTATCCGATGTATGTACTGGCTTGGATTCATTTAATCCTCAAACTGAAGAAGAATTCAAAGAGTTTGGAGCGACGTTAAGTTGGAAGTTGGCACAATACAAAGAATCGCCTCATTTTTCACAATTTATTGAAGATTTAGTGCGTAGCATAGGTGTAAATTGTAAGTAAAAACACGAAAAAACAACATTTATTTAAGTAAAATCTTTCTTTAATCTTTAAATGTAAGTGTCTCTTTCCGATTTGAAAAAACTAAAGATCAACGTTGAAAGCTTGCATGCTGAGAAACTGAAAATGGAAAAGCAAACTGTCAAGAAACCTTCGAAGGGCAAGGGCAAAATAATGCTGAAAGCAGAAAGTGATGTAAGTTAACATACAAAAAATGTTTAAGAAGATCTTAAAAAAAAAAAGTTTTTCTTTGCAGGACATTGATAGTTATGCAAAATATGGCAACGATTATAACACTTATGATGATTATGATGATTTTATGTAATAAGTCAGTATACTAAGGCAGTCATTCAGTCACTTCACTTCAAACACTTGTATAGTTTTACTTTTTCGGCCCTTGAAAAACAGTCTTTCAAGAAGTTCGTTTGTTGATCTTCATATATTATTAAATTTCTCATCACAGATGTTTAAATGATTTGTTAATAATGTTAATGTAATTCTTGACTAATACATTTTCATTATATACATTTTAATTTTTTTATTTTTAACATATGAAAGAACAGAAATTATTTTATAAAGCACACTGAAATTCAACAAAATGTTAAAAATTGCTTTTGTTATTAAATCAGAAAAATATCTTTCTTGTTTTAAATAAAACAAAACTTTTCATACAGATGCAAAGTAACGATTTATATATTCTAAAATAGAAAATTATAATAGATTTTTCATTCAGGTTCAGTTGTTTTATGTTAAAGTCAAATTGCTTAACATGATTTTTTTCTTTTTCTTTTTTTTTTTTTGTATAAATAAAATATGTATATTTAATAGTAAAAAAAAGTGTGTTTTCGTATTGGTAAAACTATGGCCAACTGGCAGCCCTGAGCACAATTCAGTAATATCATATTATTTTCATTGATATTGAATAATTAAAAGATTTTAAAGCCAAGTCCATTTGCTCTAAAAAATATAGTCAATTGGAGAATATGTTATCATATGAACATAAATCTTGCTTGGATAAAATTCATTTAAAACTAGGAAAGAATTATGGCCATTTAAAAAAAATATTTATCAAAATTTTTGGCCCGTTGAAAATTTTAAATTCGTTTTAACGTATTCACCAGGACTTAACAATTTTGCAACTGTGCATTATATAAGATTTAAGCCAAGCTGGCATCACATCTAAATTTCATTGGAAAATCATTTATCGTTTTTTTGTCATCACTACAAGTGCACTAATTTTTATTTTTACAAGAAGCGCACATAAATTTGGATGGAATTTTTTGATTTAAAAGCTATATACTGAATGTGGAAGATTCTATATTCGTAAAAAAATAAAAACTATATTTAAATAGAGTTTAAGGGTACATGATAAATATCACTTAAAAAAGGAACGTCTATTAACATTTCTGCAAGCGGTAGAACAAATTTTGAATATGAGTGCTCAACTAAATGCAGAACTTGATAATGCACTGCAATGTCTGATAGAAACTTATAATATAGCTTTAGAGTTTGGTGACGAAGGTATTTGAAATATTTGTATACATTTAAACATATTTTTGTGATTCTGTATTGCATTTTACTTTTGCTTAGAATCGAAAAACCCAAATAACTTTTTGAGCTTGGCATCAGAATTACTTACAATCAAAGAGAATGCTAAGCGAATGAATCAGGCAATGGAAGCAGCTAAAGAGCAGGTCACTAGTGAAGATTTTGCAAGAGAACTACAAAACCAGCGCCAAGCACTCCAGTCTAAACAGTTTGATGTGAAAAAGACTAGCGATTTTAAAACGTTTAGGCAACAATTAATGCAAATTGCTGAACATCAAGTTGACGGGGAAGCCTCTGGCAGTAATACTACACGTGTAGAAAGTGATGATTTTATAATGGAAAGCGAAATAAATGTATTTGATCCCTTGACTAAGCAGCGCATGAAAAATCCAGTGCGCAACACCAAGTGTAATCACCACTATGAAAAATCCACAATCTTAGAAGCTATACATTTAAACGGAAGGCTGAGATGTCCAGTAGCAGGTTGTGGCAACAAAAATATAGTGCTTAAAGAAAATCTGGTGGATGATTTAATGTTTAAAATACGTTTGCAAAGGATGCAGGAAGCAGAAAGTGAAGAATAAAAATAACTTTGAATTGTTAAATTTTCTTTCTTTTATTACTAAATTGGTATTGATAAATTAATTTTAATAAAAAGAAAAATACCATGAATTGTTTTTCTATAAAAATCTTATGTCTTAGAATTTCAATCCATGTTTCACTTTCATCAATCAGCCTGTGAAATATTTTGGGAAGCACTAATCAAAGTATCCCGTAAGTCTTTCGTTGATTGGATATGCACTCGTACGGTATTCAAGAACGTTGGATAGGGCATAGGTCCAGCAGGATTATCTTGCATATAGGGCTCAGTGCGCAAAGCTGTAACAGCACCCGGTAAATAATGCTGAGCCGAAGAGAGTTGCTGCATGCATTGCATGGCGGTTTTAAGATGCAATTCGATTTGGTCACAGTAGGCATAAAACTCTTCTAAATGTTTATCGAAGCGAGCTGAATTCATGATGGGATCTCTTTTCAAGTTGTCTGCCATATTATTTAGCTGCAGAGTGAATGCTGCTCCGCGAAAAGTCAATAATAAGGACTCTCTCATGGGCATAAACAAACTTTTAACCTTCGATATATTATCAATCTTTTCTGGCTGCTGCTGATGTTGTTGTTGTTGTTGCTGCTGCTGCTGCTGACTTTGAGGGTTCTGTGGCATTTGTCCTGCCATTTGTTGTTGTGGAACCATTTGCTGACCCACTGGTGGCTGCTGAGGAGATGATTGCATTAAAGGCGATACTCCTTGCTGCATCATTGGATTCGATTGCCCAACAGGACCTGAAATACTTCCAACACCACCCATTTGCTGCTGAGGCATAGCGTGCATGTTCATGTTGGGATTCATATTGCGAATTTAATTTCTCAATCAGTTTCGTTGTAAATCGTATCAAATTGTCAGAATGTTTACATTTTTGTTAGAGATTTCAAAATCTACAATTGAAGGTGAGCTATCGCGAATGATGCCGGATCATTTTATCGATATTGTGATGCCAGAGCTTAGTCTTAGGTCCCCACACTAAAAGTGGAATGTTAGAACTTGCCATAGGTAATATTTTTGTCCCAAGCTGTCTGGATCTTAGATCACGAGGAGTTATTTTAGTTGGGCAATTCCGTTTCGAATTTCCTTTGGTGTCTACGTGCAGCAACTTTAAGGCTTTCTTTAGCTTTTATTTTCATACAATTTGTCATTTGTTTTACTTTAAGGTTGGTAAACACCATTAATGAGCAAAACTCATATTAATATATTGTAATCCACTTAATAAATTTAAATTGGTTCACATAAACGATTTTAATTTATTTATTCACCACAAATGTTTCAGACTCTTGCACTCTTAAACGTATGCGCACGTCACAAACAAAGAATAATAAAGAATGTCAAATAATAGCCAACAAAAGAAGAAAGAATAATAGATCAAAATGAAATTGTCAAATACGGGCAATTATTTTTCCCTTTTTATTCTTGTCTCTGAATTCTTCATAAAGCTCAAGAACTGCCCAAGTAAAGTTGCAGCAGAAATGAAATATTCCCCCATATTCCAATTGTCGTTCATCAAGGCAACATCGATAATCTTGCACTTGTGCACTCCTCCTCATCCACCATTTCCTGCTTCTTTTACACCCAAACGGCTAGAGAAAATGCCTATTAATCACTTTCACTTCTTGTTTTGTTTCAGGGGCTGGCTGCCAGTCGTGAGACAAGTCCCTTTGTGTCCGGTTGTGTTTATTGCTGAGATTCTCTTAAACGAATAAAATTGTTTGCATTGCTTTTATTTGATGCGATTTTATTTATCACTAGGCTTTGCTTCTGGGCCCGAATGTTGCAAAACTACCAGGAAGCTAATCGGTCTAGCCGTTCTAAATTTAAGTTAGTTTTTTAGATTTTATTTCAAGATTTATTATGAATATATGACATAAAGACAAACACTAATTCTACCTTAAAAAATAGTTTCATTTACTTCATTTGTTTTGTAAAAGCAGTAGCTGCTTGAGAAATAAAATAAATATGTAGTTCTTAAAGCAAACGAAGTCGGCAATTTGGTGCGCCACATTGGCAATACAAAACCTTGCCCGGTACTACACCCACTTCATAATTATAATTCCAAGTAAGTTCAGTTCCAGCCCGTATGTTGCATGATGAAAAAAATGCCACATTCGGAAAACGTAAGTCATGAGTATCAACAAAAACGTTTTGCACAAACATGTTGGGCGCACAAGAATGCTAAGGAATAATAACAAATTTGATTTATTTTCATAAAACTTGTACGATTACTATTCGAAAAAAAAACTTACATTAAAGTAACGGCCCAAATTGCCTGAAATTTTTGCATCCATCACGTAACAGGCTTCATCTCTACCATAAAGTTTTCGAATTGAACTAAAAATATAAGTTCGTAATAGATTAACAATGTATTAGTGTTTTTAACAAAAAACATACCTTTCCCTAACGGAGTCCTCGTTCATGTCAGCATTCGGGTTGAAATTTATAACTTGTCGCTCTTGCGAATCCTCTTCTTGGTTATTGGTACGTGTTGACTTGAGGGCGTTTTGTTTTTGTTTAGATCTTGTTATAAATGATTTACTTGGTGTAAAGTCACCATCATCATCCAACTCTGGATTGTAAGGTTCCTCTTCTTCAGGTTCAGGTGGCTCAACGTCTGATTCATAGCCTTCTTTAATCTGTTCTGCCACTTCAATATAATCTAGTTCGGCAAAATACTCATCACCAGCATCTTGACCGCCCTGTAATATGTTCAATTTGATAAAATGTTCTAATCTTTATTTACAACATTTTGGTTTACCTCATTGGCCTTAGCTTCAGTTAATAGGTGACCAGCATAAACACATACAAAACTACCACGTGGTATATCATTAATGCAACGTAGACCCCAACCACGGTTCGAAGTTTTGAAAACTTGTAACTTCATTGTCAACGAATTTTGTACAACACGATTAAGACAACTGCTTTTACATTTACAATTAGCATTGCATTCATAGATGCCGGTTGGCACATGGTCCAGTAAACGTCTATACTGATAGCCAACTTCTTCGGGAGCAGCATTAGGATTACCGTACTTGGCACCAGCCAACGTCAATTGCCAGCAAGAACATTTTGATTTGTCCTGAAAGAATATTTAAAAGAGCGAACATCGAAATAGGATTTTTTTTCATATAGATTTTTATTCTAAGAATCAATAAATTTGCACAGCTATCATCGTGAAAACCCTTAACGTTTATTATTTACAAAAATGATGGTTGTTTTTCTATGAAAATAGAATTTTCGATAGCTTTCTGGCAACTCATCAAATTACACATAATACTAATTTCCCTGTCAGTTGCGCTAACAGCAGGCAACGCAACTGACAGTTCGGTGACTATACAGAATGGAGTCATTAAATTCATTTTTTTTTTTTGCTTTCAATATCGAAAAGTTGACTACACTTTTATTTCCGTTTATTTAAACGAAAGCCTAAAAAGTTTTAATAGCAAAAATTAATTTGTGTCGTTGAAAATGAAAGTCGAACTAAAACACTTAAGATATTTTTAATATACATACAGATGTTTGATAAAATAAAGAAGAACATGTCCACCCTTGATAAATTTATTAGAGCTTCAGATGCTCTTATCGAATTTAATCAATTAAAAGGGGAAACTCATACGGTTTTCACTTTAGAGCTTCATACTAACGAGTTGAAGATTTTGTGGGATTTAACTTTATTTTTATATGGATTTATTAGATTTTCTGAAACTATCTACTGATTTGATATCGTCGGTCGACGATGGTGCAGCGGTTTCGGGCAAATATCGTGAAACGCACTCGGCATATGTAATTGGCTTGAGTAAAATAAATCAAATTACCCGTGGATTTCAATTGGAACAGAAAATTGTACCTGCACTCAGTAATAATCCAAGTAATTTTGATAATTCTACTCATTCGATATCTTTACCTCCTTGCGATGTAGATACGTTTAGGGGGGAATACTTCACATGGCGTGCCTTCAGGGATTTATTTACCGCTCTATATATAAATAGTTCTCGCCTTAGTGACTAGTGGTGAGGCAAAGGAAATTGTTTCAAAAAGTCCTCCTTTCAATGACGGGTTTGATATAGCGTGGCATAATCTTCGAGAGGCGTATGAGAACCCCAGAATGCTAGTAATCAACTTAAAAGGATTCCTTTTAACCCACGATTTTCCGCAAAAATAGCAACCTTTGTATAAAAATGTATGTATAACAAAATTGATACTTACCATACAATCGTCTTCACAATCACAACCAACTAAGAATTCTGGATTCGTATTAATATGCACGCCTTCAGTCGGTATGACCTTCGCCGAATATTTACATTCCGGCGGTAAAGTGTTGTCGTAATAATTGACCAAGGGGATAGCCATTTTTTCCTGGCCGCCCGAAATATCACGTTTTTGTATTATAGCACTTTCGATAACGTATTCCGCCAAACAACTGATTTCATGGCTAAAATCAAAATTGTCCACATTCAAAGCGTTTTTAGTGGCGCGCAGGTAATGATGCAACTCTTTCATATTGCGCAAAATTTTGCCACATGGAGCACGATAAGTAACAACACGTTTGATCTTTTGACGTATAATAAAACGTTCCCAGCCAGAAAGCAATGGTTTCGATAAGGGGCTGTAAGCGCTGAGATTGTGAGTAATTTGAAATTGGCATGGGGGCGAACATTTGTGCGGCTTGTATTTGCGTGGAGGTAAATTCCTTTTTGCTGTATAATAAACAACCTAAAAAAGAGAACATTATGCTTGCTTACGTTTTTAATTATTTATTTTTAGTTCTCAGTTTACCTTTCCTTTAGGTTTGTTCTCATCTTCCACATATATTGTGGAATTATTTAAATGTTTCACAACCGGCTGCTGTTGCTGCTGTTGTTGTTGTGCGAAGCTGTTCGGTTGTGCAGAATTCATCATCGATTCTGGTCTACCAAATGTTTTGCGAGCAACAGCACGGCTTCCATCACTGGACTTTTCAGCTGTTTGTTGTTGTTGCTGTTGTTGCGTGGACGAGGTTTCTTCATCTTCAGTATAACGTATAAAGGGCTCAGTGCGCTAATATAATATAATTTTTTGTGAATTAAAAATATACTTTTATTGAAAAAAAAAAAAAAAACAAAACAGCACTCACTCTTGGCAAACGTGATACTGGCATAGAAGAATTCTTTTGCAAGGATTTTTGATACTCCTTAAATACTGGACCCAAACGCAAAGAGCCCCGGTATATCCATTCTGTATGGCTCTTGCTGCCTTCAAACTGCATCAACACTAAACTGCAGTCAATATCAACAACACGAGCATGTAACCAATAACCGTTGGATTCGGTGTTCATTGATTGCCCCTTCTGAGTTTGTACCATGGGACGATTAATCGAGTATTGTGTTAAATACTTCTGTATAAAATCTCTAGAAGCTGGATGAACATCTTCCCACACACAATCAGATACATGACAAACTAAACGTACATCCTTGTGATAAACATATTGGGTATAACCATCATCATAGAAAATCAAATATCTAAATAGAAGAGTTTAACAATAATTTTGCTTCTTTTTTTTTTAAATTAAATTTTCGGAAAGTCTTGTTTTCTTGAAAATCGCATTTTGAAAAGATACCTTCCTAAAAGCATAGTTTTGAAAATATATAAAATCTCTTACCTAAATTTATTATTCGGTTTCAAGGGCTCAGCAATAATACCGGGATAAAATGCACTCTGGACATTTATTTTTTCGCGTCCTCGTGCCAATGAAGTTGCATCAAAATAGGCAATAACACGTGTTCCTATGAAAATGTTCGAAAACAAATAATTGCAACAGTTAAAATATGGTGGACAAACCTATGGGCAATCGCACAGCTGGTGGATCATAATAAGCCAAATATTTGGCTGATACTGTTTTGGGTCCGAGCGTTTGATTTTTGGTAAATTTGATCTTATAATGCTTGACAGTATATGAATTGATTAAACTGCTTTCTACCTGTTCTATTATTTTGCAAGGAACCCAACTGGCAATTGGATTATTTTTAACTGCATAGTAAATACCATTTTGTTGAATGGAAGGCCGTTCAATTTCACCCACAGGTGGAATAGGCTGTACATTAAAAAAGAGATGAGTAAAAAAAAGAAGGAGTATATAATGGAGTTCTTTTCACCTGGACTTCTTTTTGGATGGGATCCAAACTCATATGTTTGCCACTGTTTAAATCTAAAGGCTGTAGCTGACGTATTTTAATTTTGGGGCAAGAATACAGACCTTCATGCATTTTGTCAGCTTTTTTTTGCAATGCTTTCAGTTCAGTATCAACATATTCGGTTTCCATTTCTAAACGCTTTAGACGTTCCGTTAAAATGGTTTTGGACCAAGTCAATTGATTTTGTATTTCAACTTTGTTCAGGACGGTTTTTATTGTATCGTTCAATTCCGCCTTGATAAGTGCTATATCATTTTTCGAAAATGCTGTTTTTGTTGACTCAACCGTATTGGTTTTATTGCTGCATGAGTATTCATCGTCACTGCTGTCAATAATCTCTACAAACTCTTGTCTACCGGTGGGTATATTTTCCAAGAGCAAAGGTTGTTTAGCACTTATTAAGCCGCAAAATTCCTGTTAAAACAAAAAAAAAAGAAGAAAAAAAAGAGTAAAATTTTTAAAAATATGTACCAATTTGTCATTATGATTTACCTCATACATTTCTAAAGCTTTATCATAGCAATCTGCGCAGATGTATTGAGTTTTAAATTTCTTTTTAGTCACCTTAAAGTAACTAAAAGCAAATTGTGGTACTTTAAAGTACTGTTTGTGTTTATGAGGGCACTCGTAATTTATGCACTCCTTATTGTAATAAACCTCGTCATTGGTTTCCTCGATTTCATCGGTGGATATTGGTGTGTCTGGTATAATTATATCATCATCTAAAGGCTTTTCTGACGATTTCACCAAAAGTATTTCGTCGCTTTGGTCATCTTTAGTTGCCAAAGTGCCTTCGCTTTCTTTTGATGGTTTCGCTTTTTCTTCTGGCAAAATTTCTTCGTCATCGTCAATTTCAATAACGGGTACAGGTGGTTGTTCTATCGGTATAACATCATCATCTTTAGACTTAGTTGATTTTTCGGTAATATCGGGTTCTTGGTCAAGCGCTTTATTTACTGCCTTAGTGGAGCTATCCGTTTCAATTTCTATATCTTCTCCAGATTTATGCTGCTTGTCGGCAGAGCTTTCAGTGTGATTGATTTCCATATTTGTTTCCTCGTCGGTTTTATTTTCTGTTATGTTTGAACTTTCTTCATCAATTACTAGATTAATGGATTCTTGGCTGTCACATGTATCCATGGGTTCCACAGAATCTTCAGCAGGTTTTTCAACATATTGGCTTTCTTTAGCTTTATCATCATTTTCAATTGTAATAGGTTTGGAAGTACTATGCTCCTTTTTATCGTTAGTTTTTGCAAGCTCATTACTTTGGTCGGCGATAGATTCGGAAATATCAACATTTTCTACTGCAACACATTCGGTAATGTCGTCACTTATTGCTGGAACACATTTGCTATTATCGTTACTTATTTTTGCAACAGACTCGGTTATATTTTCTGTTTCCATTGCAGTAGATTTCGAAGTCAGCTCACTTTCTGCTTCGGCATCTTTTGGAACTTCAACGCTTTTCATATCTTCACAACTATCACTTTCTAAAGTAATAGATTTTGAAATATCTGTACTTTTTTCAGTAGCAACTTTGTTCTCGTCCATATGCTCAACTGCTGTAGTTGTAGGGATATTTTCGCATTCCATTGCTTTAGAAATTTCAACTTTTTCTAAAGCTAGACTCATATCATCATTGGCACAAATAGCAGATTTTTCAGCATCATTTTCAATAGTTTTGAGATTTTCAACATTTTCTGTAGCTGCAGCTTTAGAATCAGTATCACCTTTTGTTTCTGATTCCAAAAGAAGCTTTTCTTTTACTTCATGTGCCTCTGCAATACTATTGAGGTCTTCTGTTTTACTAAGAGACTCGTAGCTTTCAGTTTGGTCATTTGTATTATTTTCCAAAGTTTCGGTTTCTGAAGACGTTTTTAGTTCTACTTTGTTTTTTTCGTCTAGCGCATTATTTTCTGTCTCACAAACGTCGTGTTGTGATGGAGAAGTTTCCTTCTGCTCATTATCCTTGAGAGAATGAATGTCTTCAACTTCCATAGGTGCATCCACTATCTTTTCTGGCAAGGAAGATTCTACCTCCCCTTCTTTTTTTGAATCCTCATTACTTAAAATTAAATTCTCATTTGAATTTGTGGGCATATCCGCCATATTATTTTCTTTATTATCGCTAGAAGGATTTGGCGGCTCCGGACTAACTGCTGAGGCACGGATAGAATCTGTTTCCTCACAATCCTCAACTTGGGCTGTTTGCAGTTTTGAGATTAAAAGTATTTATTTATTTTTATTTATTTATTTATTTAATTTCAATACAAAGAGTATTTTGTTTTAATTTTGTTTCTTAAGTGAACAGAAAATAAAAACGTAAGAAACAGGCTATGTTGCGCGGGCCGCCGGCAATGAAACCGGCCCACTTGGGTCCCGTTGTGAAACAGGCTATATATTTTTTAATTTGAATTAATCCGTTGATTTCTAAAGCCAACTCGTTTACTAATCCAAATTAATAGTCATGACAATAGCTTCTTTTTTCAGGCAATCTTCTACATCTATTAATATTTTTACATTCTATCTACTACGGCTAGATTATTAAAGAAAATTAATAAATTTATTATGTTAGGTAAAAAATATCTTTCTTCTGTCCAGCTTCTTTAGCCATTTATATGCCGTCGATATTACGTTATTGCTTTTGAAATCGTCAGTAGATCCAAAGGCTATGCAATAGTAAATGCCATCAGAAAGCTGAAGTCGGTTTTCGATTAAAAATTGTTCATTCCCTTTGAAACAGCTAGCTATCCCCCAGCTAAAGTTCTTTGCCTTGTTTAATTAATGTCAATCACATCAATAATATAGAATAAAAAAAAATTATCCGAAAATAAAAGTATGTTCTGAACAACCAAGCAACAATAACTAATACGTATTCATTTCAGTTTGTTTCTTTTGCTCCATAGATACTCAGAATACTTTCAGATCTTGTTTCCAACGCCTTCGCGTAAATACAATGAAAAAAATTCCAATTTGCGATCCTAGCAATCAGAGTTTTGTCCATCAGCCACTCCGAAGAAAAATTTGAAATGGTAAATAAATACTTTTTCGGAAATGTCACAAATAATAATCAGCTGCCTATATGTCGGCGGCATATAGGCAGCTGCAAAAGCCTGAAAACATTAATAAATCCTATTTATAGGCCTAAAATAATACATTTCAATTGGATCTTATAGCAAATAAATAATTACGTTAATTCAAATATGAACTAAATTGTTTATTTGCTTTAAGAGCCAATTGAAATGTATTAATTCAGGTCCAAAAATGAACCTTTTCAAAAATATTTGTTGTATTTTTCAGCTGTCTAGATGTCGACATTTCGTTGGTGCTAATCAACTCTACTGATGAGTTGATTAGCACCAACGAAATGTCGACATCTAGACAGCTGAAAAATACAACAAATATTTTTGAAAAGGTTCATTTTTGGACCTGAATTAATTAATTACGTTAATTTTTGATTTTTTTTCTTTTTGTAAAACCAAGTACGTTTTTGCAAGGTTTTTTTTTCGGTATATACCTAGGCATATGTATTTCAGAGCTTTCACAAACTATTTTCCACTAACAAAGTGCAGGAAAACTTTTCCCCTCATGCAGCACATGCACTGTACGCATGTATGTTGAAGCAAATTTATGCCTTATGCAAAGTGTTTTCTTTTCCACTAATAATCGTATCATGTTTTGGCCTGTTGCCTTTGTAATTATTAACGAATGAATAAATTAATAAACATTGGAAAATATTTTATGATCCCAAAAACACACATATATATATCCTATACCATTACCGCTTGTTAGCTCCAAATTCTCGCTTACTGGTTCCGGACATTCAGCAATACTGCTTTGAGGTTCCTTGGCAATGTTTTGCGTTGTTTGGTCTATATTTGTTTTCTCCGGAGTTGAGACATTACAATTTTCGCTTGCAATACCTTCCACAGCTAAAACTGTTGGATCTAAAGCCGGCACTTCATCTGTCTTTTCTTCTGCAACCGCAGAAGTCTCATTAGATTGCTGCTGTACAATATCGCCATTTTTATCTTCAACTGCAGGCATTTTTGTAGTATTCAATTTAACGTGAGTTGACGAACACTAATAGAAATTATGTCATTTAAATTTGTTAAGATGTAAATAATCTGTAATTTTTTAAAATATGTTAAAATTTTTTCTGCAATCGCGACCAAACAAACAAATTTTCACAAGTATTTATTGCCACCTAAAAAAAATTCAATAGCTGCCATAGTGTTAAAAATTTCATTCTCTACATCTACATCTGTATTTGTACAGCGGCTGATTTCACAAAAGTGTATAGCATCTCTGTGTTATTAGTGGGCACATGCCTTTGTTTATATTTTGGAAACACTTCTACTTTGTGAAATGACTTCAACCGACGATAATGTAGATCCTTTGCCTAATATATTAATAACAGGTATATACAGTAGAATCTTATTTAAAGAAATATACTATTTTATGTTTATTAATGTTAAGGTACTCCTGGTGTGGGCAAATCGTTCATCTGCCAACGAATTTCCGAGCAATTAAAACTTAATTGGATAGATTGTTCCAAAGTTGCAAAAGAAAAGGATTTTATTGAAGAATACGACAAAGAATATGATTGCCCAATCTTAGACGAGGATAAACTTATGGATTATATGGAGCCAATAATGCAGCAAGGTGGTAATGTTGTAGAATATCATGGCTGCGATTTCTTTCCCGAAAGATGGTTTCAAGCCGTTTTTGTTGTCACCTGTCCCAATAATACAGTTTTGTATGATCGTTTGAAGGAACGAGGCTATAATGAGAAGAAACTGAAATCTAATATAGAATGTGAAATATTCGGTACTATTTTGGAAGAGGCCAGAGATTCTTATAAACCTGAAATTGTATTTAAACTGAAAGGTGAAACAAGTCAAGATGCTGAGAAGGGTTTGAAAACGATTAAAAGTTGGTTTGCGGCTTGGAAAAGCAAATAAACCATAGCAATTTCTAAAACGTTGTTTTGTATTAACATAAGCAAGGTAGGTATGCGTAGGTGCGAAATCTTTTGCAACGTTCACTACTTTCAATTTAAAACAGTTCCTATATTCAATTTCTTCTGGTATCATTTAGAAGACATAAATTCAATTTTTTAATCACGTCAATTAAATTCTTGTTACTATTGTTTTTTTTTAAAGTTTTTATACTTTCTTGTACATGAATGTCAGCAACATTTAATTTTTTAACTTTTAGATCTGCGTGCATATGCGATAAGAGCCCAAGTCTTAAAACATAGTTTCGAAAAAAATTTCGCAAAATTAAATATTCTGTTTTATTTTATTTACGTCTAAAAATAGACCTCCTTAATGTTTTCTGTCTTTTTCAGCGGCCTATATGCCGCCGACATTTTGTTGATGCTAATCAGCTCAACAATAGACTCGAAAAAACTTAAAAAAGAATATTCAAATATGAACTTAATTACTTATTTGCTATAAGAGCCAAGTGAAATGTATTAATTCAGGTCCAAAAATAGACCTTTAAGAATTTTTCAAGTGTACTGATGAGTTGATTAGCAACAACGAAATGTCAGCGCATATAGACAGCTGAGAAATACAGAAAACATTTGATAGATCTATTTTTAGACCTGAATTAATATACTTATAAAAGAATGTTTGAAACTTAAATACTTACTTATTCCATAATTGCCATGAACAAAATGATAATTAGAAATGTTCAAACCTATACACCCATATTCATAGAAACTATTGAAGGTTTATTACACGTTTATTTGACAAATATTCCGTAGAAATACGTCAAATAAGAGCTTAATAAACTTACAATAATTATTATGAATATGGCCTTTAATATAGAAAATATTTTTTTTTCGTCTGTTTTTCTGATTCCTATTTTGTTCTTGGGAACTATAATTTAATTATTTTAGTTTCAAACATTATTTTAAGATTTTTCGAGTCTACTGTTGAATTGATTAACATCAATGAAATGTCGCCGGCATATTAACAAGGTATACTTTTAGACCTTCAATAATACATTTCAATTGGATCTTGTAGCAAATAAATAATTAAGTTAATTTTTGAATAATTGTATGTTATAAATTTTATCTGCCCTTTTGGCACATCTCTCCCTCTTTTCATCTACCTATTTTCCTAGTTCCAGCACAGAGTATAGAGTATAGTTCCAGTATAATGTAATGCATATTATGTAGGGGTCATCCCCTGACTACTGGTCCAAGTAAAAAAAAGTATAATGTATAAAAAATGGGTTTCTTAAAGTTGGGGTTTGTTATTTTTTTAATATCGATGTACATATTTAAATAATTTTAATTGGTAACTACATTTAATTAAATACCGCTTATTGCTTAATACTTAGTAATTTTAAATTTCAAAGGACCTTCCGGTGCATACATAAATGTTACTGCATAATCCAAAGGTTCATGTTTATATTCTAACTTATAAGAACGCAACAGTTTTGAAAGTAGAATTTGCATTTCTAAATCAGCAAAACGTCGCCCCAAACACATGCGGGCACCATGACCATACGGCAAAGAAGCAAAAGGATGCAATTTGCCTTCCACGCCACCTTGGCTCGGCTTCAGCCATCTCTCAGGCTTAAAGGTGGCAGCATCCGAAACGTACTCTTCCATATTGCCCGTCACTATGGTAGGAAAGACGGCCTGAATCTTTATTAGAAGAATGAGAAAAGGTTTGAAAAAAAAAATTTTATATTTTTTAGAAACATTTATGAGTCTATTATGGCAAGCAATTAACAGTTTGTTGGCTGTATTATCGCTTTAGGTCACTGCATTATCACTCTTACTAACAGTTTCTTTAAATGCCAAAGAAGTTTTCTGTCTCATATTTATTTGTATTGAAAACAAACAAAATTTGTCTTAAATTTATATTAATTTAGTTGCAAAAATGAACTTTTTTGCCGGCATATAGACAGCTGAAAAATACAGTACAATTTTTTTTTGAGAAGGTTCATTTTTGCACCTAAATTAATACATTTCAATTGGCTCTTAAGGCAAATAAATAATTAAGTTCATATTTAAATTTATATAGTTGTTCTGGATACATTTGCCTGAAGAAGACGTATCGAAATATTGAGACTTTAATAATAAAAAAATATATTGATTAAAACTAAAGTGACCTCAAGCTCAATTTACTAAACCAAAGATAATGTATATTGTTGTTTTCTATACATCTATGCTGAAGAAAACTTCGATCGCATTTAGAGAAACAGTTACTTAGCAGCTGCCAACTCAACGGCAGTTTGATTGCTTCCATAATCTAGTTACTAAACTTACTCCTTTTGGCACTTGATAACCACATATTACGGTATCCTCCTGTAAAGTTCTGCCGTTGCCTATAACCGTGCTGTACATACGAAATACTTCTTTAATAAAAGCTTTTAAATAATGCATTTGATCTAGAAGTTGTATCGTCAAGGTTTGTGAGGGCTGTGGCATTAGTCTCTTCAGTTCTTCGTGTATCTTTTGCTGCTCTTCGGGTCGCGTGGCCAACTGATAAAGTATAGAACAAACAGCCATGGATATCTAAAAATAGATGTTTTCAATTGGGGGGGCTTTTTTGGACATAAACTTATATTAATCACTTACCGTGTCTATGCCCACCAAAATCAAATCCAAAGCCATGATAGTGGCTATTTTTTCATCATTTTGTGATAAAATCACCTTTTCTAATAGCGAAGGTTCGCCGTTTTTGCAAGGCCCCTTTGACTTCAAATTTTCTGTAGCTGATTTTATATATTTCATGCATACTCTAGAGAATGAAATCTATTAACACAGTATACGAATTGATAATGAGTTTTTTTGGTCTTACTCTACAAAAAAGTTCATATTCTTGACATAACGGGTCCACAGGGGGGTTGGGAAGTAACGCCAATAAGGTGCTTTTAATTCCAGAGTCGCAACATTTCGTAAAGCATATTTGGCAGCATCAATTATCTGCTGGGGCTCCGAGTCTGGGGATAAGTTGGATTTCAAGCAACCCAAACGTGTGTCCAAGGCAACACGTCCAATGCCTTAAAATGCAAAAACAAAACGTTTAATATAAAATTTTTCACAAATCTTGCCATTTCCCTCACACTCTAACGACCATTTATGAATTTCATTATCGAAATCTTCAGGCAGTTCGGAATTAGTATCTAACAAAGATTCACAGCGCTGCAAAAAATCATTGGTAACATCTTCCAGTGGTTGCAGATACCGGCGTATGGTAGACAACTGTAAAACTGGTTTTTGTACTCTCGATCTGAATTCTCGCCAAGGTTCGCCATGCCTGTCGGACAATAAACAATATTATATTTAAAATAATTTTCTATTAAAATATTATTTGAACTTACACCCCGACCACACCTCCCAGCTCCCCAAAGAAATCTTTACGCACAACACTTTTATATTTTACCAAACTCGGCATGGATGGACGAAACGGTGTGGGGCCTTCGTTGCGATAACATTTTTCTATTTCGTCTACATCGTATATGAACAATAAGTCGGGCCTTCCTATCAAACCACTGAAGCGTACTATCTGTCCATACTGTTCATGGAGCTGTGAAGATATTTTTGCAACATCACCAATTGTATATTGACCGATAATGGGCATCATTCTGAAATGCAAAGGCACAAAGAATTAAGAAATTTAAAATTATAGTTCCGAAATTGATTTTTTTTCTTTTTTTTGATCTGTGTTGATCACAAAATGCCAGTTTATCAAACTGTATGTTTTTGCACACATTATTTTTTCACTATCATAGGGTGATTTTGGCCACCTCCGGAAATTCAAAAAGTGACTTGTATACCGCAAAGTCACCTCTGTTTCTCTGCAGAGTAAGCAGCGAAGCATACTTTTCAAAAAAGGCGTATTTAGCCCTGAGGTGATTATATTTGTAGCATGAAAAAATGATGTGATTGTTGTCGTCATTCACACATTGCGCCTAGTGCACACAGCAAAGAGTCTAGCATTGCAATCTTGTGTAAATACTACATATTCCCAAAAGTGTGGCCCGTCACGAGCCTGTTGATAGTCTTAATACAAGCAGCACTTAGCCCATGCCTGCCACGAAACTAGGGTTATTGGGTTGCAATCTAGCAAAAAAATCTGCCTTTAACACCAGAAAGGCCAACATATTCACTGTTCCACTCATCAAATAGTTTGTCTCGAACAAGACGCACTGCCTTATCTGCAGTCAGGTCGACCGACAACACAGTGCCCTCATGAACAGCCACCCTGGCTGCTGCATCCATGATACAACTAACAAGGTAGCCTCATCACCTAAACCGTTAATCATCTGACTGCCTTGGGTTGTGAAGAGAATGCAGAGATGAAAGGCAGCCAAAAGGAAACACCAAATCAATCTAAGCTCTGCTATCTCTCTTCTATAAATGTAGAAGCGGCGGATTTTTGACAGCTTACAGAAGTTGTACAAAAACAAAATGCATGTTATTTTTATTGAAGTTGTTGTTATGGTAGGGAAAAGGTTACCTTATTAGTTGTATCATGGCTGCATCTGCTCTCTCATTCAAATTTATTTCAATTAAAGGCATTTCAAATTTATCAGTTATCAATTTATTATTCGATCCTTTTTTAGTTTAATATTCAGCCCAATCATGAATATTCGCAAGGAATTTTATTCCTAAGGAAAATACGTTTCTCGAGAAAAAATTCCTCCAATCATAAATTACCTGAGAAACAAAAAAATAAAAGTTGGTAATATCCATGATACAACTAACAAGGTAACCTTTCCGCTACAATAAGAACAACTTCAATAAAAATAACATGCATTTTGTTTTTGTACAACTTATGCAAACTGTCAAAAAGACGCCACTTCTACATTTACAGAAGAGAGATGCACTGAGCTTACGCGGATTTGCTACCTCGTTTTGGCTGCCTTTCATCTCTGCAATCTCTTGACAACCTAAAGTAGTCAGATGATTAACGGTTTAGCTGACGAGGCTACCTTGTTAATTGTATCATGCCTCCGCCGACTATTTTTCCCCTTCGATCTGGCTAAAACAGAGAAGGTTAAAAAAAATTTCCTAAGGAATTTTTCAATATAATAAGAGGAATGGGAAAAGAGAAAAAATTTATCATTCATGATTGGAATTATCATTCATGATTGGGCTGATTATTTTATTTTTTCGGGCCTTAGGTCTTCGATTCGATTTGAATTTCTCTCTAAAAATTTTTGATTATGTTGGCTAAATTTCGTTAACAAGACTGTGAAGTTTATCACTTTAAACTGTAAGATAGTGATTATCGCAGACTATTGCCATTGCCATTGCTATGTTTTACTTTATTTTTTGTTTGTTTGTTATCAAGCCCATTTAAGATTCAATAACACAAACCCAGTCAGGCCAAGTCTTTCAAATTATTTTCAAACTCAGATGTGTGCATGAGTGCGCCAAACCTTGATCTTGATGATCAAACGTGAAGGGTATACTAATTTGTGGTAATTGAGTGCCAAAGATTCTTCTTTACATGCCTTAACACCGCCTAAAAGTGTTTACATAATTCATATGTAAATCATTTTCGCTACCGTAAACACATTATGCAGGTATGCATGCATTTATTTGAAATTTGTTAGCAAAAATAATTGTTTGTTTAAAATTTACACTTGAATGCTTTTAAACATGTCTCTGCTGTAATTCATTTTAGTATGCATTTTGTTCCACTGGTTTTTTACGTCCTCCAGTTGGCAAATTGTCATCGGATTAAAACAATAAAATTGTTCGATAATTTAACCTGACCTTGAAAAATAAACTGAGTATAGTATTGAATTTTATGTTCAGCTAAATCATACATACATATGTACGTATAAAGTTACAGTTTATGACTGATGGCTTAATTATTTATTATCTAATTAACGCTTGACAAATTTTCAGTCAAACAATATGTAATTATTTTTTCAATGACCTAAAGTTTTACTCTTGCAAAAAAGTGAAATTTTTTAGTTTAATGGCTGTAACAGAAAGTAATATATTTATATTTTTCGCTCAGTTTGTTGGAAAATATTTAGGGCAATAAAATATTAGTTGTATTGAGACTATATTTCAATAGAGTATTCTGAAAATCAAAAAAAAAAATATTCATGTTCGCTAGCATAAGATTATAATTGTAATAAATGTATAATTTCGATAATTCTCATTAGAGATGTGCGGTTGTCGTGAAAATGTCGTGTCACACGTGATTTATAGCATGTTTCCATTACGAGTTTAATCACCCGCTTCGCTCTCTCCATTGTATTTATGAATCATACCGTTTACACGACTCGTCTATGTGCTTCGATTTGAGTTTTGTTTTCAATAAACAAACATACATCTTTCAATAAATCAGATGCAGCTGCTCCAAGAACTGGGAATGCTTCTTGTGTCATTCCATCCGCAAGTTGAAGCATTCTTTTGAACATTCCATAAATTTTAATTTAGAATATGTATGTATGTGTATTCTTTATGCCATAATGAACTTTTCCACAATTTTTTTTGTTTTTGTTTTTTTTTTATATTTTATATTTACATATTTCTATGAGCTAATGGTCTTTTATTAAAATTATTTAATGATTTTTGTCGATATTTCGCTCTCCTTCATTGTTCTGAAGAAGCTATCCGAAGGAGAGCAAAATATCGACAAAAATAATTAAATAATTTTAATAAAGACCTTTAGTTCAAGTTTTATTATTTTATTGATTTCTAAAATTAACTTATTTTTATGTATTATTATATTTTCTTTGTTTAGAATATATGATTCTGATATATAGTGCAGATAAACTTGCGATATAAATTAGAGAAGACAGGAATTTCTTGTGCTTCGTATGTGGCTTCAATATGAAGCTACTTCATTCGCTCTCAAAATTTTTTGTGGCGAAGCACGTTGCTTCTCTTCTGATTTGGGTGTTAAGCATGAATAGAGAGCGAAGCGCATATCGTGGAAACTGGATATTAAAATTTTGTGCAGTTTGCAAAGTTTCACGAAGAAGTTAAGACACTAACATTTTTTGGTTTGCAAACAAAAAAACTTCCACACTTTATAAATTATTTTTCAATGCAGTTTATTTTACCTCAAGTTCTACTACATGTTAACGCATATTTGCTTGGGTCGAATTTTATGGAAGGAATAACATATAAGAAATCGTTGGGGGAAATAATTCCTTGAGTAATTTTAACCCAATAAGATGCATGTAGTGCAAAACCAAAAATTAACCCATTAGTATGAATTATATGAATATTTTTTTCAAAATCTTTGCAAGTTTTTTTTTTGCTTAGAAATAAAAATTAACACCCTGAAAGGATAAATTTCATGACGTGCAAACTTTGATCTGTATTACACATGCTTATGTAAATTATTTTTTAAATATACCTACATATACGTACATATGTATGTACTTAACAATGATCTTTACATGTGATAATTATGTATGTAGAGTGTTCTAAAATGACTAAGAATTTTGAGGTGCAAAAAAAACCTGAAAAAGTTTGGAAACGACGATTGCAGTGTTGATCACATTTGAGCGCAAGTACAAAAGAAAGGTGCTAATTGTGCTTAAAGAAAAAAATATCTATATTTTTGCTTACTCTATGTCTAAGCAATTCATGAAGATTTTCAAGGTCTTCTGCAGTAATGAATATTTATTTTCGCGTATAGCATTTAAAAATGTTTAAATTTACAGTGGCGAGCAAAATCAAGCACATCTTTTCTAAGACAGAAAGAAAGTGCAGTAAATTTTGCACACAGATAAAAATAGGTAAAAGTGCAATATTCGGCTGGGCCGAATCTTAAATACCCATCACAAAAATATGAGCGTGTATGGATCGATATCTAAAACTATCATTTTACTCATTGAAATTACTTTCTTACACCGGTATTCATAAAAAATAAAACGTTGCTCAAATACCAAATCTTATATGAAAAATTTGTTGTAAAATGTGTTTCTTTAACATCGACAGACAGCTGTACACCCATATTCATAAAAACTATGGAAGGTTTATTACACGTTTATTTGACAAATATTCCGTAGAAATACGTCAAATAAGAGCTTAATAAACTTACAATAATTATTATGAATATGGCCTGTAGTCTTTAGCACCGAAAATTCGTTTAGTTCGGGTGTTTAGTATGGGTGTCCATACAGGACTCAAATGTATGGATTCAAATGTGTGACCCCGTGCTACTCTTCTCCAGGGAACTTTAGGGAAAAACACAAAGGCGATCAATAGATTAAATGTCGATAGTCGATATATAGCATGGCTAAGCGTTGCTGCTTAAAAACAGTATGTAATTAATTATGACCTGGACTCGGAGCAATTTGGTTGCTGATGAGCGTCGTGGTGGATGTGAAACAGTCATGGATATGTACCCCAGCCAATAAGTCTTCAGCTTTATATTTCCTGACGTCTTTAAAAATGTTGATCAATCCAATTTGATCAGAAAAAATCTTTCTCAATCTGAAGAAGTAAAAGTCAAACTGAAGCCCTATAAAATAATTAACAATTGTAAGTCATATAGTCGAACTATAAACTTATGTAATATTATTCGAGTCATCAGTAGACTCGAAGAATCTTAAAAGAATGTTTGAAACCCAACTACTTATTCTAAAATTGCCATGAACAAAATGAGCATCAGAAATGTTCAAACAAGCCTTTAATACAGAAAATATTTTTTCGTCTACTAATGAATTGATTAGTATCAACGAAATGTAGGCGTTATATAGAAGACTGAAAAAGGCAAAAAACTCTGCATAAATTTTCATGTTTGTCCAAATTTTCGGTTGCAATTCATTTTTCTTTTATATCTATGTATATAAAAATAGTGAATAAAATTATTAAGACTAGTGTTGCATTACGATGCGTGAAATTAGTGATCAGCCATCAGAAGGCAAAAGTCGATTTTCGATTTTTTGACCAACCATTCTTCATTTCGATTAATTAATCGATTAAAGTTGAATATTTTGAAGTCGATTGGTATTTTTTATATTAAGTAAAATAAATGCAAAATGATAAGAGTTTCTGGATAAAATGTAAATTTTTGCAATTAATTTTAGTAGTGTAATTAATGCTAAAACAGTTGTGCTTCGATAAAAAGCTAACTGTTGCAATATTGTTATAAATAGTGTCAGCATAGATTGGTGGCATTTTTCTTTGGTAAATATATACAAACTTACTTTGATAAATTAAATATATATGTATGATTTTTCCAAGCTCTAGGCCAACTTACTTTGTTTTGTCAGTTTATAAGTTGCACAGTGCAGTAATTTCAAAAAATTTTCGCAGCCAAATAGCTTGTATCAAGCACTAGCCTTATTTTTTCTCATAAAAAAATAAAAATACCTGATTTCCATTTAATAATAATTGTTGATTTTTCGATCTTTTTAGTTTTAAAATGAAACTGCTAAATGTTTTTTCAAGCTTGAGGTGCAATTTTATAATTTATTTCAACATTTTTTTTTCGCTAACCTCTGCGTAGCATCATCAGCGATTGAGGTATGTTTATTTAAAGCGACTTTACAGCAACACATAAGCAAAACATACTACCTCAATCCCTGATGATGCTACCCAGAGGTTAGTAAAATATTGGAAACATTTTTTTTAAATAAATTATAAAATTGGACCTCAAGCTTGAAAATAAAGTGTTTGATACAATTTTTGTTTTCCATTTATTTTGACTAAAAGGAGCTAAAGCTTGATTTTAGCATAAAGTTGACAATCAATAATCGATCTCAAAACAATCGACTACAATCGAAGTTGCAGTTCCACTATGTTAAAAGTATTTAACCATCAAGTTCCGTGCCGCCTACGTTTTTCTGTTCGCCACTGTTTATTTTCTTAATTATTAAATGCACAAATAAGTAAATCTAAAAGCAAATGCTAAGAAATCGGTCATTGGCAAAGTACATAAAATATATATTTGCATCATTTGATCACACTTCATGCAATATTCAAACTTGTTGTGTATTTCCTTTTAGATTTAACTGCGTGCACGAGAGCTGAATGAAAAGTTGTTTTAAATACATTGCAAATTTAAATTTTTTTTAGTTGAATGTATTTTCTTCGAGTTTTTATTGCACAGTGGGGCAGCAGCAAAGTTTCTACGAAACATTTGAAATTTTCCACCAAATGGCTGTTAGCAGAAAATTTCAAATTTTTCTGGCAATAGAAATATGCAAACATAAACCAACTTCCAGTAACATTTTGCACACTTTAAAATTGTTCTTTTTCTTCAGGCTAGTCTGTACAAGTAGTTAAACAGTCAGTTGTTGCAAAAAGTAAGCAATGAAATGAATTTCAATTCAATTAATTTATAAAAAATATTATTAAAATACATTTCACATGTACAATTCCTCTTTTCAGAAGCACGCGTGAACTTACGGCAAATTAAATTTTTTTATATAATATTTGCATTTGATGACATTTGCTTTGTATTGTTCAAAAATCAAGATAACTTCAGACGGCAAATACATTTTTAGTCTGGTACGTGTGTTGTTTCAAATATTTATATTTATGTAATGATTAAAGTGTGTGTGCGTGTGCATATTGAAATTAGAAAAATAAATACTTAAGCATTCCAATAAACTTGGTCTTATAAACACACATTCACAATGAATGTGCGTCCAACTGTTTTCATATACACGCAGAGTGAAAGCAAATACTTTTTTTTTGCTACGTTTTTGTTTTTAATTACAAACATCAAATTTGTTGACATTTGAATGAAATTAAATATTTGTGAATGTATGGCTTTTCTTCCATTTGGCTGCTAAATTACGCCTTTTCTGTTTTTGCTTTTTTGAAACTTTGTAATAAACAAAAAGCTTGTGTCTTAAGTCTTTTGTTTTCTGTATAATAAAAAAAACATGTTGGTTGCTTTCTGTGTGCGATTTTAAGTGTGCCTTGCTTTTTTTTCTTGCATAGGAAATGTTTTTTATTTTGTTCAAAGGGAAGGCTGGTCTTGCTTGCGGTTTATGTAACTGGTTTCTGTTTTTTTATTTTATTTTTAATGTTTAATGTTTAACTATTTTGGCTTTTGTTTTAAAATGTTTTCGTTACAAGAAAATTTCTTTTTTTCAGAATTTAGGACAGGCATTAGTTTATGTTTTTCAAGCTTTCATGTTTAATGAATAGCTGTTCAACATGCATTAGGCTGGGCCGATTTGTACGAACAAAAATTTTTCGATATATTTTATATTTATTAGAATAGTTTGGTCGACATTTGGCGCTCCTTCGGATAGCTTCCTCAGGACAAAAGTATGCGAATAAATATAAAAAAGCTGTCCAAAAGAGAACGAAACATTGACAAAAAAATATTCCACTAAATTTAAAAAAATGTGTGTAGTAAAAATGCTTTTAGTTTGAGGAAATTTTTCGATATTGTGATATCGATTTTTTGATTGCTTTTGTTCCTTTAAGACATATCACAAGAAAAATTTTTGAGGCTTCCGATTTAAATTTTTTTTCCATGTGAGCCCTTTAAGGAGTTGTGATAGGGTTCGGTGTGTTTGGAAAAAATATCAAGGAGAAAAAATTACTGGATGTTGGTTATACATTTGACTCGTCTACGGAAACTCTGGGTGTAATAGGAGGCAAATTTAATTTTTGTGGCGCCCAAAAATAATAGTTTTTTCGATGTTGGTGAGAGAATTATAAAAAAATATTCCAATCAACAAAAAACCACAGCGATAAAAAAAAATTGGAAGACTAAATATACACAGTCAGTAATGGAGAGCTCAGGTAGGAGGATGGCTAAGAGCTGCTGCTTAAAACCGGCATGCAATTAGTCATGACCTCGATTTGAAGCAATTTGACTGCAGATGAGCATCGTAGAAGTAAATTAAGATGAACTTGTTTTATTATTGCATCCTTTTGGCAACACCTGATACTTGCCCAAACTAGCACAAAGAAAGAGTGTGGGCTGTTTCGGGCAAGAAGAATAAGAATATTTCTCTCTCAAAATATCTCTCACTTGGACGAACTCTGATTACGGGAACAGTTTTCGAGCAAATTGGGATCATGCGAGCTCCCGGAACAGTTTGCGAGCACTTAACTTGATTCAAAATTAATTTTTGCGTTCAGATAATTTTACATTTAAAAGCTGTTAACTACCCGCCTAATTATGATTACATCATAATAATCAAGATTTGTGTTTTGTGCTAGTATTTTACCGATCTAGCTGACTTGGCCAAAATTGCTTAAACGTTAAAATATTTATTATTTATTTTAAATGGTAACCACAGTTTGTTGATGAAATAAACAAATTATAGTGGACTTTAACAAAGTTTTTGCTGTTGCCATTGCCATTTAATTTCAATTATTGTGTTGTGGTTGAAAATTTGTGTGTGCTCGTCATATGAAAACAATTCTTACATAAAAAAAAGTAAAATTAACAACACTATTTTTTAAAGCTTTAGGTCTTTATATTTTTCTTTCTCAATTGTTAAATATTTCGCTAACAATTTGTTGGCATCGTCAGTAACCTTTAATTACCAATTAAAGGTTCCTTTGTGATTTTTCTTTCTCACTTGTTAGCGAAATATTGAACAATTGAGAAAGAAAAATATAAAGATCTAAAGCTTTAAAAAATAGTGTTGGTAATTTTAACAATAAAGGTCAAAAATTATAGATAAAATAATATAAAAAAGTAAAATAATTGAATAAACTGCAGCTATTAGTAGCGATAGAATTGCGGAGTATATATGGAATAAATAATCTGCTAATATTGCGTGAGTAATTAAAAAAAAAAAATTATTGTCATATAGATGTGCATATATGTATGTATAAACATTTGTTGGCAGTTTGTTGTTTGAAAATAGCATGGTTGGAAACTACATATTTGTTTTTTCTTCATAGGTTGTCACTTTCTGTGATATGAACACCGGCCAAAAAAAAAAAACACTCTCTTCTCTTGTCTCTTATGGGAAATATATTCACCAAGCAACTGGTCGGCATTACTTGGGGTCGATTGCCAGTGTAGCTTTGGGCAAGACTAAATTTGAAAATAGTAAGGTTGGAGCCGACAATATTATTGTTGGACAGGGCAAAACAATAATAGGGTTTCCGTTCATATTACATTTAACAATTAATATTGTTAGACTGTTACCATATATTTCAACAATAATGTGTTTTTATTCGACCATATTTTTTCTTTACATGTACAATGACTCAAAATTTGTATTTTAGTAATCATATAGAATTATATTTTCTTCTCGTCATGTCTTACAGGTAATGGTATTGTGTTATAGACATTTTTGCGCTCTTAAACATAACGATTATTTTAGCTGTTGAATATTTCTCAAGGGCGGCACGGCATGACTTCCTCCCACATAAAACTGCTCATATAAAGTTGATTAAAGTTTTACCATAGCCTGCATTATTTTTCATTTTATTTAAGGCCTGAATGAACAAAGTGTGAATGCAAAATGCAATTTACATTGGATTTTTTCGCAGTCGCAAGAAATGTATTTAGACTTTTGTCTCGTAAGGGGGAAATATTTGCTGCTTTATTGTTGTTAATCAAACGCATTTCTTTGAAATATAGTGATTTGATTAGATTTGTAGAATATTTCTAGGAAATCATATAAATTTATAAAAAAAAGTGGTCTTTATTCGAAATCAAGATAAAGCCAGAAATAGAGCTGTTCTTAAACTTTTATTTCATTCAGGTGTTACAGCTTTGGCAAACGTAAGAACCAATAAAATACTAATTAAATTTTAAATACATTTTTAGATTCAAATTGTTTTTTTTATGATGCACAAGTCTATTTGCGAAGGGCTTTTTAATTTTAAATGAAAACAACAAAACAAACGTGTTTTTTTTTATTGAAAAGTACACAAAGCACCATAACCATGGACACGTTTATATTTTCAAATTTACTTCATCATATGCAGTGTGTTACTGTGTAACCATGTATGTGTGTAGTTATTAGGAAACATGAACCATTTTAAAAGACCTTCCTATTTGTATAGACCCAAACAAGTTTTGTGATATGAGCATTCCTAAATATTCGGTCAATCTTGCATATCAATTTACGACTACATTCTTAATAAAGGTCAAGCAATAGCGACCGTCATGCAATTCAGCCCAATCATGAATATTCTCAAGGAATTTTATTCCTAAGGAAAATACGTTTCTCGAGAAAAAATTCCTCCAATCACAAATTACCTGAGAAACAAAAAAATGAAAGTTAGTAATATCGAAATTTTTTTTAGGAAAAGATAAAAAACATTTGTTTTTAAAATACCTATTTTTAACTCCGCCGACTATGTGGCTAAAACAGGGAAGGTTAAAAGAAAATTTCCTAAGGAATTTATCAACATAATAATAAGAGGAATGGGAAAAGAGAAAATACTTTCACGGAATTATCATTTATGATTGGGCTGATAGTTTTATATCGCAAGTAAAGTCTGGAACAACATTTTAACCGATTTAACTTTAGAAAAATCATAAAAGATAACGTCAGGTTTTCAATGCAATTTGTGTTTAAAAATGATGTGATTTTCAGAGCAGACATGAATACTACCTTTTGTTTTAATTTTTTTTTTTTTATTAGAAAAACAATTTGGTAATAGTAAATAAATTTATATTAAATTCCTTTTCAGGTAATAAGTTTATCAGTCTTAAGTTCCATATTTTACTTCATCAGAATTGAGAAAAATTTTCTTGTGATAAGATTGTAGTGATCAAAATTGTTAAAGAAGACAAGGAAAGTAAAGTTGAAAGCTTATCATCTGGGGTATATGTACATATACCACTTTTATGGGCTGTTTAACCAACACCACAATGAAGCTCATCAGCACCCAAATTGCTGCGAACACAGGTTATGACTAATAAGATACTGATTTTAAGCAGCAGCGCTTATTAACAACCATCTTACTACCTGAACTCTTCATTAGCGGCAATCACAAAAATCAATTGAAAAATCGATTGGATGTTGGTGTGGGAATATAAAACATATTCCAATCAATAGAAAATTTTGTAAGGAAGAAGTATTTTAGAAAATACACTAGAAACAAGTTGTGCCTCCGTGGGAAGGGGTTTTCTATGCAGTTTTTTGGCATGGAATATTTGTCAAATTACAACTTATACGGGAAAGTGCCGGCAAATCTGCAAATGCAGGTCGTTTCGTAATCTTCTTCTCTAAATATTTCCGTTTTCAAATTTTGTGAGGAAGAAGTATTTTAGAAAATACACTAGAAACAAGTTGTGCCTCCGTGGGAAGGGGTTTTCTATGCAGTTTTTTGGTATGGAATATTTGTCAAATTACAACTTAGAAAAATTGAAAGTTTACCAACATATTATATATAGACAGTCAGCAATGAAGAGCTCAGCTAGTGGAATGGTTAAGAGCTACTGCTTAAAAACAGTATGAATGTATTTATGATCTGTATTCGAAGCAATTTGATTGCTGATGAGCGTCGCGGTGGACGTAAAATAGCCATGGCAAGTACCCCAGCCAGTAAGTCTTCAACTTACTTTGCTTGTCTTCTTTAAAAATTTTGATCTCTACAATTTCACTGAAAAAACTCTCCCAATTTTGAAAAAGTAAAATCGAACTCAATCCTGGTAAAATTATTAAAAATTGTTCGCCTTCCAAACAAAAACAAAAGTTGCGTCAGTAATTCCTTATAGTACATTTACACTACTAATTCCTAAACTAGTTTATGATCATAAGCTAGTTTCATAAACTTTACCATTTACACTAGCATTTTAGACAGTTTACTTTATTTACAATAAATTCAATATAAAAAATAAAATAATAATATGGAGGCTTTTGAAGAAAAAAAATATTTGTGTCTTTCATCCCGATTGAATAAAATTCATTGTAAAATTAATTATTTGGCGCGGAAAAGAAGGAAGCACCTCTTATTTTCATCATCCATGCTTAAATTTTATGTATTTTAATCACTCCAAGAATTGTGGAAGTTTTTAAATGATTTAATTTTAAAATATTTTTTTTTCCGTTTTATTTTCCTTTTTATTGTTTTTCTTTTTCTATGTCAAACTCGCCGGATCTTAACAGACGAAAGCATAAAATATAGAGTCGCATTTGCAAAAACTGGTTGTTATCAACCAGCTTATCTCAAAAACTTGTTTATGATTTGTATGGATAAACAAGTTTCTCAAACTAGTTTATCACGATAAACAAGTTTCTCAAACTAGTTTATCACGATAAACAACTTATAACCTGTTTAAGGCGTATATGTAAATGCACTATTAGGCTTAAAGATAATGTACAAGCAATTGCAAAAACATTTCTTTTATTTTTTTGCCATGCCGATTATAAAGTTTTGTATACCGGTGCATACATGACTATGTAAGGGCTGCATTTCTATCCTTAATAGTTTTTTTTTACCACCTCGTAGAATTCTAGGGAATGTACTTTTTAAAACTCGGTTCCTATCCACTCTAATGCTAAGTATTTTTGAAGGAAAATAAAGTCATGTTATTTTGTACGAAACTGTTGCTTTAAAACTACTTATTTTTATAGATACATAAAAAAGTTAGACAAAAAAATAACATATTCCTTAAAGGGGCAACTGTTTTTTCGAACCACTCTATTGTACACCGTATAGTTCGACTATGAAATTAAATTAATGTAGAAAAACAAAATAATAGCTGTTTATAAATCCGATTTCATTTCTAATACAACACTTGTGAGTTTTGAAAAACCGGGCCCTGGTTTATGATGTCGTCATTACATTAACGATCACCAACATCTAGAGCAATAGCAAACTGATTAAGAGCATATTATCTGCTCTAATCGCCACATCGTCAGAATACATTAATATGAATGAGGAATGAATTTGCTACAAGCGAGTTCTAAATTAGTTCTTTGACCTCCAAAACATGCTTGTATGTGTGTTTGTGGGTGCACGCAACCTACTTAAATATCAAGTTTGTTTCTTAAGTCTTTTGTTTCTAAACATCTTATTCAATTTTGTGTTTATTGTTATAACACTGTTACCGCTATATTAAGGTGGATATATCACAAAAAATAATAAAAAGACCAACTAGCAGTCTTCTGAGATGCCAAAAAATCAGCTATAGCAACGACTACAAACAGATCATTGCTTTGATTCATGTTGGTTAAGTCCACAAATAGAAAATAAAATTGCATGAACTTTGTTTGCCGGGTGGTTAAGGCGGCCAAAACTACTTATTCCTTAATTCCCATCAACAAAATGAGAATCAGAAATATCGTTTGTTATTGTCATAGCTCGTCTACAGAGCCTCATTCCTAAAAGGCTTAGCAGACGAGCCTTTTAGGAGTTGTGCACTAAACATAATCGTTTTACAAACATCCTAATGACAGTTGGGATTTTTTCAATTACTGAGATAGCTGAATTGGTAGAGTGGCTGGACTGGCAGTAGTTAGGTTTCAGGTTCACATCACCAAAGAAACAAAGTAATTTGTAAATTATTATCAAATTAACGAAGTAAAGTGGATAATTTCATGTAGGAATTCGGAATTAAAATGGGCTTCGAATCAAGTGCATAATCATCATACTCAAAACAAATCCAATCCTTCCATACTTAAATCAATTCTAATCAGTGTCAAAAATATGGTAAGTATAAATGTTTTTAAATCAAGTAGAGCATGCTTATTTTTAAGTAAAGACTTTAACGTTATTCTATCCAAAATCAGGATTGAGTATGGCTAAAATCAGTCCTAAACTGCAATTGAAAGTGACTAAAATTAAGTATTTAGTGCTTGAATAATTGGTGCTTAAATTAAACACAACGTACTTGATTTAAGAAAACCCATACTTTCCAAACTTCTGACACCGCTTGGGACTGATTTAAGTAGTTACAAATATATTGATTTGTTTTTTTGTATACCGTTTCAAGTTTGCAGAAGTCTCTAACGAGTTGACGCATTAAAAACGTGTTGTGTCTTGTGGCCTTTATTCCTTTTTGTCTTAAAATTTAAAATAAAAATGAAACACTTACCTCCAGGTGTTGCCTAAAATGGGTATAGGTTTCGGTCCAGGTATTTCATGGTATGGCAAAGCTTTTTGCCATTCAGCTGTGTGATGTATTGTGGAGGCAGCTTCAGTCGTTTTTGCATTGAAATGGGGGCAGGCAGTGACTTCGACAGCATCAGCGGTGGCAGAGGAGTTTTGACGTTTTGTTTGGTTGTACAAATTGGTGTTTGCAACACCTTGAGCTGATGATGACGATGATGATGAAGTTGAGCGTATTGCATTTTTGCCCGCATAAACCACAGCTGTTAAATTCCTTGTGTTATAATTTAAATGCAGTACTTTGAGAGGCAGTGAGGCCATGATTATGTAGATATCGATTTTTTTTATTGAGTTTAAATTTTATTTTGGCTTGATTTATTGTTTAATAAATTATGGAATTTAATAAATTAAAATGAATTTGAAACGAGCATGCAGCTAATGCACTATTTCTAGGATTTGCTTATTTGCATACAAATATTCTCTACACAATTTCATTAAAAGTTATTTGAAAATTATTTAATTTTTGCTTTCATAAAAATGGCCTTAAGCTTAAATAATTGAATTAGAGTTTGAAAATTATTTATTTTATTTTGGTTCTAAAAATAAACCTTATTGATGTTTTCTGTCGACGGCATATAAACATAATTAAGGTATATTTTTAGACCTAAAATAAAATACATATATATTTTTCAAATTCTAATTCAATTATTTAAGCTTAAGCTTAAAATAATACATTTCAATTCACTCTTCAAGTAAATAAATAATTAAGTTTATTTTTGAAAAATATTTATTGGCTTTTTTTTCAGTTATTTAAAGAAATTTTGTTTCACTTTGTTTCTTTCATTTGAGGCAATTAAAACTTTCAAATTTTTTTTTGGTATTCACTTATGTATTTTACTTTTTCCCGTTTAACTTCTTATAGTGTTGCTTTTTTTTTTTCTAGATTTCACTTCATATTTCTATCTCGTCTTTAGATACATATTTTTATCTCTTTGTTTTAGATCTTACTGCAGATTATTAAATTATAAATGAAAAACACGTCTGATAAAATTTATTGTGGCACAGAAACACTCATACATACATACGAATATGTAATTCTTGTTATGCTTGCTTTGAATGTGTAACTAAGAAATGTGCACGCTGCATCTAAGCGCTTAGATGACCCGTAATGTTTAGTGGTTCAACAACAACTGTCGTCTGCGGTCGCTGATCGTTCATATGCTTCAGGTTTGCTCAGTTTGTGCTACACTGTTAGCCAGCCAATTTAAAGCCAAAACAAACGAAGTTACTGCAAATGTTGGCATTAACAGCATGTTATTAACATAGTCATGGTCTAATGTTAATATTGATAACACTGTATAACAAAATTATTAAAAATACCGCGATGAAAACTTGTGTTTTATTTTTTTTTATTTAACAAATTTTAAATGAACAAATTTGAATGTGAAATACAGGGTGTATGGTAGCAGATTTATATTTTGACACTCAAATAAAAAATTTATGAAATAAAAAATTTATGAAATTTTTTATTAAGATCATTATTGAACGATAAAATGAAAATGTAGATTTTATTTTTTAAAGAGTATATCATTCAGATGTCTTCCGCTCAGTTGAAGACACTGTTGAAAACGGAGCGGAGCCTTGTGTTCTGTTTCACACGCGGCAGTAAACTTGGTTCAATTGAGTTGATTTTTCGACGATTGTTTTCCTATAAATAAAAAACAGATTGGGAATTGTAATTATAAGCCCATGACCATAGGATGTCCCAAAATTTTTGTAGGCAGTGCTTTTTAAAATCTAATCTCCGATTTTTTATCAACAAAAATCTCTTTTTGCTGGGTTTCTTGTCGTAGCTGCTGGGTAACCATATATTCAGGGAAAATTTCAGCTCTCTAGCTCTGACCGTTCGGGAGAACGGACCGTTTGTCCCGCGGATGGACGGACAGCGAAGCTTCAGCTAAAAGGTTCTGCTTTCACTCTATGAGTACGGAGTCCTAAAAATGAAATATTGGTACGTACTTTTAATTGAACAAATCCATTTGTGATCTTTAGAACATTTTTCTGTGACCTTAAAGAAGTCTTACAAGCAACACAGACATGGTTTTGGTGAAGAAGAAATAAACTTCAACTATCCGAAACAAATCATTTTAAAATTTCTATCCACATCAAATTATTTAAAAAATACTTAACTTTTGCACAGCCCCCTTGCTAGCAAATAAAATTATATTTTTATACAAATGGGTCGATTTGTATTTTTCGATATTGTGCCATCAGTATGGACAAATAGATTTTGAGATGGGGAAAAGAAGTTCCGCTACAACATATCAGAGAAAAAAAAAAATTATTTGCGGGGAGTCCAATCTTCTTTATTTTGTGTACTTTTGTATGAGGCCCCTTAAGGAGGCGTGGTTCGGGGTCGGTGTGTACGAAAATAATATTGGGGAGAAAAAATAATTGTGGGCTGTTCATACATTTGACTTCTCTATAGACAAGTTGGTGTGATGGGGGAAAATTTATTATTCGAGGCGTAACTAACCCGTAGAGCACCAACTTCTACGTTCTAACCAACCAACCGTAGCGAGATTTGTTAATAGTCTAGGTCTCGGTCTATAGGGAACAAGGGCTGCACAAAAAATCTATTTGATCGATCTATATAATTGGTCTCAAATAATAATAGCAATAACTACAGACTGATTAGTCTCAGGATGCCCGTAGAAGAGTCAAATAAATGACGAAGCCTCTAATAATTTTTTCTCACCAATGTTTTTCTCGGGCACATCGACCCCGTAGCACGCCTCCTTAGGAAGGCTCCCATACAAAAATACAAGAAAAAATAGAAGAAATTTGGACGACTCGAAAATTATTTTGTTGATATCTATGTAGTAGAACTTTTTTCTTCGAAAAATCGATTACTAAATCGACCCACCCTAATGTGCAGATGTTGCTAAATACATTACAAATTTGTTGAAATGTGTTCTTAGAAATCTCCCACAATTAAATTAATTTCTTTATTTTTTCATGAAAACATGCATAATAATTGATACCACAGATTTGTGCTTGCCAGACAACAATTTATATGTACAATACATACATACATATGTATTACAATATTGTCAGTATGACAATATTGACCAATACATACATTTGGCCAAACGCAAATAAACAACGTAATAACGATTATACAAATATGATATTTCCAGAAATCTGGAGCCAAAAAAAAAAGCAAATATTTTTCCTCAAAAATACCCCAGGGATCTTCACGAGATGTGAATCCACAATGACGAAAACAAATTCCCCCATTTGGGGCAAATTCCTAAAACTGAGAGATCAAAAATTTATTTCCAGCACATTTAGACCTTTCATGCTCTTTAAGGCCGCGATACACTATCCTATCGAGTCGTACGATCTGTTAAAAACGACATGTGTGTCCAAAAAGTGTAATAGTCTGGACTAAAAGTGTATGTGTGTGAAAGACTTTTTGACAAGTCTGTCCGATTTGTTAATCTTTTGAAAATTTTCAAAAACTATCTTTTTCTATACGATCAGAGTTGTCTTTTGGAAGTTGTTTACAAAAGTATAATAGTGTGGCCGTTTTGATGCGACTTTTTAAAGTAGCACAGAATTCTATCAGATTTAGCTAGCAATTTTCAGTGAATGAATCGTACGATTGAGTAGGATAGTGTAACACGGCCTTAAGTTCGCTTTTGCACTGGAGCCACTGTAATTAAAGAAATTTTTTAAATAAAACAACATTCCTCGAATTTGATTTCACATGATTTGTTCTTTGATTTTTTTTATTTTTGTATATTTATAATGATCATTTTACATTCAATTTGGACTTTCTATTACATATTTTTCATTCATATTTATATTAAGGGATCCTGGTTCAAGTTTTTGTTATTTTTTTGTTCTCTTTTTCGTTTTTTACTTCACAGTTTTAAGGTATATTATATTATTTTTAGTAAATAGAACGTTTTTGTGCAGAAAAATATTTACTTTTTGTTTTAATAAGAAGTTGTTTGTAGTTTAGACTTCAAAGACTTGTATCTGCATGTGCATTTATTTATGTATATGTAAGTATTAAAGAAAAACTGATGACATCACGACATGATTGATTTTCTTACACCATGGCTACTATTTAATTTTAATTCACTCTATGTATCATAAAAAATGGTTTGTTTTTTATTTTTCTCATTGAAAAAACTTCAAATATTGAGTTCTCTTGGAATTTGATAATTTTTCACCACTTAATACGATTAATATTTAAGTAAAAAATAATATAATTTAATGAAAATGTTTTTTCTTTGTCACTTAGTTTAGGAAAAGAAATTTATTTTAACTTAAAATTACCTACAAGTACATGTTTATAAAAATGCAAGTTGTGTGTGTTTCTTAAAGAATTAAAATATATGCAATAGACACATAGAATTTAGTTTGACTTATGTATCGAGTTTGTAGCAAAAATTAAGGATTATTTGTTTACATAAATGCAGGTTTTTTTTTTTTGATTTTTATAAAAAAATTTTCTATATGTATTTGTTTTTTCCTAAAACCTATTCTTGCGGTTTAATATCTTAAATAGTAGTATTTTACAATGTTTTAGATTTTTTAGTTGTGTTCTTTGTCTATTTTTAAGTAGTTTTTTTTAAGCATTGAAAACTTATTTGCTTTCCGAGGATATTTTACATAAAATAAGTTTATGAAAATTAATTTAAGAATGGGAGAAAACAGGTGCTTTCAGCTGTTCTAATATAATTCAATGGATCTTGCAATTCATATTTAATTCATGTTTAATGGGAAAAAATAATGTAAACCAACCACGAACTTAATTATTTATTTGCTTTGAGAGCCATATGAAATGTATTAATTTAGGTCCAAAAATGAACCTTTTTAAAAAATATTTGCTGTCTTCTTCAGCTGTCTATATGCTGATAAGTTGATTAGCACCAACGAAATGTCGTCGGCATTTTTTAAAAAGGTCCATTTTTGGACCTAAATTAGTAAACCAACCACATTTGAAATGAGTTTGAACATACTTACGCAGATAGTCATAAAAAGTAAAATGTTGTTGAAATAAATTTTAGAAAACGTATTTCACAAATGTGTTATTTATTATGGATACCAGCACTGGTTGCAGTGCGAATGGCTGACTGGGGCTATAGCCGATACATTACAATACATTGTCTTATTGTCGAGTCTCAATTGTATTATACTTTATGGCTGCAATGGGTATGATCGTAAGAAACCATACCCATTTTAGTTCTGACTGGTTGTCATGTTCTACTCGAGGAGGTGGCAGAGATCAACTGCGGATAAGGCCGGGTAGACTAACAAATTGCTATTCATTTGCTGATGAAACATTTTGCTTGCTTGCATAATTTGATAAAAATAATTCAGAGTAGATAAGAAGGATTCGTTTCCAGTCTCAACATTTACACAAAATTTATTTAAAAAGGAACTTTTTTTAGTCTCTCAAATTGTTTAGTAAAATACTTAAAATAACACTTTCTCATGCAATTGTTATTAAAAAAAATAATAATTGTTTTCTACAAAAAATCATGTAATTTTTTTTATAGTGGAAAATATTATTTTAGGTCTAAAAAAATATAAATTATTAAACCGGTATTCATGAAAAATAAAACATTGTTGAAACACATTTTACAACAAATTTTTCATATAAATTTTTTTTCTAAAATGTATTTGAGCAACGTTTTATTTTTTATAAATACCGGTGTTAATGTTTTGTGTCTTCCAGCCGTCTAAAAATCTTAAAAGAATGTTTGAAAGCCAACTACTTATTCCGAAATTCTCATGAGCAAATTGAAAATTACAAATGTGCAAACAAAACTTTAGTATAGAAACATTTTTTTTTCGTGTTGCGGCAACAGTTCCATTTTTCTTAACAACTTCTACACAACGAGTTGCCATCGGTTACTACGATTTGTATACATATATATTTGAAAGTATCAAAAAGTAAACGTTTTTTGAATATTCAAAAATGAACTTAATTATTTATTTACTTTTGTATAGAAGTGGTTGGGAAAAGTAAATGTGTTACATCACGAAAAATTTTTTTTCTGTATTAAAGTTTCGTTTAAATATATTTAATTTTTATTTTGTTCATGGCAAATCTTTAATAAGTGGTTGATTTAAAAAAAATTTTTTTTTTTAGATTTTTCGAATCTACTGATGAGTTGGTTAGCATTAACGAAATATCGGCGTTATATAGACGCCTGAAAAAGACAGAAAATATTAATAAGTTTTATTTTTACACCTAAAATAATATATTTCAATTGGCTCTTAAAGGAAATAACTTCATAGTGGAAATTATTTAAAAAAGAAATTTTACGCTGTAATCGAGCTACTCGACTAAGACAAATTTTCAAACAGGTTATTAATTTTAAGGAACAATTAAGAAACTCAATAATGTTTTTTTTTTTAAATAAAAGTTAAAGATGGTTGGGTTTCGTTGTAGGTCACTGAAGTTGCCTTGGTTTGAAAGTTAAAAAAAAGTTGAATTTTCAATAGTGGTTTTCGAATAAAAAAAGCAAATTTGTGCATTGTTTTTATAACCCACAAGCAAGCAACTTACAAAGAAACTTTATATGAAAAGACAAAATTTTGTAAACTATTCCTCTAAAAATATTTCAGACAAGTTGCTGACTTTCATTATCTTTATCGCTACTTTATGCGTCCATTTCCCAATTACCGACATCGCTGTAACATAAAGTTTTCGTGCAAATTTGGATCAAGCGGGCTTCCAATGTGGAGTACGGAAACAAACTTAATAATGCATAACTGTGATGTGGTCGTACTGTCAAACTGCCAGCACTTTATGCTCACGTGTGGACCGCAAAAATATTTATTTGCAAAAACACATACATATATTGCGCCATAGTTGTTAAAGCTTATTTTCAGTAAATTAATTTGAAAATAAACTGTCAAATTTCGTTAGTAGTTTCTGTAATGCTTATTTCTTTGTGAGACTTGAAACTAGAAACTGCACTAGAACAATTTCAATAAATGTTGTAATCAAATAAACTAAAGTGTTTAAATCATATGAATTTGTAAAGAAAATAGAAATTAAGGAAAGTGGAAAAATAAAAACCTAGAAAAACATAGAATTTTGCACAGCAACTGACAGTGAGTATTTTTTTTTAATGTCCACTACACAATACGTGTTCAATACCCCTAAACACAAGCTTGAACATGAACATATTTTTATTGTTGTTCTGCCGATGTTATTGCTTAGGTTCAGAAATAATTATTATAAGACTGGAATAACACTAATGGACAGAATTTTCTCTGCGATTGAATTTGACGTTCTCATCTCAGATATTATGTTAGTTTAGATGCTATGTAAATCATTTCATAATCAAAATTGAACAGATATGCTTTTAATATACATATTTGTAGAGTGCCACCCTTATTCATAAAAATTATAACAGGTTTATAATGCTGTCATTTGACAAATGTGTATGGAAAACTTGTCAAATAAGAGTTTCATAAACCTAAAATATTTATTATGAATAAGGCCCAGTAAGTTTAGCAATGGAACAGCGTTAAAAATTAAAGCAACACAGGAACAACAATTAGAACGCCAACCGAAATGGAGACTGATTTTTTTTTGCAACTGACAATTTAATTTATCTTAAGTTCAGTGACGATTCGTTATGATCCCAAAAAATATTTCCTTATCACGAAAACAAAAACTTTCTCTTAGAATAAACAATTAGATATTATTAAGCTAGAAGTTCTATTTAAGAGTCTAATGTAATTTTGCTTGATCAATAAATTAGTTTTTATTCCAAAAAGGAAAAAATAATATAGTTTTAGCGTAAAAGAAGGATAGTAGTTTGCTTGTTTTGCATTCGTTTAAGTTGTTTGCTTTTTCTTATAATAATATTATATATAAAGTTTTTCTATAATTACACAATAATATTTACAAACTTTTATTTTTAAAATTATTTTTTATCCGTTCAGTTTTGCAACGGAAATCATTGAAAACAATTACACAGACACATTTCATTGCATTTCAGCTCTACTGCATGCAATCATATTTTCAATGTAAGTGTTAATGAGTTGATAAATGCGAAAGAATCACATAAAACTTAAAATTATTATAATATTGTTAATTTTAAAAATGTTAAACGTTTCTCTTTTAATATGGCAATATTGAACTAAAATATGTTTTTCAAAGAATCCAGCAAATACATGCTTCAATGCATCACCAAGTAATGGGACAACGATCGTAAGATTTGTGTTTGAAATAGGCTAAAGGAAATTCGGTTACTATTTCTTAAGTCTCTTAGGCTGGGTTCAGTTAAATTATGTTTAGTTAAACTGCTACCATTACGAACTTTATATAAAACTTTTTGAAGGAACAATTAAAATTTGCTCAACATGTTTTTCTTTGATGAAATAATAAAAAAAAAATGAATTTGGCTGTAATGGCGGCACATGTCTTTTATTAGTTTAACTAAACCTAGTTTAACTGAGATCCCAAAAAACCCAGCCTCACAAACTCTTGAAATATTCGAGCGCTGGTATAACCACGATTACTTTCTTATAACTTTGAGCAGATTCAAATATATAAATCAGTGTTTAGACTGTAAGACGATTTAAACGAAAAGCTCTTTCAACTGTTTGAGATTTCGATGACCGGATTAACAACGATTATATTTTTTAAGCTTAAGTTTCTGCAAATTGAATATACATATAAATCAATAATGCAAAACGATTCGAATGAAAATCTCTTAAATTGTTTGTTGTGTTAAATAAATGCAAATTTGAACAATTTAGCTTTCTTTTTGAATTACAGAGTATCTGCAATTTTTTCTTTCTCGCCTTGAGCCATCTGATTTGAGATAATTTAATAGGTGATTTTTTCTAACAGAAACTATTTCGAAAATAATTACTTCAAGCGATTAAACATCTCATTGGCCGTATGCTGACACCTCATAGCCAGCGAAAAATCCAAGATGGAGTTTTATGCCAAAAGATTCTCCATTTATTTATAACAAAAAATTTGGAAACTAACTAGTGCTGTTTTTTTTTCTACATTAAGTGCAACATTTTTAATATTGTTTTACACAAAAAATGTAGATGAAGCTACACTCCCTAAAACAGGCAAATTGATGCCTTCAAAACATTAAGGACTAGATTCCGCAGCGATGAAATTATGTATCAGTGTACAAACACCAGAGTAAAATTCACCCACAGACACAGTGTACACTTTGTAACGACTCAAGGCAATGAAGATTTAAAATCTGGTTCATTCCGGTTCTCGAAATGATCGAGAATAAGTTTCACTGACAGACAACAGCTTTCACTTTGCGATGACGTAAGTCAATCATGCTTATTGCGGTTTTCGAAATATTAGAGAGTTTGCAAAAGACTAAAAAAAACGTAGTCGAATTTCCTATAGACTATTTCAAGCTCTTGAACAATTAGAAAACCGTATTAACGTACCCCCTCCAAACGACGTGTTTTTACATGTGTTTTTTTAAGTCTTCGAGTCACATGTTTTGCTTTATGTCTATCAAAATTTGTCAATTTATATAAGGGTTGCAAGTTTTGGTCACAAACGTACGTGTACAATTACAGATGATATTTGCCATGTTTATTTGTAACAGCTGATACATTAAAAAATCAAAATTTTATTGCTTGATAAAAACGATCTCGAAAGGAAATGTTATAAAAATTTTTTTTTAATAATAATTTGAATATGTTCTTGATGTTAATTCTTCGACCTTTGTTGTTTAGTATTCTAATTGTTCGAGCCTTAGGTCACTTGTTTTTTACAAAATATATTATATAAATATTTTGTAAAAAACAAGTGACCTAAGGCTCGAACAATTAGAATAATAATTTGAATACTAATTAACTTCTATTATTTGAACTTTTTCTTATATAACTATTTCTGTATTAAGTTTATCAGGCTCAAATTCTTTCTATATTATCTTTGTGATTGATATTAATTAAATCACAAAGATAATATAGAAAGAACTTGAGCCTGATAAACTTAATACAGAAATAATTTGAATACTAACTATTAAGCAATTACAGAAAATATCTAAATTTTTGATTTGTTTGCGTTTTCGTTTTCACTATGTAAATATGTATCCAATTCGTTCGATTGCAAAATGGCTTGTGGCCGTCGAAATCACTGAAATACAGACGATGCAGCTTTTTTTATTTTTTTGCTTATTTAAAATACGAGATTTTTTGGTGCACTAAAAATTTAATATAGTTTTTATCAAAACGATAAAAAAATAATTTTTTTATTTATCTTGCAAAATATTTCATTCAGCCAGCTAATGATAGTGCACAGGGCCTATTTATCAGGTCAGTGCAACTCTACAACTGTGAGACTGTCAAACCTACAACAACCACATAGTATGTCTATATACATAGCTTTTGACAGTATCACAATGAAAACACACAAACTCCAATGCAGAGATGTATTGACCTGATAATTGGACCACGATAGTGCACATAATCAATCATTTGATGGCATATGTTTGTGCACAACCAAGGCAGATTCAGACCAGGTAGGTGCATTAAAATTCGAATTAGAACCAACAAATGTTTTTGCTAGTATTAAGTGATTTTTCTTGTCAAGGTTTAAATATTTTCTAAGCACTTTAAAAGTTATATTTTTGCTTTAAACAATGTGAAAATAAAAAAATTACAATCACCCAACTTTTCTATCACTAAAAATTTTTCGAATAAAATGTACCAACTTTTTTTGTGAGTAACGAAAAAAAATTGCCATGTAAGAGCTTTTTCATGCAAGAAGCAAATAATGGTCACCTGTGCTATCAAGTTCACCTTGTGTGAATCCGCCCGCCTTGGTACACAACAGAATAGAACACGCTCTATTTGAAAATAGTATGTCTCATGACTTTTCCTCATGTTTAATACACAACACAATGTTAACACAGGGTTTGTAGCTGTTTACATGTAGGTACATATGTATATAATTTGACAGATACAATGTGCAAAACACGTCGTCTGTGGGGTACCTAAAGATGTGTCTTTAGAGCTAAATTAATATCAAATACTAAGTTTATTTTTGCGAGTTTCTCATTTTGGTTTAATCATTAGAAAACAAAATCGGTTTACTAATTTCGGAGAATATTGTTTTTTGTTACTTGAATTTCAATTTTAAGAAGCAAAATTATGAATTAATGAGGTGTCAACGCATGGCCATTGATATGTGTTATGTGTATATTTTCAGCGGAAATAATGTGAATTAGATATGGCTGGAAAAGGCTTCCGAATCAGTTTCGAATAAAAATATAAATACATTTTTATTAATCTAAGAGCAATTTGTTAACGCAAATTGAGTTAACTTGCTTTTCGCTGTTTTGTTTGCTTTAAAATTTTGTCGTTAATACTAAATTACCTTCTGTTGTTAAATTACTTAGTCTTTTGTTTATTACGGCCACTTTCTGTTGCTAAATTCTCATTCATATTCGTTGTTTTCTTACTCCTATTGCCGATTCTTTGCAGTTCTTTAGCTTTGATGGTTAAAGTCGTTGTTGTTGGCGTTATGGCAGCTATGATTTTGTTTGTTAAAAACAATGGTAATTTTATAGTTTTCTGCTAATGTTAACATTCAAACTCATTAGCCGTTATGGCACTTAAGTCCTTCATTAGACCCTCCAAATTGGCCATTTCTTGATTCAGTTCCTCTGTAGAGGTGCTGGGTGCCAGTCTTTGTATCTCATCGGTGCTATGGGCAACGGAGGGTCCACCCTGTAAACGATTGGGAGTGGCAGCTGAAAATGATGGTTTCTTGTAGGGTGACTGGTTTTGTGGACGTATTGTGACAGCAGGAGCTGGAAGATGTACAAACAAGTATGTATTAAGAAGAAGAAAATAATTTTTAAGAGCAAAAAAACTTACTATGTTTATTGATGGGGGTTTGGCCACCAGTTGGTGGTGGTCCTGGCACACTAAAGCTTTTTAGAGGATGACCTCGTTTTGCACTTTCAATGGTTGAAACGACACCATTACTAGCGGATACAGAAGTGCCACCAATTGCTGGTCCAACTGCAGCACCGGCATAAGCAGTGTTGCTGTAATAAAAGAAAAAGTTATAATATAATTGAGACTTTTGCGAAGTGATTGCTAAAAAGCAACAAGAATAAATGAATTTAATTGAAATACATTATTACTTTGAAAGCGAAGGAAACTGGAGTAAACCGCGGGTTTCGTCGAATATATACTAACAGAGAAATAGCGGGAGTTAGATGCAGTGTTTGGAACCCGTATACCTCTGCAAACCAGAGTCAATGTGGAATAGATGGTGGCCTAGACGTCGACAAAAACAAAGGCGAGGTGTATACATGTATTAACTGGGATCCACCTGGAAGTAATGCGAAAGCGGTCCTCAGGTGGACAACATATCCCAATAACGTTTTTAAGCTGAGTTTTTAGACTCAGTAGAATTAGCCACATTTGGGCTAAAGAGAATTCTCGAGTGATTGCTGAAAGCCTGATCCACAAAGAGTTATAGGCTGCCAGCATCAGAAAATGAGGTTGGCCAAGCACTTACCGTCAATGTTGTTTACATTCATTGACGGTAAGTGCGAGATAACGCGGATATGGACCTGGATGATGCGCTTTCAACAAAATGGTGCCACTAGCCAATACACAGCCAACCAAACAAGGGCTTTATTTGTGTCAGAAATTCAATGAACGTGATACTTTACGTTCTGAAGATGTTAAGTGTCCGCCGTCATATCATTTGATATCATTTGACACGCTGGACTTCTTTCTTTGGGCATATACAAAAGAAAAAGTGTACCTCAAGAAGCCACGACAAAAAAAAAATCACTTAGTGATAGAAGCTATTCCTGTAGCAATTAGAGGTTACAGGGATAGCCCCTGTCATTATCACTTGTAGTTATTTCCTGTAGCAATTAGAGGCTGCAGGAGTAACCACAACATTTATGTATTAATGTTATGTATTTAATTTGTTTGGATTTATAATATATTCTTTTGATATTTGTATACCTTAACAAATAGTTCAAGAGCCAAAGCATGATAATTATGCCTCTGAGTCGTTGAAAATATGGACCATCAGAGGCATGCAAACGGAACCGTGGTGAGCATTTTTGGCCGATATTTTGCTCCATCATAATAAAAAATATTCTTTGAAAAGGTTTTTGTTTTATTTCAAAATAACATTGTGTATTTTGATTGGACCTTCCATTAGTCTGCGGATTCCAGAAAGTCTTGAAAATTTTGCAGTATTCATAATAAATAGATGTAAGCAATTCATTCATTTATATATAATTATTAATTTTATTAATTATTATACCGAAACAATAGGTCTAATTCACTTTATTTAATAAAGAAAAAATACAAGTAAACATTTGATCTAGCCATGGCATGGCTTTGGGCCAAAATTCAACTCCGCATTAGCTTACACACAAAATTTGTTGGTTATCTTTCCTCGTTTTTGTTTTTCTGCGACTCCAGTGCGTGTATTTTCTACGCTTTAAGCGTTTTAGCTTTTTTTGCTCCAGAGCTAATTTTCGGTAAGGCTGTTTTTCTTCATCGTTCATTGCCCGCCACAACTGACTCGCCCTCTTGCTCATTATAATCATTTGTCTTTGACTTAAATTTCGTTGGTTGTATGCATCTTCTTGACTTTTCAGGCGCAATTCAGCCAAAAAATTAAAAAATGGATTTTGAGTTGCTGATAATTTTGTAAGTCGCTGAAGATCGCGGTGCAGGGTACTGGGACTGAAGCGCACACGGGTTTTGCGTGTAGGTTTAATTAAATTTGAAAATATTCCCACAATTTTTTCGAAAAACGTAGTCATAATTACACTAAAATTTCTGTCGTTTTATACAATATGTAATTTTTTTTTTACAAAAAAAAAAGAACAACAAAATAATTTTAGAGCTGAAGGAAATTTCAAGTGAATACGAGATATAAAAATAATTACGAAGTTGATGTTGAAAAAAACAACAACCATATTGTTGAATATTTTCAAGTGCATACGAGTTGTGAAAGTGAGTATTTTTTTTTTAGATTTAATATTTCGTTATTTTGACCCCTTTTTTCCCTTATATTTTATATATTTATTTGAGCTTAAGGTCTTTTGTAATTTGAGTATTTATTTTTGTCGATATTTCGCTCTCCTTCGGATAGCTTCTTCAGGAGAGCGAAATATCGACAAAAATAAATACTCAAATTACAAAAGACCTTAAGCTCAAATAAATATATAAAATATAAGTGAGTATTTTTTGTTCATTGTATCTTTATTTGCTTACCAAAAATTAGCATCATAACCTCCATACGGATGCTCGGGAGTTTGAGCCAGTGAATTATTTTGTGGCTGTGATAAACTCTGTTGCGACAGACCGGTATCAACCGTCATATGAGATCGATTAGCTGATATATTATACTGCGTTCGTGGATATTGTGGTCGCTCCATAGTGGAATTTAAAGAAGTTGCTGTAAGTAAATAAAACCATTTTAAAAAATATCACATAGAAATAAAAGCATATTTTTTTCAATACATACTCATATAGCCCGGCACATATGAGCGCTTGTCTAATGAATTCGTTATATGATTAGGCACTGTAGTTTCAACATCATAATCATGGCCAACGGATCGGGGTAGGGTCAGGGCACCGCTACTTGAAGCGCCATCACTACAACCGGCTAAAAGTAAAATGAAAACATTTTTATTTATAAATGAAGCAAGTGTAAATAATGTGTACTATGTAAAGTATATACAATGCAGCTAAAATAAAAAATATATTACTGAAACGCGTGCTGATGAGAAAAGTAGCGACATTGAAACAGCTAGTTGATAATTTATCATTAATATCAATCATAAAAACATTTGAGCTAAAAGCCCAATCACAAACACACAAAAAAACGTAATACGAGGGCTGCATTTTATATTTCGGGATTAGAGAAGAAAAATAAATATTAATCATCACTTTAGATCTAAAACTAGCCCTCAATGTTTTCTGTTTTTTTTCGGTCGTCTATATGCCGCCGACATTTCGTTGATGCTAATCAACTCATCAGTAGACTCGAAAAATTTATAAAAAAATGTTTGAAATTCAACACTTATTTCAAAATTTCCATGAACAAAATGAGAATCAGAAATCTTCAAACAAGATTTTTTGTCTTGCAATACTTTTACTTCTCTTAACAACTTCTATTTTTATCACTTTGTTGTTTTTCAAAATATTCCCCATGACAATCTATACACTTTTGCATGTATTTGAGCAAATGGCTTTTGCCACTCTGATTGAGGTATCTCCAAAACATACATTCTGAATGCAGCAACCGCTTCTACAGGTATCAAAAACGTTGACCTTTCAGTTTGGTTTGGTTACGTACGGGAATAAAAAGAAGTCACGTTCGGTGCCAAGTCGGCACTATACGGTGGATGACTCATCAAATCGCTGCTTTGGGTGCTCAAAACTGCAGTTGTTTGAGCCGATGTGTGAGAGATCGCATTGTTGTGTTCATCTTCGCCGGTCGTTGGTTTTTCTGATTTGTTGGAAGACAACTGGCAAACAAATCGTTGTATACCACTGTCTATAGATAAAATCTAGTGATTCACTATTGAATGCTTTCACCAGTACTACTAACATGCTATATCCCATACAATACTTTTTTTTCTATTGACATTTAACTTGCGCCTGCCATTGAAAACCAACTAGTGACTTAAGAACTATTGACTAGATGGTCCTAAAGGGCCTTTATTACTACGGCGGTACTAGTGATTCACTGTAGACATAGTCTCCAAGATTGTTGACGTATTAGATCCCACACAATAATTTTTTCTATTGACATTTAACATGGTATTGTTATTGAAAATCAACTAGTGCCTTGCGAAATGGGACTAAAGAATTCCAATGTGGTTCTAATGAAACCGCACAGCTAATGTTTTATATTTCTGCAGTTAATACAAATAAATAGAAAAAAATGTAGATTCCGTTAGCAATGTGTATAAATAAATCGTCAATGTAGGCGACAAAACTTGTCCCCAGGTTTCCTTCAGCGGACCTTCTCAATGTCTATATACATATGTAGTGAGTGAGTTGCATCTACTGTATTAAATATTCACTGAATGTAAATAATATATGTATGTAGTTCAAATATCCATAAATGTAGCTGCACTCGTAATTAAAAAAGAAAATAAATATAAAATCTTCGCAGTCCACTCACCTGGTGTTGAACCATGTATATTCTTATCAATATTCTTTAGCTCCATCTGATCGTGATGTATCCATAGGTCTGGAGGTTTAGGCACGCCCACACTATTCTTCTGATAGCTGTTCGAAGATGGGAGACTAAATAATGAGAGCATTTGTTTGTTTTTGACAGAATTTTTCAACAACAACAACAACAGCAATGACTAGTTAACACTATGAGAATATAATTGACACTATATTCTACTTACCTTTTCTTGGTATGCTCCGGTGTTGACTGCGGCTTGCGACGACACATTATGATGATAACAGCCACCACAATAAACAACACCAAGGCAAACCCGAATATGACCATATACAAAATCATTTCATTATTAATCCCTTTGCCGGCAGCAGTGGGCTTATGTTCGATTACTACCGCTCCCGTAGTGTAGGCCACAAGAGCAGAAAATGGTGCAGTATTGGCCCCTCCTCCGGAGGCGGAACCAATTTTTTGTGTCCTCGCTTGAACTTTGAAGTAATAAGTGGTATGGGGACGGAGATTGGGTAAAATAAATGAAGTTTCATCCCCACTAAAGGTCTGTATGCTCCAGTCACGGTCACGTTTTGTGGTGTCGGTGGTGTAGTAAATGTTATAGCCCGATATGGGATAAACCGTGTGCTTAGGCGGCATCCAATTCAAAATAACATTTTGGGGATTTTGTTCATCGGCCTGCACATTCAGTTCTCTGGGCGGCGTAATGGGTATATTTTGGTAGGTGGTATTTAAAACAGCCATGGACCAAGCCGATTCACGGCGTCCCTTAACTACCTTAACCGAGAACTCATATTGAGTATTTGGTCTTAGATCCGTTATCATGGTATTCAAATCCGTGGTATTATGATAACGATAGCGGGTGGAAAGTGATATTGCGTAGCGTACAATATAGTGACGATTATCAGTGACATGTTGATTTTTGCTTAGGGTGGTGTCAATCCAATAGACCACTATAGAAGAACTGGACATGGTAATGGCTCTTAGGCCCACGGGCACCTCAAGAGGTGTGGGTATGTCTATGGGATCTTCATCTCTAGTTTTGATATTGTCATATATGGGAGGACCATCACCTTGTATATTTCTAGCCCTCAATGACACCACATATTCGGTATTCGGTTCCAGGTCTTTAAGAATGAAATACCTTTCAGATTCTTTTACTTCGATGGCATTTTCATCGGGTATGCCACGACCCCAACCCAACACATAACTACGTATTTTAATCTCATGTTGTTGGGGAGGACCCCAATGTAGGCCAATGGTATCAGCACCCGGATGTATGCCCATCCATACCGGTTTACCGGGCACTTGGGTTTCATCCAAATCATTTTCCAAAGTCATAACACGATACCACTCGGTGAAGGGTCCCGAACCATTGACAGTCATGGCAGAAATTTTTACCTGATACTCCGAGTTACGATCTAGACCATTCAGCTCATAATAACGTATATTGGCAGGTGTACTTTTAACTTGAGGGGCATCTTTTAGCTTGCGATATCTGATTTTATAGCCGGTTATTTGTCCATTACGTTCCTCTTCTGACGGCGGCTCCCAGTGTATGGTGATAGATGTGGAACTTGTTACCTCTAACGTAACATTGTTTGGCGGTTCTGAGGGTGTAGAGGAATATGTTTTCACTTTTATTTCATTCGAAGGGTCTCCCATGCCGTTTTTATTAAACGGCACTACGGTTATGGTGTACTCAGTGAACGGCCTCAGTTCGGTCAAAACAGCATCTAAAACAATGCTGTCATGATACATTTCCGCCCCAGTATCGCCTTCAGCATAATATAAGCGATATTTTAGTATTTCACCATTTGTCACTAACGGTTCGTCCCACTTGACATAAATTTCCTTATGATTGCGGGCAAAGCCTTCAATATTGCGCGGTGAGCCCGCAATATTCTCCTCAGGTTGCGTTACCACTTCAAACGGTTCGGTGGACTCACCCGGTCCAAAATTTGTATTACCAACTACACGAAATTTATACGTTCGTCCAGGCAGCAGATTTTGTATATTTACTTGCTGTTCGTCGTGAGATTTTGTCACCAGTTTCAGCTCCCTGTGGTGGGTGGCAAAAAAGTGGAAGAAAGAAAAATATGATAAGATCTTAAAACAAAGGAAGTTTAAATGCGAAATTTAATAATATTGCGGACACAAAATAACATTTAGAATAAAATGGGGTGCTTTAATATGCCGGTTTTGTTAGGAGATTTCAGCAAATTCTGCAACTAATGTTTCTGTACTCAAAAGAATTTTTTTTTTGCTCCTTCAGGCTCTCAAATGACACTGTGAAAGGACATTTCTTTGCATTTATAGAATATTAACATTTTAAACAAGTTTTCAAGATTGTTATCAACGAAGGGCGCGTGCAATTGCTCATGTAAAAAATGAATCACTGGCAGGGTGGGTGCAAATAAAAGAATTTTGCCCAACATTCCAATTGCAATGACAATAAAATTAATAAATTCATGTGTCATAAAATAGAAATGGGGATTAGAAGGAACAGAAGAAAATTTTTGATTTATGTAAGTCGAATACACAGTACAGTACACCAAACAAATGATTGGAAGCCTGCAAAACACAATAAAGATGCAGTGCAGCTATGATTGGCAATGCCATTATTTGAAACACAATAGACGAAGACTGGCGATTGCAACAGCTGTCGGAATATATGGCTCTGAAAATACATTTTAGTTTTAAGCAGAAGGATTGTTCGAAATTATTACTGACGGTTTGCCACTGAAACGAATTGTATTCTCAGTTAAATCAGATTTCAGAATATTGGACAGCTTATTAAATTGAAACAAAAGAACTCCCTCTTACAAACACAGTCATTTATATGGATAGCATAGCAGCTGTTGAAGCTGCGACAAATAAAATGATCATAAATTCGAAATGTGTTCCTGACTACTTAAATTGGGTCCAGGATATTGCAATAAAAAGACAGCCGAGTGCAATTCCTGGGCACATTGTAGGCCTGACATTTATGTACATGTGCCTTGTGTTAATATTTTGTGATTTATAGAAAACTGGAAAAAACCTCAAATGAAAACTACTTGAGAGAGCTATCGCTAATAGTGCTGGTGAAGTATTGAGTAGTACGGTACCGAGTACTGAGTACTTGTGCTTTTTTTTTGGATATTCAATACCCCAAAGAAAAGCTACTTAATACTTTCAGAGTTTCACTTTTTAAGCAATTTCGGCGGAAAATTCAAAATAAAATACAACTTTATTTGAAAATCACCAGTGTTGCAAACCTGTTTAAAAAGCATCAGCGTATGTATGTTTTACAATTCTTAATCATTTTTGTTATATATACTGTAGTCTTTGACAATCAACCAACGACTGACTCTTTATTCTTTCAAATAACAAATATAAAAGGGTTGTTCTACATTATAGTTCTCTTATAATCTATACTCTCTCTGTGGCGCGCAAAGGCTCTTACAATAACTAATAAAACAAAGAGTTAAACTTAAAACTAAGAGCATGTACATACATATATATCTTTATGTGTCTTGTATTCTATAAAATAATAAAACAATGAGTTTAACTTAAAACTAAAAGCTTATGTCTACTTAGTTATATACCAATACATAAATATTAATAGGCCCATAGACTACCCAGTCTACAATACCATAAAATCCTTTTTCTCAAAACTGTAGAAACACACAGCAAATTAGAATTAGAATTAGTAGCTTAAAAAGTAAAAAAATGTGATTCCTTGTCAAAAATAACACTGTGGAACAAGTTCAAGTTAGTAAAAGTTAGGTGGATTCTGAGACTGAGGGATGAAAATGGAGGCTAAATTAGAAGACCCGTTTCGCGGCGTTTGTTTATGTTAGTTCGAATTTTTTTTTAATCGGCCTTTCAACTTTGCAGTAAAATGCTGATTTTCAGCAAATTGTTTATATGATTTTCTGGCTATAACTCATCGACTAATTGATATTTTTTAAATGCGTAATACGCAAATTGTTGTTATTATTGTTGCACAGGTCTTTAGCGAACTAAACTTGTGCTGAGTGAAAAATAATCGAAAAAATCAAGAATAACCCTTGCAAGTAATCGGACCAATTTCGACTCTTTTTGAGTCAGTTTGAATACTCTAATATAGTCCCGGCCATTTCTGATATTTTTTTTTGGTAATTGTAGTTTATTACTTACTTACTTACTTGGGAAATCGAAAGTAGTCATATTATAATCAATTATTTCACCCATAAAATAAAAATAATCTAATTAGTAATCATTATGATTACTATTCAATGAATAGTGTTCATTACTAAACAGCTGTTAGTAAAACTTACCTCTCACTGCTATTCATTTTATAGAAGACCGTGTAGGAGACCACTTCTTCGGGATTCTTCACAGGTTCCATCCAGCTGAGTGTAACAAAGCGTGGCTTCACAATTTGAGCGACCACATCACGCGGTGGTCCGGGCAAACGATTTAGAAGACCCGAACCCAAGGAACCAGCTGGGCCGTTGGCCGCATGGGCACCGCCTCTGTTGTCGCCTATATCTATAACAGCTGAAGAATGGGAGGAGGTTTGTTGTTGTGGTAAATTGGTATTCAGAGTAGTAGTAGTAGTAGAAGAAGAAGAAGAGGGATTAAGTTTTTTTCTATTCGTCCAATTATTTAAAACCTTATTTGGGTCATCACCATGTTTATAGGCCTTAATAAATTCTTCATTTGCTGAAGGGTCCTCATAATCGTCATTATCATTATCATTTTCGTCATCAGCTTCATCTTCCTCGTCATTGTTGTCCAGGTTTTGTTGATTTTCGTTAATAATTGTCCTGTCATAGTCGTGTATGCTTAAGGGTAATTCACGTGTTATGTCAGTGTCATCTTGTTCATCAGTGTATGGCATTAATTCGCCGTAATGTCGATCATTGAGAGGCTGTTCAGGTAATTTGGATAGCTTTTTATTGCCCTTTTGTGACAGCAAACTGTCAAGGGCACTTTTCGATATGATACGTGTCGTTTCCGAGGATTCCCCAGATTTGAAACGTACTTCGCCCGAATTGAATTTGTTTTTACGTTTCTTCATGTTGGGCGGTAAATGGTCTAAGTAGAGAGATTTGGTTGTTTGTGATTGAGATTTACGAGCATTTTTCATTTTGCCTTGAATGAGAGGCAATTGAATGTGGATGTGGAATGTGCGCGTGAAAAAATAAAGGAGTGGCATGTTGAGTAGGAGGGATTTAAAAGGGGAGTTTGAAAGGGGAGAGAGAAGTAATGAGTGAAATGAAAAACATAAGAAGAGAAGAAACAAAAGAAAAGAAAAAATAAAAAGTTTTAAATTAATATAACAATTAAATCATATAATTATAATAAATAAATGAATTTCTTAAGCACTCTTTTAATTGTTTTACAAGTTTTGAATTATAAATTACATATGTAGGTATGTATATTATAAATTTTATACAGTTAAACGCAATATTAACAAAAAAAAAAAAAAAGATGCAGGACTTTTTGTAAGCAATTACAAAGGTTTGTATTTAAGCTGCTTAGATTTCTTGGCTTTGAGCCTCTTTAATAACTAACCTCTAAAAGGAAGTTCTCAATTACGTCCTTCTACCACAGTGACTTCGTAACTTGTTAACTAAATTTGAAACAAACTTTTGCTTACACAACTCCTGGTTGTTCGAAATCCAATGCACACAATACCGCCCAGAAAAAGCTCCATCAAATGAAGCTCTTCATTTCTTCTTTCATCAACTGTCTAATTTCATTCTATCACTTTCCAGAGAAGATAAAACACATTTCACATCTCACAGTCATTAATTGACTAAGTGATACTTCTCTTAAGAAATATGTATGTATGTCCAAATTAATTTGGACAAATATGTATTTTTTATGTGTATATATGAATTGAAATGAATCTTGAATGAAATATCAGTTATTACATTTTATATTTTTTACCCTTTAAACATTACAGTCCGTTAACGTTTAAATTTTGTTTACTTGTTTTGAATTGTAAATATACATCACTCTTGTACTAAATGTTGCTGGAATTGACAAATGGAAGATTTCCAAAAAGCCGTACTTTCCTCATTGAAATCAAAAAACTTACTTCGTCATTCTGGATAAAAATTAACAAATTACAAACCCTTTAAATTATATATGATGAACATATTGTGTTATAAAGTTATTATAAAAACAGAATATTTTAAAAATATTCTTCAAATTGTATGTTCTTTTTTTTAAATTTAAATGCAAAAGAAATATGCAACGTTAACAAGAGCTACATTAACATTAGTCTCTATCAATTAAATTGTTTTTTAACCAAGAAGAATCCAAATGTGATTAATGTTAATAAACCCCTACGCTAAAAGGAATATTTAACTAGCACCTTGTTTTATTTCTCCTTTTAACGAAACTCAAATATATTTACTCATTTTGAGTAAATTTATATTTAATAAAATTGTTTGGAGTATTCGCGCTAAACAAATTTTTTTTAGCGCAAAAAAAAATCTCTTGCAGACAAACAAAAGAATTTTTTTTTGTTCAATGTATATGAGCGTTTTCACGAAATTCATACATTTTTCTGATTCGTTTCGACAACTATGAGTTCAAGTAAAAATGATTGAAAATTAAAAATGTTTGAAAATATGGACAGTGTTTTTGTTTGGGCAATCCAAGAGATTCATGAGCATTAGGCCCTTATTTTTCTATTCGCGCAGCTCAAATAATCATAAAACTATTTATTCGACATAAAAAAAATTACTCGTAACGCCTAAAATTTTCGTAGCGGCAAGGGCGTGGAAAAAGAGAAAACGGTATACTATATCTTCCGCGAATGCCCGGCCTTCGTGAAAAGAAAGAAAGAAAGAAAGAAAGAAGGTTCTAGACAACTATAAGACTTCCTGCCTTTGGTGTGAAAGATCTATTACGAGTAGATAGTACCAATGTTACATGCTAGCTTAAGTAGCATGAAAAAAGAAACCTGACAAGAGAGTACTGTCTTGTTGACCTTTATTTTGGGCAAATATGAGGCTGGTTCAATGAGTCTGTGATTTTTTGAGTTGATGCCAACGACGAAATCATCTCACAAAGATAAGGTATAAAAAGCTAGAAAAAAGTTGAACTAAATGTGTAGAGCTCTGATGTGACCGTGCTAAAAATTAGAATAAGTTTTTTTTTTATAAAAAGCCACCTTTTTATTCTAAAAATCACGGTTTTATTGACACGAATTCGTACATGCATATGAACAAATAAAAATTCATATATTTGGTGGGCCATTTGAGAGTTTACACTTAAAAATGGAGAAAACAAAGATTGTTCGGAGGGTTCACAAATTTATTTTATTTTTCTTGTGAAGTCAAAATGTCTCGGTTAGAGAAGATATACATATTTCGTTTATATGGCTGCCACGGCTGGCCACAGGAGCTTTTGGCACGAGAAAAAAGAACTTGCAATGCGACACATCAAAACAAATAATTTTCATTTTTGTATGGGAGTTCCCCCAAGGAGGCATGGTACAGCACCGATGTGCTAGAGAAAAATATTGGTGACAGAATATTATTGGGGATTGGTCATATATTTGACTCCGCCAAGGGAACCCTGGGATTGATTAGTATTAAAGGCTATAACTTATATATTTTTCAATCTTGATAATCCACTCATCACATTAATCTGCCCCAGGGGGTTAGCATGACTAAGCCTTAACAATATTTTCTGCCATATATTTTTTTCGTGCATACCGAGCCCATAGCCTACTTTCTTAGTACTTTCCCATACAAAAAAAAAAAAAAAAAAAAAAAAATATTAAAATGGGGCACCTCAAAAATGTTTTTTTTTTGCAAATCTCTCATGCCAAAAGCTATGGAAAAGTCGTTGGCACAATATCCACAAATGTTTGTCCATACAAATCAACCCCACTATACATATACATATGTATGCATTTTCAGTTGTTTCTATCTACATACATATGTGCTTGGTCAAAATAAAGGCCAACAACAAGACAAAAGTGTTCATGGTATTCTAGGACATATGTATATTTGCCAAGGTAACCGTACCTTATATTTTCGTTAGATTCGTAGTTCTTAGATGGCAGTAAATTCGTAGTTCTGTTTTTAAATGAGAGTTTTGTTTAACATACCTTTAAGTTTAGAAGTTACATACACACAAATGTAAGACTTTAAGTAATTTACATTAAAGCAAGATTGATATCACTCATAATTACATTTGGATACAAATTTCAGTTTGATAATATAGTTTTCTTTTGCCTTTCACTATATTTGTATAATTATTTTTACTAGAATATAATACATGTTCAAACAAACACCGAAAGCTTTAGTTGAGAAACACAAAACTACATACACAAATGCTTTAAGAATATTAAAAAGAACTCAGGACAAATACATACATACATGTTTAAGAAGCAATAAAATTAAAGAAATAATAAAACAAATTTCTAAGTTGAAAAATTAACTAAGGCAGTGTATTAATATTTTAGGCAGGATTTTATGGACCTCATTTAGGGTGAGCTTTTGAGATATCAGTTAGATTCGATTTAGTTCAACTCAAAATAGATATAAGCCGTCAATACGACAAAATGCAAATTTGTATATTTCATTAAGGAAGAACATTTTAAGCAAAACTAAGGCTCCGATTATGGTTCACAACATTTGTTCATTTAATGTTGTATTTTCTGAAAAGTGATTATGGTTTACAACTATTGTATCAAGTGTTGGCAAAAACTTACAACACATTACAAGATGTTGTCCAAAACTTACGCCATCTAATTGAGTGTTGCCTTGTTGATGTTACAGGTTAAATTACGAAAAAATGATAAAATTTGTAACTGCGCATATAAAATGCTTTGCAAAACTATAAAAAAAAATTAACTATTAAAATTTATTAACAAAATACAAATAAAAATCTGTAATACAAATAAAAATCTGTACACATAATTATTTGCCATTTTTTGATAACAAAACAGATTTTTTTTTTGTATTTTGTAGTTGCAATGTATTTAAACGGCAATGTACAATTTTTTTTTGGTCCTTTCATTATCATGACCAAATTAAAACATTAACATAAATTTTCATGGCTTTGTTTGTATTTTTCTAACAAAAACGTTTTTCATTAGCGAAATTACAGTGCAAAAAATTCCTAAAGAAGACAAAAAAGGTAAAGTTGGGAACTTAGTAGCTGGGGTACAACCATCACTGTTTCCCGTTCACTAAAACGATCATCAGCATCGAACTCAGGTCATAAGCAAATCTCACACTGTTTTTCAAACAGCATGTGACGTAAAGCTATCGAACGACTTGGACCATTGAATGTCTATGTTTAATCGATCGATTCTACCAGCTTTTGTTTGTTTGATATCCAGCTGATATGGCAATGTTATCGTCTTTTAGGAGAGTTAGAAGAGAATATCTCATGCTTAGTTCTTAATACAGCCTTTTGAATTAATTTAAAATTTGTTTATAAATACTACAAAAATAAAGGGGTTTCAAAATTCTCCAAAACTGAAGAGAAAAAAAGAAATAAATAAATAAAATTTTTTTGCAATGTAAAACAAATGAAATTTCTCAGGTAAGGGAAGGGTAAAAGCTCCAAGGGTAAGCGGCCTTTAAAGCATGGTATTTAATGAGACTGAACATTTTATAAAGGTAAACTCTAAAAGCTCACATAATTTTGAAGGAAATTCCTAAGGGATAGATTAAAAAGCGTTTCTCTACAAGGTCTGAAAGCGTCCTTTATACATAAAATTATAAATATATTTTTAAATACATATCGTGGACTTGTCTTCAAAAAGTGTTATCAGCAAAATCACAGTTTCAAAGGAAAGCAAAAACTGGGACTTTCTTTAAGTCCAGTGAAAAATAACCATGAATGAATGAATGAACCTTATTACGAACAACATTCGATCTTCAATGTTCGCTGAGTATCGAAAATCAATCAACGAATGTAAAATTGGTATTATAAGTTGGCAGCACTGTCGAAAATTTCGTTGCTCAACGAATTTCTTATCGAATGCAATTCTGCTTTCGATAGAGCAGTAGTGTACAGTAGAACACATACACATAAGTATTTTCCATTTTGCTTAAAATGCAGTAACTGAGTATCAATTTTAAACAAATATCGCTACAAAAATAATTGGAGTAGACAGTGCAAAGGGGCACTTAGCATTATTATTATTATTATTATTAAGGTGCAGCTCCGGTAAGCGTAAGGCCAATTCGAACGATTTGTTGAGCACAAATCTCATCACAATATGGCCGTAATTCGGTTTACTGTAAAATTGTGATTTTGCTGTTTGCAGGCACTTTTAGAATATCGAGCTGTAATATTTGGCGTTACTTGAAACTCACCTGGCTGTATTATTCTTAAACGGGCTGCTGCCTGAACACTGCCCGCTGGGTTTATACCCACACATTGAAACATGCCAGCATCAGATTGTAGCAAACCCAAAATACGCAAATTATGGCCACCCACCAGTTGCATGTAATCATTTGGTGTTATAAAATCGCCATTTTTCAGCCATTTTATAACCGGTTTCGGTTTGCCTCTGATGGCACATTCCAATTCCAGTTCTTCCTTCTCATAAGCCGATTTATCTTTTGGAATTTGTATGAATTTGGGAGGCACCTGCACTTGCACGGTTGCCTGGGCATCCAACGAATCTACAATATTTGCAGCACGACACTGATAATTACCCGAATCGATGTCTTCAGCTGAGGATATTTGCAGAGAACCGGTGCCAATGATAGAAAATCTAGAATCAAGATCATTAAAATCCAACTCTTCGCCGTTACGCAGCCACTTTATTTGAGGCTTGGGCACGCCGTTGGCTACACAATCCAGTGTCACCACATCGCCTTCCTTCACGGTTTGTGGTGAAGGTCCCACCAAAAATGAGGGCGCTATGGGATTATCTCCCGTCTCCGTTGCTTTTTTAATATTTAAATTTGTTTTACTACTTAAACGCGATATGGAACCCGAGGTAACATTACAATAATAGACACCACGATCACTAAAATTAACTTCGTCTATTTCTAAAGCACCATTTGGCAAAATCATCATGCGTAGCTTATCCAGCTGCATAGGCATATCATCTTTGATCCATTGCACAATGTGTTTCATACCCTGCTGCAGTTGGCCGATCATGCAACGGAAATATGCCGTTTGTCCCGGCAAGAGGTAGGTTTCAATAAAATCCTGATTCAAGTCTGGCAGCCTGGCAATAGACACAATGGCTGAGCGGCTGACAATCATGCCAATATTGTCCACATTCAAAAGGCATTGATAGGAACCCGTCAAGCCACGATTCTCCTCTACTGAACTGATATAGAGCGAACCGTTTTTTAGCTGATTGCGAAATGTATCGCCCACAATGCCCAAGTCCTGGCCATCAGGTCCCCGCCATCTGATATTGGGAGCTACTTTTTGATTTTTTCCTAAGAAAGCTGTGCCTGCACATTGCAGCAGCACTGAATGGCCTTCGGGTACCACAACATCTTGTGGTTCTGTTGTGAAGTAGAGAGCTAAAAAAAAAATTTAAAAAAAACAAGTTATTACTTTCAGTTGATATTGTTTTGCCTCGCAGTGCGCAGTTTGTTCTTTGCCCTTTTAGTTACCGTTTCAACACTTACAGTGAGCCAAAACTTTTTTCGTCTGCTTACCATTTCCAAAACTTTTTTCGTCTGTTTCCGTTTAAAAGCAATAAGTAAAAGTTCCGGGTAGTTACATGGGCGATCCGCCCCAATTAGGGGACAACCGCTGGGCAATACTAGCGGATCCCCCTCGCGCCAAGAAAAAAAGGACAAATGTAAATATTATCGAACAATTTCCAGAATTGCCAATCATTCAAAAACCTGATCCAAAATACGTAGTAATCTCTGCAATTTCCGGTAACAAAACCCTACAAGAATATTCTTGCTTTGCCGTAAACCGGTCGCTTAAGCTAATTTGTACCGACATATTACGCGTATCTGAATTGAGAGATGGAAACTTACTTCTTCTCATCGGAAATAAAGCAAATGCGGAGAAATTAATTGCAACAAAACAACTTCCAGAAATATGCAACATAAAATGTTCGTATCACTCCAATTTGAACTTCACCAAAGGCACTATATACGCTCCATATTTGAATAACGTACCTGAAGCAGAAATTGTAAGCGAACTGAAATCACAAGGAGTTGTGGAAGTTTACAAATATCAAAAACCAAATGCTGATGGAAAACTTATCCCATGTGGTGTTATGCTATTAACTTTTGACAAGTACTCTATCCCTGACAAACTAGATATATCATGGCATAAAGTGAAAGTTAGGCAATATTTTCCTAACCCTATGCGTTGCAAAAGCTGTCAGCTATTAGGACATACCAAAAAATGGTGCAAAAACAGTCCACTCTGCGATATCTGTGCATTACCTCCTCACACTCCAATCGATTGTACGCGTACTTTTTGTGTTAACTGTCATGAACAACATCCATCTAGCTCCAAAGAATGTAAAATATTCCAACAACAAAAAGAAATTCTTAAAATAAAAACAAAAGAAAAATGCACTTTACGAGCTGCAAAAGAAAAATATCAAGCGCAAACGCAAATAACAACGCCGCTAACTCAGTCATTCGCTGACGTCACAAACAATAATTTATTAAATAAAACAACAAATAATCCACCAAAAGCAAATAATAACATTGAAATCCCAAACAAAAATACCAACTTACCAACAACTTCAATGCAAGAAAATAAAATGTATGACCCAACAAAAACTATTAAGGAATTAAACGTTCCAACAACAATCACACAAGAAAAAAAGTTGCAAAAACCTACAACAAGTAGTCATAAAACACTAACAAATCCTATTTTAACAAGATCTATGACAAAAAATTTAACACATAATTCAACAACAACAAGTATTAAAAAACCCTATGAAATACTTAACTCACTTTCAAATAAAGCAAGTATTGCTCCAGAAATCACTAAAGATGACGAAATAATGTTCGAAGAAGAATAACCCGCTAATTTTTTTCTCTCAAAATGGATTTTAAAATTTTACAGTGGAACATTAATGGTCTTATAAATAACTACCACGAACTACAGCTCATAATTAAGGACCAAAACCCTGACATTATTTCTATACAAGAAACACATATACCAAATAGCAAAAACGACATTGTTTACCCCAAACAATACGTTGCTTTTTTCCATAACAATCCCAAAAACACTACATGCAAACAGGGTATAGCTACTTTAGTTAAAAAAACAATCCCTCACAGATTAATACACCTAGAAAATACTCCAACAACTATTATTGTACAAATAGATATCGGATTAAAAATTTCATTAATTAATTCTTATATTCCACCCCACCAAGCAATCTCGGAGAGCAGTATCAAACGCCTTCTAAATAAATGCACCTCTCCAATTCTTTTAACCGGTGACTTTAATTCCTGGAGTATACTTTGGGGTTCATCGCAATCTAACAGCAGAGGAAAAATTATTGAAAACCTTGTGTTAAATGAAAACCTTGTCGTTTTAAACGATGGCAGTCCCACTCACTTTACAACACACAATACCTTTACTAAAATAGATGTATCTCTTTGCTCAGCACAGCTTGCACCATTTTGCTCCTGGAAAACCTCCAGTTTTTTACATGGAAGCGATCATTTCCCAATTTTTATAGACATAAAACATACAACTGATTTTATGAAAACTAAACATATACCAAAATATAAGACCAACGTCGCTAATTGGACCCTATACCAAAAAATTTCTGAAGAAAAATTCTCAAATTTCAAATTAACCAAAAATATCAACCAGCAAGCAGCTTTATTAATAAAATCAATTAAATTTGCAGCACATAAAAGTATACCACAATCTCAAAATATTAAGTGTAAGCCGCGTGTGGCGTGGTGGTGCTCTAATCTACAATTATTAAGAGATGAAAAACAAAAATTGTGGCACAATTACAGAACGACTAGAACCGATAGTAATCTTTTGTTATACAAGAAACATAAAGCATTATTTAAAAAAGCAGTGAAAGAAAGGAAAGCTGCATGCTTACAAGTTTTTACTGAAAAAATTAAACCTTCGTATCCGACTCAATGTATTTGGAACGATATCAAGCGTTTGACAAATGGGAACTCCCCCAACTCAATAAAATACCTCAAAACTGGTACCAATATGTTAACATCTCCAAGAGATATCGCAGCTTACTTTGCAAACCATTGGTCTTCTCTATCAGATGATAGCAATTTCTCTCCCGTTTTCCAATCAGAAAAACAGAATCTTTTAAACCTGAATTACCGCCCGCTAACTCAAAATAGCAATAGTCAAAAAATCGAGAAGCCTATAAATATGATTGAGTTGGAAGATGCTCTGCACTCTGCAACAGGAAAAACCCCTGGTGAAGATAGAGTATCCTACCCAATGCTGAAAAATCTACCGTCATCTGCAAAAGTGCATCTCTTAAAGGTCTATAACAACATCTTTTCATCAGAAACTTATCCTCAAGCTTGGAAAATAGCAACAGTTGTTCCAATAGCCAAACCCAATAATAGTCATGAATTTGTTTCAGGATTTAGACCAATATCTTTACTCCCTTGCATTAGTAAAACATTGGAAAAAGTCATTTCCCGAAGATTAATGTGGTTCATGAAAGTAAACAATTTTATAACTCCAAATCAGGTAGCATTTATGAAGAAACAAGGGACAGAAGACGTTCTTCTTTACGTTCAACATTTTGTATCCAAAGCTTTGTCAACCAAAAACCATATAAACATTCTTTCTACTGACTTTGAAAAAGCGTTTGATCGCATAGGAGTCCACGTTATACTACAGCAGCTAAGAGATTGGAAAATCGGAACTCAGATGTACCACTTTGTTAAAAATTTTCTCAGCAATAGAAAATTCAGGGTTAGAATAAACGGTCACAATTCCACAATATATCCTTTAAACAACGGCATACCGCAAGGATCCCCACTGTCGGTAGTACTATTTATTGCTGCTTTTAACCAGTTCAGCAGAATTATTTCCAAATACAACCATATTGAACACTGCATTTATGCCGATGATGCAGTAATATTTACTAAAATCAAAGACAACGAGAAAGTGAAAAAAGCCTTTTCAGATATTCTAAGTGATATTGACAACTGGTGCCAACACTCCGGGGCTAAAATTTCCTTCCAAAAATGTAGTATACTTCATATATGTAACAAACATAACTGCGGAAACCTTGACCTAAAATTCAAAAACGTTGAAATAAAACCTGTGAACCATCTTCGCATATTGGGCGTTATCTTCGATAATAAATTTACTTTTAAAGAACACTGTATTGAATTAAGACATAATCTCAACAGTAGATTAAATATTATAAAATACCTAACATCTAAAAACTGTAGAATTCATCCATCCACTATGATAAATATAACAAGCTGTATAATTCTTTCCAAAATTGACTATGGCCTCCCAATCTATGGATTGTGCGCCCCGTCATACCTCAAGCTTATTAAAGCACCTTATCACGCTGCAGTTCGTCGAAGTATTGGTGCTTTTAGAACAAGCCCAATCAAAGCCATTTTAGCAGAGTCTGGTATGCCTACAATTGAAGATAGACTTATTCACCTTACTTGCAAACTAATCCTGAAGCTTTATATAAGTAATAACAAAATATTGTTTGAAGAAGTCTCTAAAGCGTTAAAACAGCAGAGAAGTTACAGGCTACAGTCAACTATATCGAAATGCATTAGCTTCTCTCGAGAACTTGACATATCCATTCAACCCATTAGACGGAAAGAAGTGTTAGACCCACCTTGGTTTATAGATAAAAAATCTTTTATCTTAAATTTAACTTATCTACCAAAATGCTCTACAACACCTGCTATCTATAAACAATATTTCAATAATTTAGCGGAGCAATTAATCAAACAAAACTGGAACTTCTTATACACAGATGGCTCCAAGACTAGTGAATCTACAACATTTGCAGTCACAACTCAAAATGGTGATACCATAAAATTAGGATGTTTGGACAGACACTGCTCCAACTTTACAGCAGAAGCATTTGCAGTCTTTAGTGCTGTGGATTTTGTCTATAAATCTAGATTAAAATCTATAATTTGTACTGATAGTCTCTCTACGATTTCTGCGATACAAAATACATTATATGACTCCCCGCTAGTTAACAACATAAGAAGTATCTTAATTAAAGAGTGTGATAACATTAAAATCATGTGGGTACCTTCCCATGTTGGAATTAAAGGTAACGAATTTGCAGACTCTTTAGCAGCAGAAGCAAGGAATAGACCTACTCTTAGATACCATACCTATGAACGACGAGATATAATAAACGCAATAGCATCCCATTTGGAGGCAGAACGTTTTCAAAAATGGGGTCAATACCAACACAATTACAAAGCATTCAATCCAGTCGGGAAGAAACAAATATACCCTAATACATGCTCTAGATTCGAAAGCGTCATCTTTTTACGATTAAGGATGTTACATTGCAAGTTTTCACACCAACATTTATTGGAAAATAAACCGGCTCCTATCTGCGCCGCATGCAACACACCACTTACAGTTCTTCACCTTCTAAATGAATGTGTTTCTTTCAACGTATCCAGAAATAAAATCTTCCACAACAACTTACCGTCCGATTTTGTAAAAACTACCTCTACAAATAATATTAAATTAATCTGTAAATTTATAAAACAAATTAATGTTCAAAACCAAATATAATTTCTTAATAGCGGGTCGAAGGCCTTTTTTGCGCTAGTACCTCTTTTTTCTTCTTTTAGTTGCATTAATTTTATTATGTAATTAAATTATAAAATAAATAAATAAATAAAATACTTTCAGTTTATGCAAAAAAAAAAAAAAAAAAGTTATTGCCAAAATTATAACCAGTACAAAAGTTGCTGATTTCTTTATTTTTTGAGAAATTGAACAAACTGTTTTAATATAAAAAGAGCAAAGACGGGCCATGCGGTAGAAAATCCTTACAGGCTGTGATCTAAAAAATATCGAATTTTTTATAAACAAATGTATAGGCCCCAAAAACTAATTTTTAGGTGAGTCACTTTTGAGCTGGGCGAGCGATATGTGTTCTTCGAAATAAATTTGAACAAGGATCATTTATAAGCCTTTCATAAACTACGAAACTAGAAACGTTAAAACTACACAGAGAAAAAAGCACCTAATAAAGTAGAACAAAATCAATAAGATATCTCTATGGTTTTTTTTCAGGAAGGATTCCTTATTATTTTAAATGGGAAAACCTTATTGAAAAAACAACAATTAATGAAATTAAAAAGATGATTTACGTGTGTTTATATAGGAAACTAATAAAACCAATAGGGAAAAATTAATAGGATAACCTAATAAAATCAATAAGAAATCCTTATTGTATACAATTTACCAGAAAAGCTAATAGAATCAATAAGTTCTTCTCTATAGAATTTTTTTTGGTACCATGCAAATCGGAAACTGAGTAAAAACAAACGCGAGTAACAAGTTTTCTTCTTGGTTTTATGTGTTTTTCTTGTTGAGACAATTAATAAGATTTGCAACATGGAAATAATAAGAAATACCCATAGAAAAATCTTCTTTTCTCTCTGCTGGGATACCCCTCAGCCTAAAAACGTTTCAAAGAGAAAATCTTATTGAATCTATTAGGAAGTTTTCGCCGCTCTATGTACTAAACTGATAAATATTAATCAAGCTCTAAGATTTTCTCATACCTACAGGGTGTCCGCCGCAAAGGTATACTATTTTGTTTTGCCGCCATTTTACAGAGACAATAGTCTCGACCGTTCATATTTGGCAGCCGTGAAGTAGGGACGTGACAAATTTATTATGGAAAAGTATACGGTGGGCGTTAAAATATTTTATCAATCATCGATTACTGTGACGTGCCAAAAGGACGCACTTTTTACCGTGTAGTTAATGATTTCGAAGAGAGGGATCACAACGTACTGCATGATCCAAGATCGGCTGAAAACATTACTGCTTCACAAGCAAGTTTTCAAAACAATCTGTCAACTTCAATTCGACGCCGCGGGCTACTCAGAGAAAACAGATCTATTAAGACACTCGAATTTGCTGCCAATCGAATTTTAGCGGTTGCACCAACTTTCATTAAATGCTTCATTAAATTAAATTTTCGCCCCACCACAAACATACCCCAGGGTGCCCACAGTCTCATGAGTCTCGTGTGTGTGACCAACCCATAATAAATTTATCTTCCCAACATTTTTTTCGAGCACACTGACTTGACGTGGCGCAGTCTTCTTAAAGAGCTCCCATACAAAAATACAAATAAAAAAAAAAAATTAAAATCGGTCGCCTCGAATTGCAGGGCGTTATTTGTTGAAACAAAAAGATGCTGTTATATATGTACATATATACTACATACATATGTACATATACTTGAATTTATCTATAGACCCATTGTCAGCAGAAAATGAAATCATCTCAAATTAAAGATCTCCGCCTTTTAAACATACACAGATTTTGTAGTCGACAATATTGTATGTGGTTTATGGCTTAATAAACAATTTTCTATTTTATAATTTTAAGGGAGAAGATTCTTGCTTTTATTTGTTTCCAACATGAGGTCTGCAACATACTGAAATTAAATACATATTTGCTTAATTTAATTATTATAAAACTATAGGACATACATTTTGCTCTTTTTTTGTGCTATTACAAATTTACAGCCTTGACCACATTAATTATAAAATCATGTTTGTATGACATCATGTCAAATTGTGGCATGAAATTCAAATGTCAAATTAGAAAATGACAGCAACAAACTTTTAGTGGTTATAAAAATGCAACTTTACTGACTGAGTGAGTGTACAACGCATCAAAATAAGAGCTGATATTTTAATAATGTGAAATTAATTCGATAGAGAAAAAAAATAATAAAAATAATTTAAAGCAGGCATTAAGTAATTTAATTTTTGCAGTTTTTATTAAAATTTAAATAAAGTTTTATTTGAATTTGCATGCGAATTGAAAGTGTGGAAAATACCAAACGGGCTGGTAGAACACAAAACATTGCAAATAACTCAAAGCCAAGTGCAATTTTATAATGTGAAGGAAAGACAGACAGACAGGCAGGCAGGAAACCGTTTAAAGAAACTTTTCACACCTCATTAGGGAAGTTAAAATAACAATAATAACGACATCAACGGCAGACATGTTAAGCGTTAAATGAAGTTATAGTTTTAATTAAAGTTAATGCCAAGTTGAGCAGAAGAGTAACACTAGCAATCGACAGCACACACACAGGCACAGGCACAAAACAGAGACGTGACTTCCAAAATGTTGCAAAGAAACTGATGGGAGATCTTTTTAACGAGTTTCTTTTTGGCAGCTAGCTGTTTTCATGTAACCTTTTATTAGTAAGCATGTTCAGTTTGGTTTATAATAGCTGTGATCCCGTACTCAACATTGAAAGCCCGCAGGATTCCAGCTTCCTATAGAATGATTTTTTTTTGGCCCACCTTGTAGTTCCCAGGTTCATTTTATTTTTTCTTTCTTTTATATAAAGCCTCTTCCAAATTTTGATTATTAAAGTGAAGTCAGATTTTATGCATATTTGCTTAAAAATTACTGGGTCAATAAAATAAATACTGACTAGAGTAATTACTTAAATATCGATTGAGCAATCAATTTTGCGATAGCTATTGTCATGAGAAAATAAAAGACTCAGTACGACATATAAAAAAATCCTTATCGAGGCATCTGAATACAAATTTTCTGTATGGGAGTCCTCTAAGAAGGCGTAGTAGGGTGTCGGTGTGATCGAAAAAATATCGGAGAGTGGTCATACATACGCTTCGCCTGTAGGCACCCTGGGACTTACTAGTATTAAGTGGGTGACATCAACATTTGGATAAGGCGACTGAATTCAAATACGTTTTATCTAACGGGTAAGTTACAACACAGAAAAATTATTACCGCCCAGTTTATTATTCACTTTTGACCCTTAAAATATTTAAACTCTTCCTAAGCCCTAAAAACTCTTTTTCAAACTGCTACTCTGTCTGCTACGAAAAAAACATTTGTCAAGTTTAGTTTTTAAATTAAAACTTTTTATTATTCTTGTAGTCTTTTCTGTACAATTTTTTGTTCTAATGGCAGCAAACAATGTCTGCTTTTAGGCGTTAAGGTCATTATCTATGACACAAACAAAGTATGTAAAATCTTAATTGCATTTCTCATTTTCTTTTTCAACATTTTGTGAAGCAAAAACTAAAATTTTCTTAAGCCCATTCATGTATTATTCCACTATAAGCGCACTTAGATGAGAGTGTGAACGAAATGGCATAAAAAGCAAATAAAAGTTTGCTAAACATTTTCCTAACAACAAAAAAAAAAAAAAAGGAAACTTTAGACGAGAAAAAACTTCTGACCCCCAACAGAATAAGAATACAGATAATAAATGAAAAAGTTAAACAGAAAGCACAACTAATTATATAGGAAAATTTTCTCTCACAAACATTCTTAAAATTAATTAAAAAATTTTAATTAATTAAATTGTTATTAAAGATATCTAAATTTACTTTTGTAACTTTTAGCGGAGAATGAAAAATATTGTTTAATGATGATTTATGGCACCCGCATGTTATGCTATCAGTTGTAAGAGAGTAAACGTGTGAGTTCAAATAAAATTAATATTTCAGTTTCGTTTCTCTTGAAAAAAACATTAAATTCCATGTGATTAAAAAGACCCATAATATAAAGCTGGGTTTGAATGACAATTTAAATTTAAAAAATTTTGACTTGTTAATTTATTTTTAATTAAAATTTACCACTACGTTTGAGGAGGCGTAAATATTGTATTTTATATTAATATTTATGACACATAAAAACAAAATGGAATTAAGCTTTGTCTAGACGGTTGTCAGATCTTACAATATTGTAAGACCTAACAACGTGCTGGCAATCTACTAGAAATACAAAATTGTCAGCATTAAGAAAATTGTCAGTTCAGACAATTGGAAGAAAATCTTACAATTTCATTGTCAGCTTACACGGATGTAAGATTTTCTACACATCAAAAATCGTCAGCCCATTGTCATTATCAAAATGCACACACATACATGCCCTTATTCATTCTATATTTTTCTCGCTCAATAACCATGTTTTTAATTTTTTTATTCTCTTTTCTGCAACTTTTTACCTTTCGTAATCACATTTTTACTATTCTCTTGTTTTTTCTCTCCCTTTCGTACACACACATTTTTCTTTAATATTCTGACAATGATGCCATTGTAATGTGTTGAGAATTTAAGCATCTTACAATATGCCAATGCCTGACAATGTACTAGCAATGATGATTCCAAAGTGTTCAGACGATTGACAGTTAACTGACAATTAATTGTTAGGTAGATGGCCTGCCAATGCTTTTACGCTTACGACATTGTCAGGAAAAAATTGTAAGTTCTCACGATTAGTTAAAATATTCTATACATTTTCTGACAATATTGTAAGATCTTACAACCGTCTAGACAAAGCTTTAGTGCAACACAATTTAAAAATGTTTATAAAAATTTACTCCTTCCTGTGTAAGTCTGCCGTTAAGTTTAAACCGAGTTTTTAAGCTTTTGGGTGCTGATGCTCATTGTAGTGAATGTTAAACAGCCTTGGTTGTACCCCAGCCAATAAGTCTTCAAATTTCGTTGTCTTGTTGCACCCTTTAAGGGTATACAATGTAGTAAGACTGAAGGCTGTCACGAAATTGAATGATAGTTATCATTTTGATTTTGACAGTGACAATTGTCATAATGTCCATGGACCTTATCACTTTTCTCACCCTACATCGCTCGCTCGCTTGTTTATATGCAAAGCAATAAGAAACTTTAGAGTTCTGTAATTGGTTTCCCTGTTTGTTTTTTGTAAGCGCACAATGTCGAGTGACACCGCGGACCTGGCACTTAATGTCTACTCTATTTGCTCTTCTCTGGGTAGTTTTTTTTTTAAATTAAATATTTACAATTTCACATTTGCATTTTCTCTTAACTTTTGACCTTGCTACATCCATAATTTAATTATGAGATTAAATAAATTAATTGTGATTTTCTTTTTCAATTACGTTGTTACAAAAAACTTTAGTTGTCTGACATTTTGTCGACTCCGCCAAATGGGAAAGAAACTATTTAATTATTTAAGTTTTTTGCTGGTAAATAAGAAGCAAAAAAAAAAAAAAACATCATCAACAACAGCAACGACTACATAATTTATTTGTTTGTCATTTTATATTAAATGACAAAAGAAGGAAACTCCAGCCCAATAAAAACATACATACATACGAGTACATATTAATTGCACTAGTTTGGGTTGTAAAATCCTGTTTAAGTGAATTGCAATTTCTACCCGTCTCTAAATTAATGAACAAATATTTAACTTGATTGTGAAAAGAACGTACAGTGAGCGAGTGAGAGAATGAGTGACTAAATGAATGAATTAAATGCAAAATGCCGCACTACGAATTTGAGGGGTGTTCAGGCGTGTAACATGTAATGAAAGCAATTCTATACAGCAGCAGGCTTTTCATAATGCTTTCATCGGAAAAAAAAGAAACTTTTAGAGAAATGTAGTCAGACGAGTGCTAAAACACAAATACACAGACATAAACACACATACACAAATCACTCTGGCAGAGATATTCATTTGTCTGGCTTATTTTGCTTAATGAAGATATTACTTTGCATTTAAGAATTAAAATCACTATTCTTAATTGCAAGAAACGATGTTGAAGCGAATAAAGTCATATATACGATTTTTATTTTTGAAAAATATAATGTTCCAAATAATTTTCTGTCTATCTCTCTTACTATGACAAATTGATTTAGCAAACGGAGCGAGTGGAAAGAATTCAACTGAGCTTTAATCTTCTTTTGATGCGTTCTCAAGCAGTAAATTTTTTTCAAAGAATGCATTTTGCAGATATAAACTCCCACATTTCGTTGATGCGTTTTCAGTTATTTTTACGGACAAAATTTTCTGAGTGTACGCCTAAAGCGCTTATTTATGTTGAACTGTTATTGAGCAGCCAACAGTCGTTTAGGAATTAAACGGGATTTATTAAAAAAAACTATTCATGAACATTATTTTGTTACATTTGTCACTTAGGTCATTATTTCCATAATTAAATAATTTCTCTACTCAATAGGAAACTACTGTAAATGACGGTTTTTTGAGCAAAAGACAAAAAACAACTTTAAGCAAAGTAAGAAAAGAAAAAATCGTTTTCGTTGATGGCAAATTTTATTTTTCTACTTTTACACAACTTTTTTTTTTCTCCCGTATGTTTAAAGAGTGTGGAATCATTTGTGATTAATTTCATTTCTACTTTTTCTCTTTTTAATACGCTTTAATTGAATCAAAAGAAATCAAATCAAAATCATTGTTCGGCCATCCGTTCGTTCATTTTGATTTAAATAATTATTAGCTTTTTCCGTTTGAACTAATTTCTGAGGATTTTTCATAAATGAGTCCAAAAGTTTATTTGCCGTACTCTTTATTTAGATTCAAAGAATTTGTGCTTTTTTCACTTTAAAGAAATTTCGTAGGAAGTATTTGCTTATGAAAAGATAATTTTTAATTTATTGCAATTGTTTGTTGTTTATTTGGGGTCTTAAATGTTTGTAATTAAGTCATTTTTTTAAAGTGAACTATAGAAAACAAAAATACTCGTCAATTGAAAGATATTAATTAAATCAAATAGAATTTGTGGGCGGTTCCATAATGAGGCTGGCTCAGTATTTGGGGTACCAGTTTCTTTGAAAAATGTTTGTGGTGAATCAACTTTTTCTGTAAGAGAGTCACAAGACAACCATCATGTCTCATCAAATTTACGTTTCTTAACTTCTTTTCAAATACTGATCATTACAATTTAACTTTTCTCAATTGTGGGGGCCTATTAAATATGTAAAATCTATGTTTTTTTTTAATTTCTCAAGCGACTTTTGCTGTGTTTTTTGCAGCAGCAGTATTTCGAGTAACAAATACATTGTCAGAAACATGTCGTGTGTCGTGTACTTCAGTGTTGTACTGCAAATGGAGCTCATTCATTTAGGTCTAAAAATAGACCTTACTGTTTGTTTTCTGTCTTTTTCAGCCGTCTATATGCCGCTAACTTTTCATGGCCAGAATTGGGAGATGTGGATGTGGACAATATATATGGTTTCAACAGGACGCTGCCACTTGCCAGACAACTAACGAAACAATGGCTCTCACTTGGTGGCGATGTCAATTAGCCGCCAAGATTCTGTGATTTGACGCCGTTGGACTACTTTCTTTGGGGTTATTTAAAGAAACAATTTAAGAGCTAAAGGATGAGATAATTCAGCACATTATAGGCATAGAACCTAAATTATGCCTCAGCGCCATCGAAAACTTTGATCATCGGATGGAGGAGTGCCGGCAAAGTGGCGGCGGTCCACTTTAATTAAAAGAAAATGTTTTTAAGTGATACAATAACTTTACAGAAGGTCGAGAAGATGTTGCCGACGATGAGTATTCTGGAGTTGCAATCACATCAACAAATGCAGAAAATATTGAAACAGTGAAAATATTAGAGAAGTATTAAGGGATGCTGGCATATCAACCGGCTTGTGACAAGTAATTTTTTCGAATGTGCTGTCACTCTCCCAGGTCTGATTTTTTTTTTCAAAAATCATGCCTCAACCACTTTATTCGCCAGTTTTGGCTCCTTGCGACTTTTTCCCATTTCCAATGCCCCAAGAAAGGAAAGCGTTTTGCCACAATTCATGAGATAAAGTCAGAATCAAAGAACGAGCTAATGGCGGCACCTAAAACCCATTATAAAACTAATTCCAGGTTTGGTAGCAGCGCCAACATGAGTGCATTATACCTGAGACGAATTACTTTGAAGGGGACAAATTGGATAGAATAAAGAAATTTTACCAACAAATTCAGAACTCATCTTTTCTTTTGAACAAATATCGCAAGTGCATATTTCTGAAGCCTAAAACTCCATAAAAGCTGCATACAGGCCTTTATTTAAATGGTAAATTTTCTGCATGAAGCACAAAGTCATTTTAAAATTTGGTTGTTGTTTTGTATGCTAATGCTCATTTTGCCGATACTTTTTCTACAACAACTCCTAATACTATAAAACTTGTAAGCAATTGGGCAATATTTTGTGTGTTTTTGCCAGCCACATTTGCATTAATAGTTACCACCCACCCTACAAAAGAAAAAAAATCGTCCCCATAATTAACTCATTATTAGCTGCCTCTTGCAAAAACAAAATGAAAGTCTAAAAGAAAGCTCAGCTGTGTAAATGTTGACTAATTAAAACTACAGCTTCATCAAACCATTTCAAAATCATTAGCATAAAGTATAAAAACAGGAAAAAGACTATAAACAATTGCATTTGTGCATGTTTTTGTTTGCTTAGAGGCAGCCACCAACCGACCCTTGTTTCATCAATGTACTCGTATAACAAGGTCGGTCGGTTGGTCGGTCGATCGTTCTTTTCTTCAACATTTTTTCTTCCCTTTTGGCTTTCTGAAGGCAGGAGAAGAAATTCAAAATGAAGAAAAAAGCAACATTATAATGGAAAAATCTCCAGCAGTTTATTTCACTCAACAATTTTTCAATGCATAGAAATGGGTTATATTGAGGCCTGAATTTGTTGGCTGCTAATTGGACTGGGTGGGTGGCGTTGGGTTTTGCACTTACAAAAGCTGTTGTTGTTTTGCTTTTTCTGCCTCCTTTCTTCTTACTTTGTACAGTTGTTGTTGGTTCTGTTGTTGTCATGACTAATTAAACAAGTCTCATGCGGTAAGAATTATTTTAAAGTAACCAGGTTTCAGGATTCAAACATAATTACGTTATAAAAGGAAAAACAATTTTAATGCTTTTATATCTATACTTATAATCGATCAGAAAGGTCTTTATTAAGCCCGTATCACACTACATTTTTCTTGCATTGATCAAATTTTGGAGAACAGTGCAAATATAATGTAATAGTAGAATTTAGTATGTGCAACGCGTTCAGCTATATTAAGATAAATGCAAAACTGTCAACATTTTTGTTGCAGTTATCGATAAAAAATGAGATTATGTCAAAAAAAAAAATGTAAAATTTTTCAACTTAAAATTGACATTTCAAACTTGAATGTTGCTGTGTCAGCGGTTTATGGACAATTTTTGCGATTTAACGCTTCTTTTTTGGAAAATTTTTATTTCCTAGCGCTTTCTTGAAATAAAAAGAATACAACACTTACAAAAAAGATGCCAGTTTTGTTTACGTTTTGTATATTTGGTTCTTTCTAGCAATTGCTGTTTCTTTCTATCAATTCTATACCAATTAATCAAAGAAAAATGAAGTATCATACGGGCCCGTATGAAGTATCATACGGGCTTTTGAAGTTTGACTGTCAGTGTTGCACCACTGCCGAATGTGGAATTTATAATACGATTACGAACAATCGAAAGCTTTGCTGAGCAAATAATTCTCTGTCAAACACAATTAAATTAAGAAAAATAAAAGCAAATCGGAAAAAATTGCCAAAACTAGATTTCAAGTACTTAGCAAAAATGTTTAATATTTAAAGGGTCCAACAAATAATTTTTTTTTTTTTTTTTTTTTTTTTTGAAAACGGCGCAAAACATCAAGTATAGCTTTGGCTGTGTGGCACGTAGCGCCGTCCTGTTGAAACCAAATGTGGCCAATATCCTCCTCTACAATTTTTTTGAGCAAAAATTCGTTCAACATGGCTCGATAACGATCGCCATTGAGAACGGCCTCCTCTCCTCTGCCTCTGGACCAAAATCCGCACCAAACAGTGACTCGTTTTGGGTGCATCGGCTTTTCAATGTGCCCCACCAAATGCGACAATTTTGCTGGTTTACATACCCGCCAAGATCAAAATGAGCTTCATCTGAAAAGACGATTTTTTTTTGGCAAAATTGGCATCTTCTGTAAGTCGATCGCAGGCCCACTTAGCGAAGCGCATTTACAACCATATTCGTTCAGTGGAAGGATAAAACTAATTATCTGTCAAATCAGACATGAGCTAAGTGTTAGCATTTATGAAATAAGCACTAGTTGAAAACAAAAACCGTTAAAATGGCGGACAAAAACACAGAATTTTACGATTTGTAAACTACAGTGCATGGTCACCTTTATGCATTACCCTATACATACATATGTATATAGATGCTTATACATATGCAATTACAAACATATTTTCAAGTTCCGACAGATCATATGCATTATAAAAACAATATATTAATGTACTACTACTTGTGTTCATTTATTCAGGTAATTTTATGTTAAAACAAATTGTAAAACATGCTGCTGCATGCTACCAAATGCAGAAGTTGATGCAGTAGTAAATTAATGTTAATAAATGAATCCTTTGACGTAGCAAAATAAAAGCTACCACATCATATCTCTTTGCCAAATATAAATGCTCGAAATTTACTTAAATACACATTCATATTTCAAACAAATTTTATGACCTCTTTCTCAACTCATGAACTTTAGCAGCTGATGGCAAAATAAAAACAAGGATATAAAAAACATACCATCGCAACAGCAGCTTCCAAAAGACAACATTTGCTTGCCGCATATTTTTTATACTTTATTTTTTCCTTTTTCCTGTTTCATTCAAATTCATGTTAATAGTAATGAAATAAAATAAAAGCAAAAATGGGGGAATCATAATAATAACCTCATCATATAAAATCAAATTTTTATTTGAACAATTTTTGAAAAGATTAAAAAAAAACTTTTGCACAACTTTTTAGCAAAGTCACTGAAGCGTCAAATAAATCACCCTTAATTTTGCTGCATTTATTTATACAAAACGAAAAGAAAAAGAAAACCGACTCTTAATGTGTGTTATTAAAACGCATCTAGAAGTCATGACATCTTTGGAACTTGACTGTTGACTTTTGCTCGACATTTGTTTAAAGTAGCCCGGGGCCATCATTAAGCCTTTTAATAGCCTTGTTGTTAACACACAAATACAACCAAATTAATACAAACACAGCAACTTGCATTCATCTCATCTGGCATTGCGCTATGGCAACCAGATGAAGTAAGAGGGCCTTGCAAAAGGCCTGAGTTGACAAACCTAAAGATTTTACACTTTATTCCCTACTTAATATAGGATATAAAATTTCAATATGCAACGTTCTAATCAGGCAAAGGCTTTCATATTTCCTTTCTTTAACGTATTTGGGCGACTCCAACGTGAAATTTTCCCCCCCATCACACTGGCTGGTTTTACCACTATTTTACCACACTATAATTGTAAATAGTGAATTGGTTAGTAAAAAAAAAAAAAATTGTGTTTGGAAAAGATTACATAAGTCATTTACTTTGTAACGTATTTAATTACACTGTGGCATAAATTGAAGTTAGCAAAAGCTAGGTCGATACTGAGAGTGAGGGGTGCAAATAGAGGCTTAGCTTGCCGTTTTTCATCATATTGTTCATATGGTTTTTCGGCTATAACTCGTCGACTAATTGATATTTTTTAAAACTGTAAAAACCAAATTATTGCTAGCTTTGCTATTGGTTTGCTATTGGTCTGTAGTAATAATTTGGCTTTTGCAGATTTAAAAAATGTAGCCAAAAAACCATATAATAAACAATATGCTGAAAATATTGGCAGAAATCCGTTGGGAAACAACAAAGATATAACTCTTTCAATTCAAAAATGCCAAAAATTCAGTTATTCATTTTATTTACCGCTATGAAATCCCTTTTCGAAGTGACCCAAAAAAAAAAACTAATGGTGTTTTTGTCACCTATGGTCTCCAACAAAACAGAATAGGTGAATGAGAACCCCTGAATAATTTTTTTATCTTCACCGATTTTTTTTTTTTTTTTTTGTATCAATTGTTAAATTGAGGAACTGGAGCGGAATATTTCAGATACGAATTTGGGTATAAATAGGCTTCAGTAACATCGAATCAAGTGCATAATCAATCATCACATTCAAAACTTGTTACACTTGTTCTGCATTTAAATCAATCTAAAACGGTGTCAAAAGTGCCAATGTTCTTAAATCAAGAACGGCATTCTTGTTCTTAAGCACGGATTTGACCAATATTCAATTCGAAACCAGGATTGGATATGGCTGAAATCAATCCGAATCTAGGATTGAATATGGCTAGAATTAAGTATTTAGCGCTGGAAAAATCTGTAATTAAAACAAGCACAACGTACTTGATTGAAGAAAATCCGCTTGGGATTGATTTAAGTACAAACGGATTTGTAATTTGCTTTTTCTAAAACTGTCTTTATTTTCAATTATCTACATATATACAATATTATGCAAACGTTCTATGATTATTATTACTTTTACTATAAGAAGTATTTTTGGAAAGAAGTTCCTTAACGCGGCTTGCTGGTAGTGCAAATTAGTAGAAATCGTCACGAAAGCGTGTGAGCTGTTTATATGTATTGGTGTATCTTTCGACAAACAATCGTGTATGACGGGCGGCAAGTAGCGAAACTATTTGACGTCAGCGGAGACACAAAACCAATAAATATTAGTTGTGAAAACTGACACTACCAGTTGCTAGATGTCGCTAAAGTAAAGTATGCCACAACAAAAAACAGCAATATTGAAAAATTGACCAACGGTTGCTTTTCCTCGGTTTGTAACAGATTGACAAAAAAAAATACTGCATGTGTCAAAAGTAAAAAAATAAAACAAAAATTTAAAGAAGTATATAAAATTTCAAAAACTACACAAAATAAAACATACAGATTTCACCTTGTATTACATTCGAAGATGAAGAAAAAACGTAAGGAACTTCGTTCCCCCAACCGCATTTTTTTTTTTTTATATTACACATTACAGATTGAATTGTTTTTTTTTTTCGGTGTATAAGTTTCTGTATTGATTTTTTCGATAAGGTTTTCGTCACTCAAACAATACGACTTACTTCTTGAAAAAAAAACTATAGACATACTAAATTAACTTTATTCTAATTTATTGGATATTTATTAAGCACTGTTTTCTCTGTGTACTTAGCATATCGTTGCCAATTCTCAATAATCTGCCAGCACTATTGTGATCACGAAAAGTAAGCAATTAATTCACTCTTACTCTGTTGCCATGTAAGATACGAAAAAGTTGTCAGAAGGCCCTAGTTTGGAAGGCCTGTGTACGTTTGCCGCTGGAGTTAACGAGTGTTTATGAAAGCTTATTTTCACCAATACAGGCATGTGCATGTTTATTTCCTCACTGTTGTTGCTATACAAGGGGAAACATACATACATCCACATCAATTATTTCCTTGGCTTGTTTGCACTTTCTGACAGATTGTGGCAATTTTTTAATTTAGTGTCAAGTGGACATATGTTTTTATTATAATATTTTTTGTTTTGTATGTTTCAACAATTTTGTCCAATAAATATAAAAGAAAACTTTGCTTGAGTGCATGAATAGAATTGTATTTACATATGAATGTATATAGGTGAGTCCTTTTGTGTTGCATGGGATGTAGTCTGCTTCTCGGGGAAATAAACCACAGGTGTTTTTTTTTAGTTATTTGCTACTTTTCAACAAATTGAAATAACTTTTTTTTTTGGTTCAAATGTGGCAATATGTTGCTTTAGGTATTTTAATTAAACGTTTTCTGTTTTAAGAATCTAATTCGCTTTATGTTTTAAGATTTTGCACCACAATTTAGCAGAGGGATTTCTTTTGAGAGCCAAGCCTGCAAAGAAAATCTGATGAAATTAAATCGTGCGATTTCGATGGCCTGTTAAATTTATCATCACAAGGGATACTCACACTGAATCCCAAAGGATTTTATTTTACAATTCCAATGAAATATTTCATACTTCCAATGGAATTTTTCATGGCGAAAATTAAATTTCCTTGAAAACTGTTTATTAGTTTTCATTATTTCGTGAAAATAATTTAATTTGATTTATGAAAAAATTTAATTAAATCAATGAAAATGTTCATTAAGTCAATAAAATTGTTCACTGACTTTTCAACTCTTACACTGCAGTTACACGACCAAGTTTTGCTATCAAGTTTTTTTTTCACATACTGCTTGTCAAAATTCAATAAAATTGATAGCTGTGACGTAGGCTGCACGCAATTTCACAACAATTCGTTTTCAAAATGCCATCAAGAAGAAAATTAAAAATAGCTTCTTGCATATTCTGCTAAAAAGATTAAAACAAAACTTCCTCTTCTATACTTAAACTTTCAAGTATGCTTCGTACTAAAATCAACTAGAAAAACCTTAAATTTAGAACGAGCTTTTTCTTTTTGTGTCAAAACGGGCAGCCACTCGTTAGACCCAGGAAGGCCAGATTATTAAGATTTCGGCCACCAAAATGATGATGAAAGCAGAACAAAAAGTTGTGCCACATCCACAAACCTTAACCCTTCCGTGGGCGGAGTTTATTGTGTAGAAGAAGAATAGACTGAAATTTAGTCACCATGTCACAAGCAGTATTCTTGTTGGGACGATTATGGCGTTCATCACATCTGCTACATACCAGCAGTGCCTCACATTTCTAACGAATTTCATCTTTTCAGCTGCATGTAATATTTGTTCACTTAATTTATTTCCCCATTCTTAGAACCATTAACGTTTTCGTGGCATTAGTTAATGCATACAAATTTCATGTTCATTAGAGTTTATATGCAATTTAGCACTTGTGTAGCACATATGTACACTATCGACAATCGCTTTACAGATTGCACATTCATTTTTTCTTCTTTTTGCAGATTTTCTTTTCTTGAGCTGCTAATTGCAAACATTGTGTTAAGAAAAGTGCAAATTAGTTAATTTTAAACCTTTTTTTTCCCCCAACACAAATGGAACTGAAATTCTACAATGCCTCAGCTAAAGAAAAAAGTGTTAAAATCTTTAACAAATCATCTTTAGAGCTGAAGAAAGACATGTTTAGATCTTTTGTTGTTCAAAACAAATATTTCAGCACAAAGATAGAATGCCAGGAAATCGGCCATAAAGTCATGTTGTTGGGCTGGAGTAATTTTTCTCTCTCTTCTTTTTGTTTACAATTAGGAATTCAAACAAAATGAAATAGTTAAAGTTGCAAGCCAAAGCATTTCATTTCTTAGAGGGGGGGGGGGGGGGGAAACCTACAAAGTTACATGATGGCATGCTAAACGAGCAAATATTTACAGACATCCCAAAGAAAATTCTTGGATTTTTACAAGACAAGAAAATTTTCAGATATTAAACTTTATTTGTTTTCCTTTTTTCTGTTGTTGTTGTTTTAGTTGCTTTTTAAAAGCAGAGAAAACTTAAAAAAGCTTTTTTCCCTTGACGAGTTTGCTTTGAAAGATGCAGTAGTGTTTTGTCTGTTGCCTTGCAACAGCAAAAAGAGAAAAACTTAAATTTTATTTCGTTTACCTGAAGGAAAAAGGACCAAAAACACAGTTTTTCAGATGTTTTGTTTTATTTCGATTCTTAACAATTATTAAAATTATTTTTTCATAAAAAAAAACACTTTTCTTGAAAAGTACTTTTTTAAAATGCTGATTCGAAACTTTTCTTAGAAAATACACACAGCAAAAGAAACGGCAATGTAAAAATTGTCATTCAAAAAACCAGATTAGAAATGATGTCAGATTTGTACGAAAATAATTTAAAATCAATTCTCTATCTAAAGTTGCTTGTTGTGGCGTTCGTTCCCCAACTGTTGCGATAGCTGAGTGGTGCTCAAGAAACGAAAGATCTGCGGTTCGATCCCACCATAAGAAAACGAAAGACTTTGCAGTACAAAAATAAAATAAGCAAATACGATTACTTTATGTGATGGACATGAAACAGCCATTGTATGTACCCCAGCCAAGTAAGTCTTGAATTTTACTTTTAAAATTTTACATTTTTTAAAGAAGACAAGAACTTCTTTAAAAAATGTTGAACACTGAAATTTTTAACCGAAAACTATTTTTCTCTATTTTGAGGAAGTAAAATCGAACTCGACGCTGATAAAATTATTAACTATTGAAAAGATATACATAGTATTCTTTTGGAGGATATATTATTAAGATAGCTTTTTTTTAGAGAACTGTTTTGAAAATTTCTTTTAAAGATGCTTTTTATTTTCTGTTTCAAAATTAACAACGTAATTTTATTTTACGACTGCAAATATGAAAATTGATAACAAATAAATTAATGCTGGAGTGATTGAAAAAATGGCCTCTCTGCGCTGAAGCAAGTAACACTTTTCTTGTTACAGAAATCGGCTTGGCTCCATATACAACAAGTACACAAAGTAAAATAATTTAACATATTCCCTGCATTTAATCGCAACATTTTTATGGTTTGCTGCTGTTCTTATTTCTCTTCGCATTTGAACATTAAACCAGCAGCGCCATCATCATGTTTTTCCAGCAGCAGCAGCAGCAGCAGCAGCAGCAGCAGCAGCAATTTAATCCACATCGTCGTGATCGTCATCAACGCCACTATCAATGGAACTCCACCCATATGATGCTGAAGAATGAAGAAAACCATACAGCACATAAGCAGCCACTTTCAGAAGTGCCTGAGTTTCGTTTTTTGTGTTTTTTTGAATTTATTTATAAATTTCATTTGCATCTCTTGAAGAAAAAAAAAACATTTAGTTCATGAAATATTTAGTTGTAGAGAGACGTGCTGTATCTAGATTGTGGTAAGTTTGAAGTATATTTTTTTCTACTTGTTTTTCATTTGAAAAGAAATTTGCATATTACAGATATTTTAAAAGTCTTTTAGCGTTTTTTGTACTTTTAAAGTTTTTCTGCAACTAAATCTAAATTGAAATCATGTAGAGAATGGTTGTTGTTTTTCTTATTTTTTTATTAATCATTCATTTAATTAAATAAAGACTAATTGGGTTAAGTTACGCGTAGTTGAGAATATACGTTAAGAAATGAGAAGAGAAGATGCAAATTTCGAATTCAGAAATCAAAGATAAAACAGCAATAAAAACAACGGTGGTCTAACGAATGGCAATAAAAATGTATGGTTGGTTTTTGAGCAGCATTGAAAGCAACAAAAAAAAAAAAGGATTGGAAAAAAATGCAAACTAAAACAGTGCAATTGAGAATTTCATCACAGTTAAAAAGTAGCACATAGTCAATTTGAATTCATGCTGCACAAGGATACGCCTGATCTGCATAAATCCTTGATGAAGGGAAACACAGCTTTGCTCTATTGCAGAAGCAGTAAATCCTACTAAAAATTTAATAAACGATAGTTTTTAAGTTTAAAGTCAATTTAATTACTGATAAGATAGTGGAGGCTAAATCCAATTAGTTTGTAATTCCATATATAAAGGATGTTTTTTTTTTCGATGTATAGAACTTTAAGTTGCTATACAACAACGATGACTTATTCGATTGACATGAATTTTATTTATCCGAAAGATAATCTTGTGGCATTACATTTTAAATATGATTTCTGGCCTACTATATGGACTATATAGTATAAACAACGATGGCTTATTCGATTGACATGAATTTTATTAATTCAGGTCCAAAAATGAACCTTTTCAAAAATACAACAAAAATTTTTTTGAAAAGGTTCATTTCCGATTTCTGTAATTAATTATTTATTTGCTTTAAGAGCCAATTGAAATGTATTAATTCAGGTCCAAAAATGAACCTTTTCAAAAATACAACAAACATTTTTTTGAAAAGGTTCATTTTTGGACCTGAATTAATACATTTCAATTGGCTCTTAAAGCAAATAAATAATTAAGTTTATATTTGGACATGAATTCTATTTATCCGAAAGATAATCTTGTGGTATTAAATTTCAAATAAAATTTCTGGCCTATATCCGCGCCACGGCTGGCGCGGATATAGGCCAATCTGGACGTCCAATTTTCGATGACTTTTTCCAACATTTGTGGCCGTATAGCGGCAATAACACGGCGAATGTTGTCTTCCAAATGGTCAAGCCACACAGATGTTTGCATAGCCCCACAGAAAGTAGTCTAGCGGTGTTAAAACACAAGATCTTGGAGGCCAATTCACAGGTCCAAAACGTGAGATTAGGCGCTCGCCAAATGTGATTTTCAATAAATCGATTCTGGCACGAGCTGTGTTATATGTTGCGCTGTCTTGTTGAAACAACATCTCCTGGACATCATTGTTATTCAATTCAGGAATGAAAAAGTTAGTAATCATGGCTCTGTACCGATCACCATTGACTGTAACGTTCTGGCCATCATCGTTTTTGCAGAAGTACGGACCAATGATACCACCAGCCCATAAAGTGCACCAACAGTCAGTTTTTCTGGATGTAACGTTATATCGACATACACTTGAGGATTAGCTTCACTCCAAATGCGGCAGTTTTGTTTGTTGACGCAGCCATTCATTCAACCAGAAGTGCGCTTCATCGCTAAACAAAATTCGCTTCTGAAAATCGGGAACAACGGCAATCTCGTTTTGCACTAATTGCAGTCTATTCATGATGAATTGCCAAACCAAACTATGAATAAATCACTTGACAGCTGTTAAATCGGTCGTCATCTTGAACCGTAATGCCAACTTAAAGTTCTGTACTTCGAAAAAAGAACACCCTTTACTTGACTCTGGCCATTTTAATTTTCTTGTTGTGAATAGAGTAAGAGTTTTGTATTATTTTAGGTCTAAAAATAGACCTCATTAATGTTTGCTGTCTTTTTCAGTCGTCTATATGCCAATGCCATTTCCTTGATGCTAATCAACACAGAAAAAAATAACACCAAATTCGGAGTGACAAAGCTAGTTGTTAATTTAAAAAACAAATACAACAAACAAAATATTAAATATGACAACGATTTTCTTTAATATGACAAATTGAATCCTTTTTTTTTAATAAAATCACTTAACAGCACATTTTGTCAGATTTTTCACATTTTTCTTTATTAACTGAATTGTTGACCAGAATTTTCAGAAGTTTCAACAAAAAATTTTTTAATATGATTAAATATTTTTTTAATGTTATAAAAATAATATTGACAAACTTTTACAATTAAACTTTTTGCTGAATTTATAGTCAGTTCAACAATGAACATTGTTAATATTTGAAACAACATATTTTTGCTTTAATTAAACATTTCAACAAAATATATTGTTGAAAATATTAGGCATTTTCTTGTACACATATTCGTATGCCACCAAACAGCATACAATTATGTTTGATGTTGTTGTTAATGTCTAGTTCAAACGGTAAATTTTGAAAATGTGTAAAGCAATCATGAAAAGTTGATTTATATCTTTTTTTAATGCACAGTATCCAAAATTTATTTTGTTTTGTAAAAATATTCCTTTTTACTATTTGTTCAATAAATAAAATAGTTTTTACTTATTAAAAATATGGTCAACTCATCTGATAAGATTTTTCCCATAGCATAATTTCATTAACTGTCGATAAATTGAAGTTTTCAGTATTAATTTCATAACTTAAATTACAGAATGAGAATCAGAAATGTTCAAACAAACCTTTAACAGCAAACATTTCTTTTTTTGTTTTGCAACACTTCTACTTTTCTTTGCTGTGTTAAAGGTTTGTTTGAACATTTCTGATTCTCATTTTGTTCATGGGAATTATGGAATAAGTGGTTAAGTTTCAAACAAACTTTTAAGAATTTTTCAAGTCTACTGATGAGTTGATTAGCACCAACAAAATGTCGTCGGCATATAGACGGCTGAGAAATGCAGCAAATATTTTCTGAAAAGGTTCATTTTTGGACCTGAATTAATACATTTCAATTGGCTCTTAAAGCAAATAAATAATTGGGTTCGTTTTATGTATTCTTTATTTTTCAAATAAATAATTATATGAAAAGTTTTTAAAATTTATTGATTTTTCAATTTAACGACTTCCTCAAAAATATAAATAATAACTACTATTTTCTTCTTTTAAAAGGAGACAAAAAAACAAATTTAAAAATTTTATTAAATTTATGAAAATGTTGTATTTGATTTATTTTCTCTCTAAATAAAAACATTAAAATACTACACAAACGACTTTTTTCCAATAAGGGAATACATGTCTATGTATGTACATATATATGTATGTATGTAAATGGAAAGTAACAATTAGTTTTGTCACATTTCAAATTGTGAATGACAAAACTTTTTGTCAAATTTTTTATTAAAATAAAACAAAAAATTTAGTTAATATAACAATCATGCATTGTTGCTTTTTTAATAATGATTAACAACGAATTTTGTCAATCATAAGAAGAAAATTAACATTCCTTATTGACAACGAAGTTAGTTACAAAAAAAAAAATATTTTAACAACAAAAATTGCTAAAAATATTTCCGGTGTCTGACAAAAAAATTATTAAAAATGTCAAAAAGTTTTGTTAAATAAAATTCAGTTTCTTTTTAACAACATTACAAACCTTTCATGTTTGTATTTACAAAAACCGTTGTAGGTGCTGTTTTAAGCAAATTTTTGCTTGTATTTACACAAACGGTGTTTGTATTTACAAACTATTTTTTTCTGTGAACTCATCCGTAGACTCGAAAAATCTTAAAGAATGTTTGAACCCCAGCTATTTATTGAAAAATTGCCATGAACAAAATGAGAGTCTGAAATGTTCAAACAAGCTTTTAATACAGAAAAGATTTTTTAAAACATCCTTTTAAGATTTTTCGAGTCTGCTGATGAGTTGATTAGCCTCAATGAAATGTCAACGGCATATAGACAGCTGAAAAACATAGAAAACATTAATAAGATATATTTTTAGACGTAAAATAAAATATTTTAATGGACTCTCAAAGCAAATAAATAGTTAAGTAAATGCTTTGCTAATCGACAGTTTTAACTCGCAAAGATTTTTGGGGCATAAGCAGAGTTTTTGGAGTTTAGTTAGAACACTGAACAAAATTTAATGGTTACTAAAACATGATTGCTGAAATTCTCCACTCGCGAAATTTCTGGCTACCAGGCAGGCAACAACTGAAGTTTACCCCCCATTTACACATGCCAGTAACTTGTTGCAAGTTGTGTGTATATATTAGCTACCAATACACTGACACAGACCATAAAAGCTGCTGCTACTTGCTTGATTGTTTACACAGGCAAGTGGAAGCTCATTTTTAAAATGTCCTCAAAGAAAATGGTGTTAAAAAAATTGCTTTATTTTACAAAATAAAAGAATTAAATGAGATTAGTAATAATAAAATAATTATGCTGAAAGAAACCACAAAATCACTGTTCCATTTTTTATATTTAAAAATCATTATTTTTTACTTTTTTTTGTGTATTGTTTGTTCTGTTTTTGTCCGTCTCCATGACCTTTCAATGTCTGGGTTGCCAAAGTATTGTGAAATGAACTACTATGTGGAAGCAAATTATTCGTATAGCTTTTTAATAATATAAATAGTAAATTTATATTACAAATCGATAAAGGCCAGATTTTAATGTAAGTAAGTAAGTAATGTATTAAAAATCATTTCTTTGAAAGTTGTCTATTAAAATTAAAGTATAATCTTGATACGGTAACACTGTTTTTGCTTTTTGTCATTTTATCGACATGCAAGTAAAAAAAAATTACTGCCCAATAAGCACAAATTTTTTGTGAATTCCAATGTTAAAATTCCAGTGTGAATCCAAACTTGAATTACATTTAAAATACATCCTCTTGCCAGTCCGTTTGAAGTTTGTTAAAAAAACAACAACAAATTTTATTGAAGTATATATTATTTATGGCACAGAGTTGATGCAAAATCATTGGCGGCGGTGATAATGATGATTTTATAATAAAATTTTCAGAGAAATTTTTCGATTCTACTTGCATCACACTGTTATTCAAGGCTGGAATTACACTGTAAAAGTACTGTTTTGTTCGTCTGTAATTCAATGGTTAATTTTGCTGGATTCGCTATTGAATTCAACAGTCTTTCAACTGTAATTCAACACTGGAAATTGGAAATTGTGACTGCATTTCAAATGTAATTCCACTTGAATTCCAGCCAAAATGCTTGTTGGATGGCAATCAAAATATCTTGCAAGTGAGCTCGCAACTTGCAGAAGTATGACTGTATTAGTAAAAAAAATATCAATATATTGAGCTACTTGCACTTGCGTGTGTAAATGGGGAATTCGATTTGCATTACCATTTCCATACCTGTATTATTTTATGTCGCTGCGTTGCTATTTTCAGTTCGACTGCCCTCCATAATACAGTCATTAATGTTCTAAATTATTTTATACAATTTTAAAATCTATACAACTTAAAAGCATTTGTGAAAATCCCTTCTCATAGTTTATTACAAAACCTATTTACTGAAATTGTTCGCATTGCATCACCTGCATTTTAGAATAAATTCCTTAAAAATTACTTATATTTCTTGCCTTTGCTGTTTTACATTTGACAGTTAATTTAAATGCTGTGTGGCAATAACCTTTTACTATTTATCTGTCCGTTTTCGCCTTTTTTTTGTTAATTGTTGCCTACAACGCCCCATTTTCTCACTCGTTTAACTCAAGTTGTTGGTTGTGGCATAAATTAAAACAAAACAAAAAAAGTTAATTTAATGTATTAATTAGCAAACCAGCTCTATTTTTGTTAGTTAATTATGAAAACAACTTAAATTGTTTTTCTACTTTTTTTTCGCTCAAATTTAATTAACTTTTTCGCCTTTTGTTGTTGTCTGCCTTGCCATCCATTCCATCCCAAGCACATTTTAGTATTTCTGCTCACGGTTATAGGTTTCTAGCTTAGAAACGTGTCTTGCATTTTCAAGAATAACATTTTTATATTGATGCACAATTTATGATAGTAGAGCACTGCGAATTGTTAGCATTTGCTGTTTCTATGAGGTTGCAGGCAGCAACACCAATTCTGTTTGCTGATCTTATTGTTGCAACGTTATGAATTTCTGTTCTCGTTTTTGTTATTGTTGCGGTTTTCCATTAAGTTTTAGTGCTAAAGGTTTCAATAGAATTGTTTTCTATTGTAGTTTGGTTTTCACTTTAAAAAACGTTCTTGCAATTTTATAGAGCTTTCTTTTTTTTTTTTTTTTGCCAGTTGTGTAGCCTTTTTAATTTCTGGCCAAGTGTCAAATTGGAAAAATTAAAAGGTTCACTTCTTTTTTTTTTATTAAGAAAAAAATATATTGTCAAAAGATTGATGCTGTTTTTATTTTAGAAAATGTCACATTAAAAATGGAATTTATTTTGTTGTAACTGCCACACATTTTTACTGGTACGTTTTGAAACTTATTGGTATAAACAGTAGTTTAAATACGAGTTGGGATCAAAAAAAAAAATTTTTTTTCTGGTTGAATCAGTAATGAAATGCCAGTTCAGGGGGCAAAATGAAGCTGTGGGATGACTCTCTCAACCGCGATTGCGAACCGCAGTAATCAAGCGGGGATTAGTGCTTGGCCATATGTGCAAGAAAATACTCATTAACGCGGTCTAATAAATATTCGTCGCTTATTGTTATTGCCTTTTAAGGCTAAACGATGTAGATTTTTCCGCTTATACCCCAAAAAAATTGTGGCCATCACCTTATTGGCCGACTTGGCCTTTTTCGGAGTAGGTTTACCCGGAGCAACCCATTGTTTAGACTACTGTTTGGCCTTCGTAGTGGATCCATGTTTCATCTGCAGTTGCAAAACGCCTCAAAAATTCATTCGGATTGCGCTTAAACAATACCGAACAAACTTTCAAGTTGTCACACGTTTACAGTCAGTTGGGAGCAAACGCGGCACCCATCGTAAAGACAACATTCTTAAGTATAGTTTCATTTTCGAGACGTCCCACTATGGACCAAACAGGAGTCAAATGTATGACCAACCCACAATAAGTTTTTCTCCTATACAAAAAAATAAAATAATTTAAAAAGTCATTAATTCAGGTCCAACAATGAACCTTTTCAAAAAGTTTACTGTCGTTTTCAGTTGAAAAATTATAATTAATATATTTCAATTGCCTCTTAAAGCAAATAAATAATTTCATAATTTAAAGTCAGACAAATCGAAAATGTTTTACTGAAATTTTAATTTTATTGAACTATAATATTTTACATATGTACTACATTTATATTAAATTACTTTTTCAGGCTCAAGTTCAAATCTTGGTTTGTCACTTTTAAATCAATATTAATTAAGTAAAGAAAAGTAACACCTCCAAAGTTCATAGGGTGCTGATGAAGGGTGTTTGCTACCCAGAAACAGCCGGTTGCACTTATGCTGTGTGTTTGTTGTTTATTTAGCTTTTGTTTTAGATTATTTTTGCTCGATAGTTAAATCGATATCGAATGCGACGATTTGGCCCCTGCGAAAAGATCACTGCTTTGGTTAATGTTGGTAAAGTATATACAGTAGACTCGCGAAAACGTGAACATCCAGTTACGTGAACATTTTTATTTTAACATTGACTACTCTAAAACGTGAACAAGTGATGATGGCTCTACAATGTGAACTTTTTTTCTAATGATTTTCTATTTTCTTAAGTCAGTTCTGTAGTTTTTATAAATTCTGGGAATAGCGGTATTTTAATTTATTTACAGCTTGGTGACAAAAACATCTTTTTTTAGCACACAGTTTTTATGGGATGATTGTGGTGGTCACATCTCTACGCGTTTGAGTATAAATAAAGAGTACATAGAAACAAGTGAATTTAAACTCAGTTTCAAAGAAAAATGTCTGCCAAGAAACCAAAAGTTTTAACTCTTCAAGAAAATGTGATATTATTGAACATTTAAGGAAAAGTGCATCAGTAACGGGGTTGTCAAAAATGTACAATATAGATATAGTACAGTGTAAATTTAATTGATTGCTAAGTCGGAACAAATTTTCCACTTTTTCATAGCTTTACATCACACCCTCGGTAAAAATTAGTTCACGTTTTCGCGAGTCTACTGTAAATAGAAAATAAAATTGCGTGAGCTTTGGTTGCAGAGTGGTTAAAGCGGCTGTGCCAAAATTGTGAAATTTGACACGTCCAAAGTTCATAGGGTGCTGATGAAGGGTGTTTGTTACCCAGAAACAGCCGGCTGTATTGTAATACATTTATATTAAATTACTTTTTATATTAATTTTAATTTTCTTTACTTAATGAAAATTTATTAATTTTTGTTTTTTTTTTTTTTTGATATGTTGTTCCTCATGCCAAAAGCTATAGAATGATCGATAGCACGATATCGATTGCTAAATTGTTTGACTCTAATATACATATGTATATACATATATACTTATGGTTTATATTTTTTTAATTGAGCATACCACTGTGCGACAATGCTATTGCAAGTTTGTATGTGTTTGAAATGTGCTGAACCTTTTCAACAATTATCGCTGGTATTTGTTGTTCTTTGTTTTTTGTATGTAGACACCTTGAGGTTATTTTTTTGATCTTGATGGAAAAGAAAGAAAATTTGTTTTCCATTTTTGTATTTATGTACTTTTATTTTATTATTTTTTTTAGTAACATTTTTACTGACAAAGTCCCTGGCCGTCTGGGGGTTTTGTTTTCCTGGTGTGTATCGTTACCATTTATAAAGTAACACACGTTTTTGACCGTTTTGTTTGCCATCGATTTTTATTAAAACATTTTTCTTTCCTTTGGTCACAACTGCCACTACGCGTTGCAACAATATATGCATACATAGACTTGCAACTACTGTTGTTGGTGGCTAAATATTTGGTTTTGGCTTAAAGATAAACTTTGGGGTTTTTTTTCGGTTGTACTATTGCAAAAATTTGTTTTGCTGCCTAAAGAGAGTCAACCAAATTTGGTTTAAGCTGACTTCTCAAATAGACTGTTTTTTTTTTCATTTTCTTTGTTTCTCCTTATCTTTACCAGCAAAAAAAAAAAAAAAGAAAAAAGAAAAAAACACACGTAGACAAAAGAAAAAACTGAAAGGAAATCTTAAGTATAAGACAAAGTATTTTTTCGGTTTTTGTCCGTTTTTGCCTTCGATGCAGTTGGTTTAAGGTCTATTGATTTTTTAAGGTCATTTAACATTTTGTTGCCATAAAAAAGATGCGTTTTCCTGATTACTTGGTTAATAAATTTTGCAAGCAGCCACTAGAGTTTTCTCTTAAAAACTAACTTGCTGCAAAATAAACAGTATTATTGCACTCATTTTTTTTTTTTCTAAAAACATATAAAATATTAGACATTCAAGTACAAATTGATAAATTGGGCTGGGTGGAAATGGAAAAGGAATTTACATAATTTGCCAATTTAGTTTGGTATTTGTAAAAAAAAATATATATAAAAAAATACAAAGACAATAAGAAAATTTCAGAGATATTTCCAAGATGTGTAGCAATAATAATGAAAAAAAAAAAACACAACTAAAACGAAGGTGATTCAAACTATCAGCATTTTCCTCTTGCTGGAAATATTTATGGCGCATAAACTATTTATTACAAAATAGTTCAAAACTAATGAATAATTATTGTAATAAATTTAATTAAATAATCTACAAAAAAGCAGCTAAAGTAAGTCAAAAATAATTTTTTGCTGCATTTGTAGACCAGCTACGAGCTCAAATGATTGCTTCAATTTACTTTAATGGCAAAATAAAAAATTATTTAACTGAAGAATATCCGCAAATAAAAGTAGTAAATTAAAGGAGACCTAAAGCTCGAAAAAATTAAATAATAGCAAAACAAAATTAGCAAATAGTAAGAAGTTACATTGTGCTTTAGCTTGGAACAAATAGCTGTTTCGAAGCCGCTGCGCTTCTCCTCAGCAGCCTTTTTGGTCATAAATTTCTTACTTTCTGTTGTATACTTCGCACCTTTGATTCGCAGCAATCGGGGTACTGATGATAACCGCTGTGGACGTGCAGCAGCCAATAAGTCTTCAACTTTACTTTTCTTGTCTTCTTTAATTTAGATTCTTATATTTAGATTAGTACAATTTTATCCCTAAAATTTTTCCCTCAATTCTGAGGACGCGAAATCAAGCTGAAAGCCTGACAAAATAATCATAATAATGTAAAGCATAAAGTTCTTTGCGCGATGAAACGCTTACGTAGGAATATATCTAGAGCCGACATATGCATCCTCTGTAATAGTGAAACAGCTATAAAAGCGCTAACATCTTACTCATTTCATTCAACACTAGTTTGGCAACGTTACAAACTTCTTCAGGCTCTATCTTTGAGCGACAGTTTAATTCTCATGATATGATACCGGGCCACCAAGGCCATGAAGGCAACCAAAAGGCGGACTGTTTAGCAAAAGAGGCGCGGTAAGATCTTTTATAGGTCCTGAACCCTACTGTGGAGCTAACAGCAGATTTAAGGACAGCATTCTACGGCAATAGAAGAAGGAAAGTCTTGCTGACTACTATAGAGCTCGAAAGGACAAGCGGCTGACAAAAAGGCTGCTACAAGCCGACAGAGTGACGACTCACTGAATTGTGAGATTCGCAGAAAGGATATTAGATCATATAAAGGACTAATAACGAAGGGCACGTAAGCTAAATCACGGTCGCAAGACATTGAAATTGGTAAGGAAAGGGCGGAACATATAATTTGCGAATGTGCCGCTGCGTATAGACGCAGAACCACATACCTTGGGCTAAATTCTGGCACTCGTGATTGAACGATTTCGTTAAAGAATGCTGTGTGTTTGTTGCTCATTTTGTTTTTGCTCTACATTATTTTTATTATCGAGTACATTCGATCACGAATGCCAGAATCCGGCCCCTGGTCACCGGGTTGTTGGATTCCAGGGACCGCGCAGTAACATCACACCAACGAGATTTGTGAAAAAGTCTAGGACCATAGGCTGCACAAAAACATCGTTTGGGTCGGGCAGCGCAATTGAAGACACTTATTTTGTCCACGTCTTGCGACATACACTTAAGCCAGTATGGGCTTATTGTGGGTTTTATGGATTTAACCATGAACACTTTGACCCATAGGCCTATAGAAACTCTGTGTCATTCACAAAGTTCCTTAATTTGCTTCAGCATATGTCGCGTAAATGGGTTATAAGTGGTAAGGTGTCGCTCCCAACATATCGGCACCGTATTAGTGAGAGGGCGGGCAGTTGGCATAAATTGTGCTCTAATGTCTTGTTCGCCTCCCCATTCATTTCCTCTCAATATTCTTACGCGGTTAAGATGCCCCAGTAGTTGAGAGTGACCTGTCATAACTCCCATTATTCTACATAATTCGGGCTTGCTAAGTCTTAGCAGTCCCCCTGTTTTTTCCGCCATAGAATTCTTGTATTGATTTTCACAGTTTTGTTATTGCAGAGAGTTAAATGGGCTCTATGCTCAGATTTAATTGCATCTTAAGGTTTCGCGCATTTTAAGCTTATAGTAATTAACTCTCTTGCTCGTGAAGCAAGTGGCTCTCTCATTTCCAGTTATTCCCGCATGCCCTGTCACCCATATGATACGCAGTTCACCAGGAGTTAATAGCATTTTTGCAATCCCAAACTGTTTGTGGATTTATCCGCTCTGCTGAGATCGTTCTAAAGGCCATTTAACTATCCCTGACTATATTCACAGGTAGCAATGGGGAGGCCATTTCATTGAGCTCCCTAGTCCACTCTGTAATTGCTTGCATTTTAGCCTAAAGAAAATAAAAAAAAATAACATAATATAAAATCATAAAGTTCAACTACAGAGTTGATTTATTGTTCAAACGTCGCTGGGAACAGTGCAAACATTTGAGAGCTTTGTCATCACTGACCCAATAGTAAGAAGCACAAATAACCAATTGAAAATCAATTGGATGTTGGTAAGGGAATGCTAAATATATTCCAATCAATGGAAAATATTGTGATAACATTGGAAATTGATCGGTAGCTTAAATATAGACTGCCAGTAACGAAGGGCTCAGGTAATAGGATGGCTGAAAGCTGCTGCTCAAAAACCGTATGCAAGTAGTCATGATCTGGGTTCGCAGCAATGAGGCTGTTGAGCGTCATGATGGTGGTGAAACAGCCATGGTATGTACCCCAGCTAATAAGTCTTCAGCTTTACTTTTCTTGTCTTCTCTAAAATAAAAATACTTTTAACAAAGCCTTAAAGTTCACCATTTTAAATCTGAGCAATTTAATAAAACTGCTTTACTTAACACTCTTTTGCAAAAGTATTGCCAACCACTTGAGACTGGCGGGTTGATTGTTGCCGTATTTTAATCATATGCTATTATTCAAATAAAATTGAGCAGTTGCCTTTTTTCGTCTACTTGTTTTGAATTTTTTTCTTTCACCAACTGAGTGTGCTTTTTAGTTTTCTCCTCATTTTTTTTTTGTCTAGCAGACTAATTGAATAAATTTCCTAAATAAAATGTTTGAGTAGCTTGATATTTTCCTGTGTTTTTTTTTTTTTTTTTTTTTTTTTGATTTTGTTGCCTTGCATCACAAATTGACAAAGTCAACTTTGCAGTTGATACAAAATATTTAAATAAAGATTATAGCAACGATAAAAGAGAGATGAAAATAAATATAAATGTATAGCAAGCAAAATTCCATTAATTTACTTGAACATTTTTCCAACGCAAAAAGGAAAAATTGATCAGTTTATTATTTTTCCATCGTTCGCAATTCGCATTAAACTAATCTTATTACATTTACGTTTATTACAAAAATTGAATACTTAGCCAATTATTTAACGCAAAGCAGGAGATATTGGATTTAAACATTCAAGACAATGTACCTGAAAAGAGATGAGAAAAATAAATTAAATCAATGAAAGTTTTGTAAAATATTTATAGGGAAGATTTTCAAAATACAGATATTTCCGCTTAATTGAGCCCCGCTTAATTGAGTTTCTCGCTTTATTGTTTAATTGAGTTCCGTTTAATTGCATCGCCCGCTTAATTGTTTCACAAATTAAGACCGCATTGCGAAAAACAAGAGCACATGTTTCGCTTAAGAAATGAGTTTTATTTTCCATCTACGCATGGCTGTTTCGCTTTATTACACATATTGCTCAATTAAGCGATTTTCGTTTGTGTCGGCGATTCAATTAACGGAGTATTGCTTAAATGAGTTCCCGTTTAATTGCGTCAAAAATCGTGTAGTTTTAGAAACTCAATTAAGCGGAAATAACTGTACACAGTTACTAAATTTATAATCTCTCCTTCGTTCATGAGAAAAAAAATTTAAAGCTTCTTATTGCAAACATTTTCGAATCAAAATATTTAATTTTTACTCAAATATGAATTTAATTATTTATTTGCTTTAAGAGCCAAATTGAAATGTATTAATTTAGTTCCAAAAATGAAGCTTTTTAAAAAATATTTGCTGTCTTTTTCAGCTGTCTATATGCCGACGACATTTCGTTAGTTGCAAAGAAAAGTGAAAGAGTTGCAAAAACGAAAAGAATTGTTTGCTGTGTTAAAGGTTTGTTTGAACATTTCTGATTCTCATTTTGTTCATGGGAATTATGGAATAAGTAGTAAAGTTTCAAACAAACTTTTAAGAATTTTTCAAGTCTACTGATGAGTTGATTAGCACCAACGAAATGTCGTCGGCATATAGACAGCTGAAAAAGACAGCAAATATTTTTTAAAAAGGTTCATTTTGGACCCAAATTAATATATTTAATTTTTACTTTGATGAAGTGCAAAAACTACAATATTTCAATATGTTTCTATACAATTTATATTTAAGATTTATCAATAGTGTTGACAAAACTTTTAAGCAGGATAAATTTATTGAGAATACATTTTCATCCAGCATATCCCATCCTAAAGAGTTCAATCAAGTTATTATTATTGTTAATGACCTTTGTTTAATTTGCATTAAAATATCAAAAGTAAGTAAAACAAAGTATCGTATATAAAACGGACATTAAAAGGAATTACAAGTCGCCAGGGCTTTTATTTAATAAAAAGCAGAAAGCAAAAAAAAAAAAACATGTGTTAACACATGTGTAGATGTTACACATGGAGCTTATTGATAGCGCATAACCATATGCACACACACACACACACACACACACGCTATCAGAGAAAGACAAGGACTTTAGCTGGAGTTAAAAAGTTGTAGTGGATGTGTTTTGGTTTGCCGACTTAAAAGCTTAAAGTATGTATTTTGAAGGCATTTAAGTAAATATTGTATTTACAATAATGCTTATATACATGTACATATGTCCCAATTGGCCAAACTGCCCTTGACGACATCATTGTCCAGGATTTGTGCACAGTATGCTCGCTATTACTTGGAATTTGTAGCAGATGATGTCGCGGAAAATATCATGAATGCTCAACATTGTCTAAGGTACAACCATGTACTGTCTTGTAGGTTGTCCTCTGCAAGGACATTATTAAAATTTCAAAATAGAAATTTTATTTATGTGAAATAATCACTTTATATTTTGTGAACAAACACTTTCAAATTTTGTGGGTAAGCACAAAACATATGTGTCCTCTCGTACACATATGTACGACTACATGAGCGACATTATCATGTAAGCTTTATTGTATCAAAGTTCTCCCACAACAACATAGCCGACATTGTCTTACAGGGTGTCCGCTAGCAACGTAATTGAACGACTAAGCTGGCCTGCGCCAAACTGTATCTACGCGTAACTGTCTTGGAGGGTATCTTCAACACATGTGTACGACCATATGAGCGCCAATGTCGTGTAAGCACTCTTCTAATGATGCATTATGAAACACAACTCAAGCGAATATGACTTTATTGCAAGAGACATTTCCCGGCCGCGTAATTTCTCTTCGTGGCGATATCAACTGGCCACCAAGATCAAGCAATTGGGCACCATTTTTGACTTTTCTTTGTTTGGCTACGCGAAAGATCGTGTTTATGCAGATAAACCTTTAACTCTTGAACACTTAAAAACCAACATTCGTCAAGTTACGGCTGATATATCTGATACTGAGATATGTGTCAAAAAGTGATCGAAAATTACCTCAAAAGAATCAATGTTTGCAACACTTCGCGTGGTGGTCATGCAGTGTTTCACTTATTATGTCAAGGTTCAAACTTTATAATGTAAAAGAAATATCATGAAAAAATTTTTTTTTGTGTTTTATTTACGCTTACTTTTGAAACCACGAAATGGATAAGACATTTATTTGCAAAACTAATTGAGGAAGAAGTTCAGCTAACTATGCGTTTGGTTCCAAGTGTCCAAAATTGAGGTAAAAATTCTATTTGCAACATGCCTCCGAAATGTAATTGTTAACGCCTTAAAATTGTAATAAATTTTAAGGCGTTAACAGAGCTCTGTTAACAAATTTGGTTCGCCTCCAGGGTTTTAAATTTCGAAATTTATCTTCACACACACATTGTCCTCTATGTAAACGTTCTTTGTGTGTACAACACGCTGACCGACATCGTTTTTTTTTTTTTGTCTTACACTTGTGTAGTATTGTTGATTCATGTACATCAACATGGCCAACTGGGCAACTTACACACATGCATACATTTTGTTTTGTATTAGTATAAGTTGAGCATTTCCACACACACGTATACTATGGTAAGGATGCCTTAGCATTTGGCTGTTGCATATGTATATTTATACATGCATGTGTTTGTTCAACGGTCAATAAGTTGGTTTGGCTGTACACAGTGATGTTCACACATACACATTTAATGTTTGGTGTTGATTTTATTTTTAACAAAATTGTGCAAGTATTTTGTATTTGTTGGCATGATGTCATCCCTGCATGATGATGCTGGGCTTTTCGAAAACACATTTAATATGTCTAGCTTTGAATGGTTGAATATTGTTCAGTAAATGGTCGCAAAAAGGATTTGCTGACAGCAAAGGTTATATGGCTGTTTTAATTTCTACTTGACCAGGCAAACTGCCCTCTATGTATTATGATTGGAAGATATTAAATTAGCGAAGTTGTAGGTGTTAAATGTGAAAGTTTATTTAAGACAGTGGATAAAAAGAGAATAACGGCATTAATATTTATATTAAATAAAAATTTTAAATTTGGTTTTGGTCGAATCCTTTTTTATTTAAGACTAGCTGACCCGGTCCGCGTTGCTGGCCACCTTTTAATTTAAAATTTTTTTTTGTTGTTTTAGGTATTAGTTATTGTAGAGTATGTGTAAAAACATATCCTGTGAAAATTTCAGCTCTCTAGCTCTTATTGTTCAAAAGTTACAGCTAAGTTTTACTTTTCAATGTACAGGGTGTTTTCTTTAGCGTCGGGTTTTTGTTGCTTTTAGTGTTTGTTGCTGTAAAGCATGTGTAAAGAATTATACTGTGCAAATTTTAGCTCTCTAGCTCTTATCGTTCAAAAGTTACAGCTATATTTAACTTTTTAATGTACAGGGGTTCCTTTGCATTTTGCCACGCCCTTCCGCCCCCAGACCGAAAATCGAAATTCAGACTTGACAGTGTCACCCGCCAGAATATTTTGAAGAATATATATATATATATATATATATATATATATATATATATATATAGATAGATTTGAATTTTCTTGAGCTAAAGGCGCTCTTATATATATTTCTTACATTTCTTCGTATATTTTTGTTGATATTTCGCTCTCCTTCGGCCCTAAAGAAGTTAAAGAATTGTTTGTATGACAACGATTTTACGCCATGTCTGTCCGATCAGATTTGCTTTTTCGAAGTTGTTGACAAAACTATACTAGAGGGGCCGTTTTAGTAGCACTCGTTTACTGACGAGTTGGATAGCTTCAACAAAGTGTCGGCGTCATATAGACGGGAAACAATTAAAAAGGTCTATGTATATTTAAAACACTAGTAGTCATTCAAATATGAACTTAATTATTTATTTGCTTTAAGAGCCAATGTATTAATTTAGGTAAAAAAAAGGCCACTGATGAGTTGATTAGGACCAACGTAATATCGTCGGCATATAGATAGCTGAAAAAGACAGCAAATATGTTTTAAAAAGGTTCATTTTTGGACCTAAATTAATACAATAGTAGTCATACTTAAAAATTGTATTAGACAGTTAAAAGCTTTAACGGTCATTTTCACAATGTCTGATTAAGATTTAACGTTTACTTTAACGTCAACTTTAGTATGGCAATCTTGCCGTTAAGGTGCATGTTAATTTTTAATCGTACATTGTGAAAAGAGCCGTAAGGCTGGTTAAATTTTTTCCCTACATGTTGTGCAATAATATCGAATACGCCCTGTTAAAGTTTTGGCAATCATATGATGACTACAGTAGCCTCTTCAAAAATCTTATATTAAAACAGCTTGTCCATAGAATCTATAGTAATTATAGGAAATATTTTTTTTTACTTGTTACATAGTGTTATTAGAAAGAAAAAATAATTTTTTATTTGTATTCTGAACTCTTCTTGACTACCGCATACAAAAATTGTTAAAGGAAACCTGCGTTAAAGGAAACCTTAATAAGGAAGTTTACAAAGAATAATTGCCAGACATTTTATTTGCAATTTCATTTAATTCGACAAGCAACCATTTTTACTGCCCTGCCAACATGTCAATAAGAATTAGAAAATAAATTAAGACAAATTCATGGCAAGATACATATACATATGTATATAAGAAAAGAAGAGAAAAAAATTAATAAACCTCAGGAAACTCCTCACATTTACCCACAAAAATCTTAAAAGAAGGATTAAGTAAAACAGTCACAAAAGATGAGAAAAAAAAGGTTTTCAATTTTTGCAATTTAATGCAGTAAAATGGTGTTGGCTTCCGTCAAAAGCCACATGTGAGAAATTGCCTTTTTTTTTGCTGCAGGTTGTCACAAAATGAAAAGCATTAACCTGCAAAACATGCACACGTTCAGCGTTGCCCTTGTGGTACTCTAAAGTGTCAATTTGACTCTTTTATGATGTTTGTAATACTTTTTATTAGAATACTTTTTCCAAACATAGAAAAAATTATTTCAGACACAAACTTGGGGACATAAAAAGCTGAATTAACTGCAGGAGAATCAAACGCATATAAATTTTGTTACGTTTATTTTTATTGAAAACTAAACCAAATTTTTTCACATTTTGTTATTAAATGAAAATTTGTGTAAATTATGGCAAAACTGGTTCGTTAATCTACAGTTTCAAAAGTTATACGATTCTCATAAAATTTTGCACACTGCTTAAGCAGGTGTCGTTGGACTTAAGCTTAGTGTTTAAGCTAATTAATTTTTATTATACGAGTTTTTCTTTCATTACTATTTTTTGTATTAAATTTATCGGGATCAAGTTCCTCATATATTACCTTTGTGATTCATATTAATTAAACCAGACAAAAAAAAAACACGAAAGACCTTTAGCTAGATGAACAATTAGCTGTTTCGAAGCAGCCACACTTCTCATCACTACCCGTCCTTGAACTTAGAGGGTAATTTTTCTAAGGCCACACTCATGCCACTCATTCGCTCTCCTCCGGTTAGCATCACTATAAATATTTGTTTTTTGTAAAAATAAACCTCAGTATGCTTTTCAAGCTGGCCTTCTCTGAAATCACTCATTTTGTGCCACTTTTTGAAGCTTCCCAAAGGCAACACTGCAACCTTAGATTTGCTTCCTGCTGATCGTTTTTCACAACCGCCAGCAATGTGAAAAATACTTTATTTTGTGATTGGAAAGTGGAGTTGTGTGGAGAAAGCAGACAGTCAAGAATAAAATGTCTGGTTTTAAAATTATTAGTTTTTCTTTCCTTTTTTCACCAGGCACTTGCAGTTCGAAAGGAAACGGAAATTGTAGCGTCTTTTTTTTAGGGTTTTGATTTGGTGCGTGGTTTGTTTAGGGAGAGTGAAAGAGATTTATGTTGAATTTATGGCATGAAGAAGGGAAAGGAAAGTCGTTGTCATGGTGGGACAAAACACAACAAAAGAAAGGATTTATAACACGAAAAACACGAAGAAAAAATTTTAATTTTTCTTAAAATTTCGATATGAATTGGCATTACATCGGCAAAGTATTGCAGTTTTTGCTTCATTACTGGCTGCAAATATAGTCAGCAACAACAAATATGCAAAATATATTAAAACTAAATTAAAACAACAATTGGGCTTTCTTTAGAAGTGTTTTTTGTTACAAAATATTACAAAAATGTTTCCAGAACACAATAGTATTCATTGATAACGTTGAGAGTAGGATTATCATCAGCTATCAAATGCATCTGCGTTTTTACCGAGACGCTTGTGACGTGTACATTTTTTCCATCTTTTGCAGATTTCAGTATAAAATACTAACTTTAATTAATCAAAATATGCCAAAAAGATGGAGATAGAAAAAGGTGCGAGCTAGGACCATTCCACGTAGGAGCAACGAAGTTCATATGTGCACCGCGTTGTGCGCGTTCTATGCGTTGAGCTGTGCCACTTGTTTTACAGGTATAAATATATTTGATCCATGTAAAATGAAATTATTTTATTTTTGGGCATGTTAAATAAAATCTTTAATATGAATTTGAACTAAAATAACCTTTTCGGAGTTTCGGTCCAGGGAAATGGTAAGTCTCGAAAACCAGTGATAAATTAATACAAAAAGGGCCAACTACAAACATATTAGATGCAGCCAGTTGCCGTTGGCGTGATATGAAACGATCATTGGGTGGGAAATATGCATTGCAAGCAAAACAATACCTTGTCACCCTACCGTTGGTAATTCTGTGTAGTTGTGCAGACAGCTGTCATTTAGTTCAGGGTAGATATTTTTGGCATATAATTATGAAATGGCATGTATTTTTTTTATGCTTACGCAGAGATGAGTAAGGGTCAAAACACCACGCCACTGAGGGCAGAGCTAGCCTATAACGTTTCGTTTGTTTATTATGCCATGGACTCTAAATTTAATTTCTCGCTTTACTGGATGTTTTTTTTTTTTTTTTTTTTTTTTTTTTTTTTTTTTTTTTGCATGAAGCGCTCGACGTGTGCTGTGCAGCACCATCTTCAGCGCTTTATTTATTTGCAGTTCTAGCTGAGCGACAACGCACTGCAGTCTACCATACATTGCATCAAAATGATCATTTAAGAATGTCAATTGGACGCTATTTTGTTTGAAGAGATTTTTGGTTTTATTAATAAAAAATATATGAATTTCGTCAGGCTTTCAAAGGCTTTTTTTTTTTTTTAGCAAAAACTGTTGTCATTCAATCACAATTTACTGACAACCTGGCATAAGCTGTTTTAATAAAAAAAAAAAAATCATTTGGATGTGCTTGATTCATAATAAAAAAATATGTGTGTGTATAAAAGTCCATAAATAACATCTACTCAAGCCTCTGTTCCATTAAAAATGACATAAAATGCCACCCACTTTTGAAGAATTTCACACCTTATTTCTCCAGTCAAATCAATAAGAAATTTTATGTTCATTTTTTTCCGTTTGCAAACATTTGAAATTGACTTGGGAAACAAAATTTCGCAAACACAAAACACTGACATTAATTTATGAACATGTTAAAAAAAAAATCACTTAAAACCGACAAAATAAATAAAATGTCAAATCGTCAAAACAGTAAAACTTTTTCCAGCAAATGACTCAAAGGTGAAGAGAGAACGAAAAATGATGAATGTGATAAGGCCACAATAACGTGGAAAAATTTGCATAAACATTTTTAAATTTGTCTTTCGTTTTCAAATCAAGATCTGTTAAAAAGGAACAACGTGAATAATTGCTGAGAAATAAACATTGACCTCAACATGTTGGCAAATTAATTGTGAATGTCAATGTTCATGAACATCAAAAGAAACTCAAGTCGCTGACGTTCGAAGAAAAACTATTCCAGCAAACATTTAAATAGAAAAATTGTTAAGTCATGCCTGCTTATACATAATAATAAAAAAAAAAATTAATTTTCATATTTCCAGATTTTGCCAGTTATTTTAAGAGAAAAACAAAGTTTTAATAAACTGTCTGTTATAATGATCTATCATCATATCAGAAATAAAAAAATAAAAGAAATTGTTCAATAGATTTAATATATTAGACACGTTTGTGTCTTGCACCTTAGAGAAAATGTTAGCAACAATAATTTAACCCATTAAAAGACACCAACAACATTTGTTTAGTATGTCGGTGTCAATACAAAAAAAAAAAATCGGACGTCTCACAAAAAAAATTTTTTTTGTTCACTGCATCTTGAGCAGTTTCCATTTTTGTATGCGTTCAGATCCATCTTTTTACTGCGCAGAATGCCTTCAACGAAATCTGCTGTACGTTTCCAGCTCTCTTCACTTCTGAGCATTATTCTTACGAGGCTTTGGATCGTCAATGCAGGCTCTCTTCTGCACTAAAAGAATTTTGTTCATAAATCCAGCAAATTCTGACAATGATTCAATGAAAAATTCATTATTTTTCAACTAAGGTTGGGGTTCATTGAATCAATGAATTTAGATTCATTAAATTTAGATTAATGATCGTTTTGTTAAATATATGAATTTGCGTTATTAAGCTAATGAAGTGTTTCATTGGTTTAATGAAAAAAAAAAATCATTTAGTAAATGAAACAATACATTGAATATAGAAAATCGTTCATTGATTTAATAAAAATAGAACATTTTTATGACGTGTATAATTAGAGTTACACTTAATCTCAATAACGGATTTATAAAAAAAATGCCTTTTTATGTTGGATGCCACTTTTTACGTGTTACTCGCAGTAGACTTTAAAAACTTGGTGAAATATTAAAATATGTTACCAGATATGAAAATTTCTTTACAAATCAAATGAGAATTGAAAACTCAATGAACGAATACATACATGGAGTTTGTGAAATTATTCATTGATTTGATGGCATTTTTTCATAAATCCAATGCTGTTTTTTTTAACGAAATTATGAAAAATAATTAGTAGAGTTTAATGAAATTTATTTATTAGCTCTATGAAAATTCATTGCCGTAATGAACATTTATATAGGATTAATGAAAAATATTAATGATATAAATTCGTTGGAACTATGAACACAAATTCTTTCAGTGTGGTTCCGTTTTCACTAACATTTTCATGCTAATTGTGAAAGATTTTATTAAATTTGTAAGAAACACTTTTATATTTGAGCGCCTCGATAATTGAATCGTTAAAGTGGCCTACTAAGAGTTACAAGGTCGCAGGTTCGACCCCTGCTGAAGGCTCTGCGTGTTTCCGCAGATAAGCAAAAAGCTTCACAAATTTGTGTTTAAAAAAAATATTTTCTGTAACCAGGCGAAACTTTAGTTTTGTTTCATAATTCAGACGACATCGAAAGCAGGGGTTATACCTTGTTCATACATGCATTTCTAATTGAGATAATATTCAGTTTATTGACATAATATTCTTTGCGTTCATACATACAAATATTGCGCTAACTCAATTAGTATTTGACAGCTGGAAAAAAGTTGTTGTTTTTGTTTTGGTAGTAAGAAATATTTTCAAATAAGAAAAATGGAAGAAAAACTGCCTTTTATTAAAAAAAATTTTATTGTTGTACAATAAAAATATGGAACTTGTACAAGTAGTGCGTTCATGTTATGACTCCAAAGCGGCATTAATAAAAAGAAAGAGAAATAAAAATTTGGAAATGCTGCAATGTTTTTATTTGTATTGTGTTTATTTTTATTTTTTATTATTTTGTTTTGTTTGCTTTTGTTGACATTTATCTCGTCATTCATCTCACATTGTATACTTTTGCTTATTAAACACATCTTTTACAGTGTTGTGTTTCATCTTTTTCTCAATATTCAAAGCAATTTTGAGTTTATTAAGCAATAACTTTATTGACTTTTTGTATGGAATATTGAGCTCAATAATGGACTTTATTGCGATTATCTTAATAAAGGCGCATGTATGAATATGGTATTACACCCCAGTACAGCAAAATTTTTCTCCATAAAGACAACGCTACACCTTCATATCTATTTTTACACCTTCGGTTTGCTCAGAACGGATTAATGTTTTAAACAATTTTGTAGTATCATGTTTTCTTTGAATTTTTGCTCTTATTACTAAAACTTTTACAAGTTTTCGTCATGTTTTTATTTTGATTTTCCTAAAATTTCTTTTGATGATTTGCCATGAAGTTTGAACATTTCTAGTTAAAAGTGGCTGCAATTTCTTTGCTATGAATGATTTGCAAAAATGTTGAATGCGGCGGGTTTTCTCTTTCTCTTTCTCTCTCTCTCTCTCTCTCTTTCTTATTTGCGATGTACAGCATCGACTGGCAGTCATTCAGATCAATTTTAATTTACAAGTTTTCTTTTCTTTTTTCCTCTTTAAATATTGGAGTGTTATCATAACGCTAAAAAATATTGATTTATTGGAGATTTCACGCTTTAGGCGAATTGCAAGAAAAAGAAACACTTTCTGTTCATGGAGTTTGTGGCTAGTTTTCCTGGTAAATGAGATAACACAAGTAAAGTGTAGTTTTCATAAATAATTGATGGTGTATTAAATCAATCTTTACAGGAAAAACCCCAAAAATTAAACATGAATATCTTAATGGAGTGGGGTGTTTAAAAATATACATACATATATTTAGTATGTTATTTAAACACAATGGGCCACATTTATAGAAAACGAAAATTTATGCTTTAAGCAATTTTAACGCACTGCACTCAATCAATTTAAACTTTGATTTACTTTAGTTCCATATTCATTTCTTTGCAAAAGTGTGTAAGTTCTGAAACAAAGTGTATTCAATAAAGTAGATGCAAATCAATACATAGACATTGAGAAAATCGCCCAATTATTAGAAAATTGTAGAATAGAAAACAACATAAGAGGAAAAAAAAACTAGGGGCCAAATCGTTGCATTCGTCGTGATCGAACGAACTTTGTGTTTGTTGTTTATTTTGTTTTTGTTCTATATTATATTTACTCGATAGTTTATTCGATGTTGAATGCAACGATTTTGTCCCAGAGTGAAACGAATGCTTGAACTGTCTCAAGTAAAGGAAAACCATAACAAAACTTCAATCAAGCAAATAAAATGGAATCATTTACTAATTTTATACTTAAATTCGGGTGAAGAAATTTTAAAACGAGCGAAAAAAAATTAAATTGAATTCGCAAGCATAAGTTTTTTCTAATTTGAACAAAAAAAAAAAAAAAAAAACAGCGTTTACCATTATGATGGCAGATTAGAGAAGAAAAAAAACCAATCAGCTGTTGACCAGGCTGGGGGTTTTGAAAAATCAGAAAATAACTTTACTTTTTTTTGTCTCTTTTAAAAATGTTGATCACTCTAATTTTATCACAAAAAATCTTTCTTAATTTTGAGGAAGTAAAAATTGCATTAGAAAGTGCAATAAAATCATTAATAATTGTCTCCTTCCCTACAATTTTCATTAAATGAGAATTTGTTTGTTACTTACTTTCTGCGGACTTTTACACCTTCAATTAACTGTTTTCATTTATTTTTCCTTGTTAAAAACTTTGTTAGAGCACTTTATAATATTTTTTTTTTTTTTTTTAAATTTTAGTCAACTGCCAAATAAAGTTGTTCTTGTATATTTTTTGAAAAGTTTAAAATTGTTGTCCGCTTAAAGTTAATTATGAAAAAAAAGAACGCAAAACAAAACGAAATAAAATGTTGGCAAAGTTGACATGGTCAAGTAGCAAAACAATTTTCTTTATGGTCAGGCCAAACAAACAACAAAATAAAATAAACAAAATGTTGGTAAGCCGAACAACTTCTTTTTTTTTTTTTTTAATTAAAAACAAAAACGCCAAACAAAAACTCTGTAAAGAATAATTGAAAAAAAAACATAAATGAAAAAAAAAAACATTTTCATTAAGTGTTGTTGAAGCTGCCTCTATACCCATTTGCTAAAAAATTTAAACATACTATTAGCAAGCTGCTCATTTTTAAAATATGAAATTGTTCTGTGACTGCTGGCACTTACTAAAAATATTACAATGTAAAATTAACGTGAAAAAATGTAAAATTAAAAATCAAGTGAAATTTATACCAAAAATTTTTAATTAATTCTCTATTCAAATTGTTTGTTGCTGCAACAGGTTTGGCTGTGTGGGTAAGGCGGCCGATCAACATTCGCAAGGCTGTGGTTCGAGTCCCGTCAGAGTTAAACAAGAGTATTTGTGGTACAAAAATAAAATAAACGCCACAGAAAACAGAAATAATGTAGAATTACGATGAAATGAGATAAAAGAACAAAAAACAATATTAAATTTTATTAGTACTTTTATTGGGCTTGAGTTCGTTCTTTGCTTTCTCAAAATTTAGAAAGATTTTTTGTGATAAAATTGGAGTGATCAACATTTTTAAACAAGACAAGAGAAGTAAAGTTGAAGACATACATGGCTATTTCACGACCGAATTTATTGCTAGATTCTGCGTGAGGAAATTAATATTCTACCAGCCTGAAGTGCTTCCAGCATGATTATGCATGCATGATATGATCACTTTAACAAAAATTAATAATCGAACTTTATGATTTACAATTATTAATTACTTTAAGGGACTTTAGTTCGATTTTAATTCCTAAAAATTGAGAAAGATTTTTTTGATAGTAAACATTTTTACCTACGTGTTTTGTTCCACTTCTGGTTTAGCTTATAAGGCATAATATCTTTCATAATTAAAACAAAGTTTTAACTACTGTTGTACCCGACGTTTCGTCGATTTTTTGTCGATTTTTTCAAGGGTTTTTATATTTTATGGCATAAGAGATTAATTAAAACATTGAAAAATACAACATGAAAAATTAAAACGTTACAAAAATATAAAATACAATAAACATTTTAATGCAGGACTTGTACACTTTTAACTAATATCAGTTTTGTTTACCATTTTTTTACTTCTGAGGAAGTAAAATCGAACTACAGTCTTATGAAGCAATTAACAATGGAAAAAAATATTATATTATTATGCCAGAAAGAAAACAACATACTCCGGAAAACTTATTATGCCAGATTAAAAAAAACACCATACTACTTACTGAAGATGTTAGAAAACAGCGAACGAAATTTGTTTTTATATTCTTTATAGTTTAAAACAAATGTTTGACCATTCGGAAGATTAGCCCCTCGAAAGCCTTAAGCTCTCTCTTAATAAACTTTTGAAAGAATTGCATCAACAATTTAATTGTTATGACTAAACTTTTATTCATTTCCATTAAAGTATTCATTAGCATTGTTTGTAAAACCAAGTTTCAACAAGTTTTTAATTAATATTTAAAATATTTCTAAATTAAAATATTTCTTGCATATAGAAGCCATAAACTCTTGCACTGGCCATCAATAAAACTCTAAATTATCGCAATTGTTAAAAAATAAGGAAAAGCTCATAAACATTTCTGTTCAATTCCAGGAGAAATTCCACATCATGATGCATCGTAAATATTATAAATTTCTTAAACAAAAATGTCACTGAACTGTTTTTCGTTTCTGTCCATTTAAAATAATGACTCAAAACATGAAGCTGGATTTTAACTAACAACAGAAATTCCCTTAGAAAACATTAAGTTAAACAGCAAAAACCAATAAAATTTTATTCTCGAAACAAACCAACACAAACAATCAAACCGAAACATACAAAGAACAACAACGCAACATTATCGAACAAAAAGACCCACAACAAAAAGCAAAAAAAAAGAGAAAAAAATATATATATATCATCAATTCGATCAGATCCAGTATCGCAGCAACAGCAGCCAACAACAAACAATCAAATTGGTCCAAAAATATGATGTTGTAGTTGTTGCTGGTTGCCAGCCAGCTTTCCAGCAAACACAAAACGGTGGCGACCGACGACTTCAGCTGTCGTTGTTGCGGCAGGCAACAACATATTAATTGCATTATTTTCCTTTTGGCTACTGTAAGCGAATTAAAGAATAAGAAAAACGTAAAATCCATGTTGCATGTACGCCAGCCAAGTATGACGCCATACTGATGTTGTCGAAGTGTGTTTGTTTTTTCGTTAATATCAAGATATACAATTTTCATTTTTTTCCCCCTCTTTGTTTTGCCTTATTGAAGTAATATGGTTTATTATTAAATGAATGTATGTAAGTGTAGCAGCCAACCAAGAAACAAGCCATTCAACAGCCTGTTTGTTATCCATCCATCCATCCAACCAAACAACCAACCACCAACTTACGGCAAACTTCTCTTGATGATGCAATAACTGCATCGAAGATCATGCACTTCAATTAAATTTACTTTAAAAGGCTTGAAATCTTAACGTTATTGATTCTCAATTAAAAATGATTCTATTTGCCAATATAAAGCCAAATAAAAAAAGAAACAACGCCAAATGGTGAAGGAGTTTTTGTAAAGTGCCAAAAGTTTAAAGTGTGATTTGAACATTCCATATGAGAATGATTGTGCAGAATTTGGGTTAACTTTTTATATAGTAAAAGTTGCTCTAAATAAAATGATATTCTTATTTTTTTATTTATTTATTATTATTTTTTTTGTTGAAATATGAACTTTATTGTTTATTTGCCTTATACCATGTTCAGACATGCGCCTTTATTGAGATAATCGCAATAAAGTCCATTATTGAGCTCCATATTCCATACAAAAAGTCAATAAAGTTATTGCTTAATAAACTCAAAATTGCTTTGAATATTGAGAAAAAGATGAAACACAACACTGTAAAAGATGTGTTTAATAAGCAAAAGTATACAGTGCGAGATGAATGACGAGGTAAATGTCAACAAAAGCTAACAAAACAAAATAATAAAAAATAAACACAATACAAATAAAAACATTGCAGCATTTCCAAATTTTTATTTCTCATTCTTTTTATTAATGCCGCTTTGGAGTCATAACATGAACGCACTACTTGTACAAGTTCCATATTTTTATTGTACAACAATAAAATTTTTTTTAATAAAAGGCAGTTTTTCTTCCATTTTTCTTATTTGAAAATATTTTTCACTTTTTCTTTCTCACTACCAAAACAAAAACAACAACTTTTTTCCAGCTGTCAAATACTAATTGAGTTAGCGCAATATTTGTATGTATCAACGCAAAAAAATATTATGTCAATAAACTGAATATTATCTCAATTAGAAATGCATGTATGAACAAGGTATTACGAGCTAATGGAAATGTAGAGAGATCTCTTTTCTGTTTCTTTGGTTCTGATTGAAGCAAAATAAAATAATAATTGACGAAACAAAAAAAATAATAATTTGGTATGGAATTGTGGAGGTGATCGGAAAGTGCGCGGATGAGCAAAAAATTTATTTTACGGTTTATTGTAAACTATCTTGCTTGGTACAAGATAAAACAGCACCCTACGATATAATAGACACAAACAGCACAAATTCACAACAAATATGATGTTTGATGTCTTTCATTGTTTGTCTGCGGCAAATTATTAAAACGATATGAAGAGTTTGTTTGCGCATTTCCAGGGCGCTTAAAGAAAAATTGCTTTGGTTTATGGTGCTACATTTCATCATAAAAATTGGCTCGGATTAGTAAAATTAGTAATTTTTGTACAAAAAAAGGGGGACAATTTTTTTTCAAATTCAGTTCTTTTTTTTTTATAAAATTTTCTATAGAAAATGTTATTGTGATGAAAGACGATTTTTCTAAGATACGAGTAAGAAAAATGCCCAGATTCTAAGCTATTATTACAAAACGTAGTTGTTACAATTAAGTGCAAATTTTTTGCTATAAAACTTTGTCTTGGTTCAGTGCAATTGCTATATAAAGAAATTGTATTATTTCCATGTAATTTCTACACAAAGCGTTGCTCTCATTAAAGGAGTTTAAGCTTCGTTTCGTTTTACTGTAGCAGTGGCAGTTTTCTAAAGAAAATATTATACATACTCAGTGGAACTTTTAATAGAAAAATTGCCACGTTTCACGTTGCTGTGCGTCTAGAGAAGTTGTCTTGATTTAGTGTCTTTTTTCTATGGAAAAAGTTGCCCTTATGCAGTGCCAGTTCAAAATGTTGTTGTTATCTTCTAGATAATTTTTTATTAAAATAAGTTCTTTAATTTGATGAAATTGTTTTAAAGCAAATATTGCATGACTTTCTATAAAAGAAAATGGCCCTGACATGGTAACAGTTTTCTTTAAAAAATCTATTCTATGTCAGTGTAATTTTGCTAAAGAAAATGTTGCACCGATTAAGTGCAATTTTTCTATAAATTTGATGTCTCAAAAAAAAAAAAAAAAATTGTTCCCATTCGTCATAATTTTTTGCAAAAAAATGAGCCGAGTTTCAGTTTCAGTTTGTTATGAAAAAATAGTAGGCCACATTTAATGCAAGTTTTTCATAAAAGAATATTTCTGAAAAGATATTTTTCGAAATCGAAACCATTAAAAATAATGTATACTTGAGGTCTAGAATTATGAAATTCATACCGACCCAATTGAAATGGGTACTGATGAGCAATGCGGCGGCTTCGGAACAGCTACATAGTTGTCCCCCCAGCTAAAATGTGACTTTTACTTTCTTAATTAATCATAAAATCATAAGTAATTCTTTTAAAAAATTGATTTAGCGCCTGAGCGCTACGAGTTCTAAAATATCAAAAAAGACCTTTTCATTCAACTTATAAATTGAAATGCATTAATTCAGGTCCCAAAATAAACTGTAGTAGCAGCACTGTCATTATAAGTGCCACCACTCATTATTAACTTTCAATACAACTGATATATTCGAAGTAATACTCAACGAAGGAGTAAGCTGCAAGAAGAGATACGATTATAGTGGCAGTTGAGTTGGGACGCTTAGAGGATCAACGTGATGTAGAAATAAGCTTTGAATATTAATCAATGTAACAAATCATAAATAAATTTAAACTTACTACAAGACCTCTCAAATGTTTTCTGTCTTTTTCAGCCACCGACATTTCGTTGGCCGTTTAAAAAGGTCTATTTTTGGACCTGAATTAATAAATTTCAATTGGCTCTTAAAGCAAATAAAGAATTTAGTTCATATTCTTATAAATTGAAATTAAGAAAATACGAGTTTGGAAGCTTCAGCCCGTTTACGAATTTGCGTTTTTACGTTGTGTGAAAAAACTTTCCTCTGGCAGCATTGTTTTACCAATATTTTCATATTTTCCTTAGTAAATTCTGCAACTTCAACATCAAATTATTAAAGAACTAAAATCCCCTGAAGGCAGGTTTGGACTTCAATTTTGGCAGGTCCACGACAACCTCTGCTAACCTATAAAACTCATTTCTTTCAAAGCCTGGCTCCTTATTCTAAAGTTTCTTTAAACCATTGACTGGTTGAAGCAGGTGAAGTAAATAATTTCTAAAAGCATTTCTTGGCCGTGATTACTTTCATTGTGATCACGTTTTCTGCAAAAAACCAATTATGACACTGCAGGCAAAACAAATCTTTGAAAGGCCCTGAAAATAAAGTTGAAGTTTGCTCTTAATTTTAATTATTCCAGTTTCTTAATAAATAAATAAATTAATTGTTTTCAGTACTTGATATAATATTTCACTCAGCTGTGTGCCAAATACAAAAACCTACAGACAAGAAAATTGTTTGCCACAAGAAGAAAAAAAAAAAACTTAAAATAAAGCCTTTAATTCGCAAAATATTTGAACATGTAAATAAAAAGAACTTTAAGAAAATTACAACAGTAGGAGTTACACAAACAAACAAACCAACCAATGAAAACATAAATTTTTGTTAAACATATTGGTGCTAAAGAGTTTAAAAAATATGCACAGCCAAAGAATTAAAGTTAGTAAAAACCGGGTGGTGTAACTTTTATTTAACCCTAAACTGTAATTGTTGTTGCTTTGAGCTTCAGGGCAAAGCAGCTGAAGTGGAACTAAGATTTTGTTTCTGATGGCGAATTCTTAAATTTTACAAACGTTGGTGGTTTCTTTTTTAAAATCTTTTCAAATTAAAGTTTATTGAAAAAAATTTTAATTTACTAAAATAATAAATAAATTAAAATCTCAAGCAAATAAATAACAAACATTTTTATTCTATTAAAACCAGTATTAAAAGTTTCCATTTTTTCATGTTTTTTTTTTTTTTTTTGTTAAGTTTGACCAAATTATAAATATTTTAACAGTGGGCTGAGATTCATGGTGACAACTTTTCAATTTAAATATTAGTTTACAGGTTTCAAAATGGATTATCTCTTTTATGAATAAAACTACCAAATGAAATGTAAAATAAAGATAAATTACAAAAAATAGCTGGACAGAATTTTTGCCAAAGTGAATGGAAATAAGTACGTGTGCAGTTTATGTCAATCGGGCAATAAAGAACTCAAAGCATGAAAAAAAAATATTATAAAAATCAACTTTGAAACACATACAAAAATAGCTTCCAAGAGACATACAGCCGAAGCGTATGCATATTTTTCAATAATTACCAGTGTAAAAATATATTATTTGAAACTTGTTTTAAGCAAAAACTCTGATAAGATAAAAGCAAATTACATGACAAAAGGAAACTACTTAGAAGCAGAAAAATTGTTCTAAACATTATAAAACGCTGTGAATAGGGACCGGATTTTCTTTTTTAGAAAACGTTGGCATACATTTTCTTCTGTAGTTATTAAATACGTATTATGTAGGCTTAAAATCGGCTTGTTACTTCCCCAAAATTGAGAAAAATCTTTTGTAAAGATCAACATTTTTAAAGATGACAGGATACGAGTACATACTTGATACCTCTCTATCTCTCGATGCCAATCGATCGCAAAAAGAAAGAGAAAAATCTTTTGTAAAAATCAACATTTTTAAAGATGACAGGATACGAGCACATACTTGATATCTCTCTCTTTCTCTCTCTCTCTCTCTCGATGCCAATCGATCGCCAAAAGAGAAAGTGAAGAGAAAAATCTTTTGTAAAGATCAACATTTTTAAAGATGACAGGATACGAGTGCATACTTGATACCTCTCTCTCTCTCGATGCCAATCGATCGCCAAAAGAGAAGAGAAAAATCTTTTATAAAGATCAACTTTTTTAAAGATGACAGGATACGAGTACATACTCTCTCTCTCTCTCTCTCGTAGAAAATCTACTGTTGCAGATGGCATTTAAGGAAGCTCTTCGTCACCTCGGCATTTGAAATCAAGTCAGGGCAACAACGGCAAGGTAGCAAAAGTCAGTGGATGCTGTCTATGAGAAACGGCGATAGCTTTATTTAATTCAGACATTTGCCACACTGGCTGGTGATATTAGTAAGCAAAATATTGTTCTAGCATTTTCTTAGCTTGGACAGTTTCCTTCCAGCGAAAAAAAATTAAGTGGGAAAATTTTTTTCCGCATGCCGCCGAAAGGTGTCGAAAAATCGTTTTTTTTCCACACAAATTGACCCCAGCTAATATACATATTACATGGTTTCCGAGCCATCTGGTAAAGGTTTTGTGATTTAAAGTTCTATATAATACTTTTATTATTATTATTATTGTTTTTGTTTCATTAAAGATTTTAGTGTTGTTTCGCATATTTTAAGGACTCGCCTCACATACTTGATAGAACTTAAGTAAATATTGTGAATCTGGAGACCTTTTTTTAAAATTAATATTTATCCAAGGTGTGGCAAGAAATAAAAAAAAATAAGCTTGACTCTTTTCATAGCTTTTCTGTTGTTGCAATCAGGGTTGCCACTCAAAATTTTGTTTTCCTACCAAATTTAATTTCAAAAACTACCAAATAGCTTGTTTACCGACCAAAAAATAAAATAAGCAGTTATAAAAAAAAATTGATTAAAAAAAAAACAAAACAAGTTTATACATAACAATGTTAATATGTATCTTTATAAAAATAAATAACAATTCATTTTTAAAAGAAACAAAATTTTAAGTAAAAAATTTGCAAAAGTAAAAATCTTAAGGGTTTATTTGGAAAAAAGGTTTATTTTTTAAAGTCTCTTTTTGCTGACCATATATAGTGCGTCTATATCAGTCTTATCTATCATTTCCTTGCACATCATAATATTATTTAAGGAACTTAGTTCGAGTCTATTTCGAAGTTTGGTTTTTACTAACGCAAGTGTTGAAAATTTTCTTTCTGCAGCTGCTGAACAATAAATTGAAAACAAAATTAACTAGATCGCTAAACATATTTTCATTAAGCCCATTTTTAATTTTGCCAACCTTTTCCCAAAAAACATTAATCTCCATTTCATCATTGAAGTTGTGGTCACTAACTCTTAGTCAATTCCACTGCGATACAATTTTATGGGCATCACAATCTAATAATTTATCGAACTCTGATAACAAAGGCAGAATTGATTTGTCATTGATGGATTGGATGATTTGATGGATGAAAGCTGATTAGCGTGAAAAAAAAAATTAAAACTCAAATTGAAAAAAAAACTACCAAATTCACGACACAACCTACCAACTCATTTTAAAACTACCAAAAACGGCAACTCTGGTTGCAATGCCCGCTTACGAAATCCATATTCATGTGCACATTTAAATATGTCGTTACGTCATTTCACTACGTCAAACATATTTATCAAACGTATCAGCACAGCACAATATGTGGGAAATTATGCCCGTTCACAGGATTGATTCTTTTCGATGGTTTTCTTAAAGCCACATTGAAACATTGAAAATCTTCTTTAAATCAACTCTACCCGATAACTGCTTTATGCATTTTTTGTTTCTCTCAATTTTTAAGCATTAAAATATTATAAACATTTTCTTATATTTTACAGAATTTCTTTTAATGAGCAGAGTTTTTTTCACTTTAACATATTCATTGGGTGCTTGAGTTTAAATGCATAAATTATGCGCTGATTTATTCTTAGAATGTGCATTTAAAATTCTTAATATCATTTCTTTTTCTCTTTTCATTTTATTTTACATCATAATGCTGATGATGGTTGTTCTTTTTGTTTATTGTTGTAGCTGCTGCTGCCGTTTTGGTGGGGATTACTGTCCCATGCTTGAGTTGTCGTACAAGTTTTTAGCCGTTTTTATTTCGTTTCTTTATTGTGTTCATGCGTGCCTGCAGTGTTTGTTGTTTAAACTCCTTGACTGTCAATCTTTATTTATCAGCTGCATTCATGTGTTGAGTCCATATAATGCGGTATGTTACAAGTTGTTGCTTTTTTGTCATTGTTGTTCAAAGTATTTGTCGCATCTTAGATAGTAAAGTTATAATGTTGTATAATATAACACATACGCACGGCATAAAAATAATGCAAGAAAACCTTAAGAGAATTAATTCTTTTTGCATGTCTACAATTTTGGATCAAAATTATAATTTCTGCGTACTGTTTTCGAAATAAAATTGATTTACTTGGCTCTTTGAAGGTCTGCTCAAACGTACGTAATATGTTTCTTGCCCGAACACGCCGCAAGCAGCAGAAGAATGCATTCATTTAGCAAAATCGTATTAATACGTACAAGTTATTGTCTGTGATTTCCGTGCAACAATGACACATGGCAGGGTTGTTCATTTCTGGATGATAATTTTTTTTCTTGCTTTTTTTAAACTTAGCAGGTTTTTACTTACAATAATGACAGTAACGTTACGGTGATAATGATGTTGCAAGAAAGAATAATCTTTAGATTTGATTTTCTCTCATATTGTGCTCTTTGTTATTGGAAAAAAAAGAAGGATTTACTTTTTTCTGTTGTCGCTTTGTCCATTGTGTTAAAGACTCTTTTAAAAGTAAGAAGTGCCTGAAGAGTATGTGATTAGAGCATTGTTCTGCAAGGCAACGCAATTTTATAGCAGGCGATGAGATGACGATGATGATTTTTATCTTAAAATTTGAAAAACAATATGATGATGACGATATACATTCTGTATACATATAGAGCTAAAACTACTTTTTTGTGTTGCCCTTTTCTAAAATAGAGTGGTCTTCTTTTTTATGGGAATAAATGTCACAGTTTTACAGATTGTTTTTTAGCTGATACAACTGATTTGATTTATTTGAATTAAAACAAATTACTACTCAAAGCATATTAAATGTTGTACGAAAAAATGATATTATAAAATAATTGCAAGCAAAATGTTTAGCAGTAAATCATATATTTTCATGAAACATATGTACATGAACATATACGAATTTATTTAAATTCTTATTGTGTACTAAAACCAATAAGGGGTTGCGCAAAAGATAGTTTTTATTATTTATATATTTTTATCTAATAATGGTGCGACTATGTGTCGCTTCCAAGAGAAGATCCAGATTGACCTTTACATTAAAATTACTTCAGCTTATATAGTACTTATGAGAATATACTAGTTTAATTTTTTATAAATATTTATTATTAAAAACTGTGGGAATGTTTTGGGAAATTTGATTTTCCTTAAAATATTTATTCATTCCCACAGCGGCGAATGTTTCGGTGTCTAAGAATATGCATGGCAATTTCAAGTGGTATAGCAACAACAACAATAACAAAATGTATCGCTGCATAATAGGCGCAATGCTTGCAGTCATATTTAAGTGCAGCGATACTTTTGATTTTCATGTGAACTCGGGGTGTTACTTGATCTATTTAAATAATTTTCCCATGACAAAACTAAAGTGCGCCACACACACACACAAGACATTAATATTTCATGGTCACTTCAAGAGGTGCAAAGGCGGCGGTGTTTAAAGTATTAAAATATGTTTGCCGGCCAGTGTTGTTATTTTAGTGACACATGATACTCTTTTGGTTGTTTAACTAATGCCTTTGAAACTATTAATTCTTTCATGTTGCTGTTGCTTAAAAGAGTCAATTCATATTATGCTACACCTCCACTTTTCGCAAGAATGTTCATATAACGAAAGTTTTATGGACATTCTTTTACAAGTATATTTTTGAGAGAAATTAAAAAAAATGTAAATTGACAATTGTTTTATTTGTTAAATAGTTACTTATATATGTAAATTATTTATGTTTTATTTATTATTGTTTGAATGATTACTTTCGCGGAATTTTTAATTAAATGTGTATCATGTGCTATTATATAACTTAAGTCTATTTTTGTGTACTATTTGTTCTTTATTATTTGTCTTATCAATTATAGTAACATTATTTCTTATGTCTATGTTTTTAATTTCGTATGGTCCTTTGTAGTTTGGTTCTATTTTGTGACCTGCTTCATTTTTAATTAGGACTAAATCTCCTATGTTTAAATTGTAATCTATAACATTTTTATCATAAATTTGTTTTTGCTTAATTTTATTTTTATCTAATAATTGTTGGGCCCTTTTATATGCTACTTCTAATCTAAATTTTGCCTCTTTGGCGTAATCATCTATGTTATATAGGGGAGAAATTCTATCTACTTCAGTAAATTGTTTAAATTTGTTAGGAAGTTTTGAAAAAACTAATTCATAAGGACAATAATTGTGAACTGTTGAAGGTGTTGTGTTAAAACAGTATGTGAAATATTTCAACCATTCATCCCAATCTGTTTTATCTACTGATATGTATGAACGTACATATTCATTGAAAGTTCTATGACTTCTTTCTATTGTTCCTAGTGTCTGATGATGATATGCTGTTGAAGTTAGTTTTTCAATTTTCAATAAATTACATATTTCCGTTAAGATAGAATTTTTATATTCTGTACCCATGTCCGAAATGAACGTCTTCATTGGACCATAGATAAGTATGAAGTTTTCAAATATCGCTTTAGCGATTGTTTTAGCGCTTTTGTCTTGAACAGGTATAGTAACTAAATATTTAGTTAAATCACATATTAGTGTGATTGCATATTCATTTCCATTTATTGATTTTGGAAATGGACCTATTGTGTCTATATACACTGTGTTAAACGGTTTGTCTGGTGTTTCTGTAATGGTCATTGGACTTTTTAAGTGTTTAGTTGTTTTAGCTGTTTGACATTTATGACATGATTTTACATAATTTGTTATATCTTTGGACATATTTTTCCAGTAGTAATATCTTTTAATTTTTTCTATTGTTCTATATATTCCACAATGTCCTCCTTCGACGGGATCATCGTGATACTTCAGCATTATTTCGAGAATTGCCTTGGCATTCTGACTATTTATTTGGGTCACCTCATTTAGTAGCGCTACTTTAATTTTATTTAATATCTTATTGCCCATAATTTTAAATTCATTAATAGAGACAAATTCGAAAATTTTCTCACTAGGTGCCACTTGTAATTTATATATATTATATTTACCGGCCACATATTCGAGCCTAGGGAGAAATTGTCCTAAGTCAAAGCTCCCTTTAGTAAATAAATCATTAATTTGTATATATGTTACTATAGATTTTCCTCGTTTGATGTAACATCTTCCGGGGGAAATCTTTAGTTTATAATATTTTCTGACGTCAGTGTTGTTTAAAGGTACATATATACTGGGCATATTATCATTTCCATTATTTTTATTAATACTTTGCTGAGTTATTTTATTATTTCTTTTTTGTTTATCTGTCATCGACCTAGTCGTGACTTGTAATATAGAACATATTTTATTATTCATGTCTTTTAAATCCTTTATTGTTATTCTTGATAATGCGTCGGCAATATAATTATCTTTTCCCCTAAGGTATTCTACCGTAAAGTCATATTCTTCCAAATCTAGCCGAATTCTTGTTAATTTAGAGCTTGGATTTTTCATTGAAAATAGATAGGATAGTGGTCTATGGTCGCTGCGAACTGTGAAATGTTTTCCATAGATATATGGCCTGAAGTGTTTTATTGCCCAATGAATAGCTGTTAATTCTTGTTCTATTGTGGATTTATTGCTTTCGCCCTTAGTGAAGGTTTTTGAAGCATATGCTATAGGTAATTGATTGCCATTAAACTCTTGAGTCAATACTGCACCACAAGCAAACTTGCTTGCGTCTGTAATTATACAAAATTCTTTTGTGAAATCAGGATATTGCAGTAAGGTTGGGTGTATCAAGGCTTTTTTCAGATATTTGAATGCTAAATCACAATCTGTAGTCCATTCGAATTTGACATTTTTCTTGGAGAGTTTTGTTAGATGTCTAGAATATTCAGAAAAGTTTTTTATAAATCTACGATAGTAATTGCAAAAAGCAATGAATCTTTTGGCACTATCGGCGTCAGTTGGTGTTGGATAATTTTCTATTATGGAATATTTACTATCATCTGGGAGTATCCCTTTGTCTGTGCATTTGTGTCCAAGGTAAGTTACTTCTGTTCGGAAAAATGAACATTTTTCTGGGTGTAGTTTCAGATTGTATTTGCGGCATAATTCAAAAACATCTTTTAGGTTTGACAGCATATGTTTCTCAGAGCATCCTAGTACAACTAGATCGTCCATGTATAGAAAAGCTTGATTTGGCGTTAATCCACTGAAAGCAAGTGTCATCATTCTTTGGAATGAATTTGGTGCTATTTTTAGACCATATGGTAATCTGGTAAATCTATAAGAGCCATTGTTTGTTGAAAATGAAGTTAAGTCTCTTGAATTTTTGTCTAGAGGGATTTGATGAAATCCTGACATAAGATCTAAACATGAAAAATATTTTGCTCTTCCCAATTGGTCTAAAATGTCATCTATTCTGGGTAATGGGAATTTATCAGCCACTAGTTTCTTATTTATTTGTCTATAATCTATTACAAGTCTCCATCTTTTATTATCTGAATTAGGTAATGCTTTCTTTGGTACTAATAAAATTGGGCTGTTGTATTCAGAACATGATGGTTCTACTATTTTATCTTTGATTAATTTTTCCACATGCTTATCTATTTCTTCTTTATGTGAATGTGGGATTCTGTAATTTTTAATGTATACTGGTTGTTTATCTTTTATTCTCAACTTTTGTTCATAGAAATTATTAGTAGTTATTGATTCTGTTTCTAAACCGAAAATATCGTAATATGAGCCACAAAGCTGTGTTAAATTGTGCTCAAATTGTTTTGGGAAATTTTGTTTCAACATTTTTATAACTTTTGCTTTTCTGTCTGTATTTTTTATAGAACTTTGTTTAAAAATTTCATAATTTAAGATGCTTTCGGTTTTTATTTTAGTTTGGTTAATTTTAGTAATAGAGTTGTTGGTATTTAAAATACGAATGAAAGCTTTATTAGTTGTAACTAATGTATTTGCAATAAAAATACCGGGTTCTATTTCTTGGTTGGGTATTAGTAATTCAATTTCTGATGAAAACAATTTAACCTGACGAATTACTTCTGTTCTTGGAGGTAAAATTATTTCATCACCGTTGTTAGAAATTGGTATTTCTATTGGTTGTTTAATATTTGAAGGTCTTAGGACGAGGTAATCAAAATCATTATTGAAGTCTAATATGCAATTATATTTTTTGATAAAGTCCATGCCGATGATTCCATCGCATGGTATTGGAAAATTATTTTCTACTACCTGGAAATTATGTGGTATTAAAAGGTTTTTGTATTTTAAATCGAAAAATATGCTTCCAATTGATTTTATTTTACCTTGACCTATTCCGCTTAGTGTTGTTGTTTTGTTAGTATTTATCTGTTTTATGTTAAAGTGTGCTGATTTTATTAGTGAAATGTCTGCTCCTGTATCTATTAGTAATGTTATTGGTATGTTAATTTTATTTATGTGAAGTTGTACGCAGAAGCACAAGTTGAGGTTAAGATTGTATACTTTGTTATTTATTGAATTTGGCTTAGGGGAACGTTTGGGTTTTCCGAATCAAATTCGTTTGATTCTGTTGCTCTGACACAATTTCCATTTCTACGGCTATTATTTGGTCTATGTCTGTAATTATTATTATTATTGTTGGTATTGTTATTGTACCTGTAGTTATTATTGCTATTATTTCGCGTGTAATTATTTCTTCCACGGAAACTTGTAAAATTTCTACGGAAATTATTATTCCGGTTATTTTGTCTTTGCCTGTAATGTAGTATAGCGTTTTGTTGTCCAGTTGCTTCTGTGCAGCTGTTGACAAATTTGCTTATAGCATCATTCATGCTATTAAATTGGCCTGCTTCCATGATAAGCTTTACCTTATCAATAGTGCAGTTTTTTGTAAGTGCTTTTACAGCTATTTGTGTTGAATATTTTGTTGATAATTCGCATGATAGTCCATCTGAAATATATGCGTTTTCCAATGATTTAGTTAAATTTTCAATTTCACTGCAATAAGCGTTAGCAGTTTTATTATTTTGTTTAATGTTCATAATTTTTGCAGTTAGAACTTCTACTGATTCTCCTTTAACTGAATTTTGTAGTTTAGTTATAATGTCTTTTATTGTTGTCTCGTTACTTATTAAGTTCCGTGCTGTTCCTTTCAGTTTTGTTTTAATTAGTGATATGGCTGTTGATTCATGAGTTTCTTTAATTGAATCAACCAGAGTTAAAGAATCAATAAATGAGCGTAAGTTCTCTGACTTACCATCAAAATCTGTAATCAGCTTTGAAGCTGTACTTAAGAATTCTACTACTGTTTGTGGCATATTGGAATGGTTTGTTTCAAAGGTTATTGTATATGGTTCACTTTCATGTAGTGAATTTGGTAGTTCAATAGATATATCCTTTTTAGTAGCTATTTTTAAAATTCTAGTTTTTAAGTCAAGAAAAAATGCTTTAGCTGCTGCTTGATGAGCTGCAGTAAGCCTGTTATAATTTACGTTAAATAGTACTCTTATCTTCTCTAAATTTGTGAAAAGATTCTGAAAGTGCTGTTTAATAGTTTCTTCCCTAATTGGTCTATCGATATTAAGACACTTATAGGAGCGTTCAAAGTTTTCTTTCGATATTCTTGCTTTTTGTACAATATCTTCCCATTCCATTTAAAAAAAATTTTAATTCACTTAAACTTTATCTAAATCATTTGCTCGGCTGGCATACCTTTTTCTGAGTGATCTTTTATGCAATAGATATAATTTTATAATTAAATTGACAGCAGTAATAATTATCAGAATTAAAAGTAATTTCCATAGGGAATTAATTTGTTCTCTATGGTCAATAATTTCTACATTGTTAACGACGTTTGCGTTTGGTTTCTCTAATTTTGATTCAGTTTTCCCCATTTTACTAATATATATGAAAATGTTTTGATCAATTTATTGCTGCTATTAATTATTCTTCTGTTCTATGTTTATTTATAACTTCGTCTTCATCTGGGGTTCCTTCTAATCCTATTATTTTCCAGTATTTAGTTAAGAAATCTATAAATTTTTCTTCTACTATTTCCTAGTAGCGTTAGGGTTTCTTATTCTATTGGGTTCTTATTTTTGTTTTATTCATAGTGAGGTTTTAACTATAAAGGACCATTTACAAAAGAGTTCATTTTATATTTAAGATTTTATTACATGTTTATTTATATAAAAAAAATGTTTTTTTTTTTTTTTTTTTTTTTTTTTATTAGAAACTATTTAAAAATTTTTTTCTTTTTGGCTTTTTGCCCTTTTTTGCTCTAGTTGGATGTCAATATTTCCAATTTGAATCCACATTTGTTGTGCAGATTCCCAAGATGGTAGTGGTTTGCTGTGTATCAGTCTATAGAGGATTGCTCGTTCCCTTTTTAATTTTTGGGTAACGCCACCTCTTCTATTTTTACGTTTTGTTTTTTCTATGGAAATTAGTTTTTGATCTTTTTTGGTCTCTTGCCTTTTCCTATATTCGTCGAGGGTGAGACGCCTAGGACCATCTTGCATTAAAAATTTTTTTTTTTTTTGAAAGAAGAGAAAAAAAAATGTTTGCCTCGAGCGATGCGTCGCTTATAGGCCCTATGTGTGCGGCTTTTAACGCACTACAAAATTAAATTTAATTAGAAAAAAAAATTTTGTTGTTGTCCTCTCTTGGGCTGTGGCTTGACGTTTCTGGTGGTTTGTCCTTCGTCTTCCCAATGTCTTTAGGCTGGACACTCTTCCAACGGAGACTCGGCTGTCCGTTGGGAACCTTTAATGCTCAATCAAGAGCAGGATCGCCATAAAACCAATAAGGGGTTGCGCAAAAGATAGTTTTTATTATTTATATATTTTTATCTAATAATGGTGCGACTATGTGTCGCTTCCAAGAGAAGATCCAGATTGACCTTTACATTAAAATTACTTCAGCTTATATAGTACTTATGAGAATATACTAGTTTAATTTTTTATAAATATTTATTATTAAAAACTGTGGGAATGTTTTGGGAAATTTGATTTTCCTTAAAATATTTATTCATTCCCACAGCGGCGAATGTTTCGGTGTCTAAGAATATGCATGGCAATTTCAAGTGGTATAGCAACAACAACAATAACAAAATGTATCGCTGCATAATAGGCGCAATGCTTGCAGTCATATTTAAGTGCAGCGATACTTTTGATTTTCATGTGAACTCGGGGTGTTACTTGATCTATTTAAATAATTTTCCCATGACAAAACTAAAGTGCGCCACACACACACACAAGACATTAATATTTCATGGTCACTTCAAGAGGTGCAAAGGCGGCGGTGTTTAAAGTATTAAAATATGTTTGCCGGCCAGTGTTGTTATTTTAGTGACACATGATACTCTTTTGGTTGTTTAACTAATGCCTTTGAAACTATTAATTCTTTCATGTTGCTGTTGCTTAAAAGAGTCAATTCATATTATGCTACAGTACACTGAAAGAATTTTCTTTCACAATTCTAATAAAACTGCTTCATTAATTGCGGCAATGATTTTCATAGATGTAATGACTTAAGCTCATTAAAGACTTAGTGAGTACACTGAAAGAATTTCCGATCATAATTCTAATAAATTTAGTGCAATAATATTTTGCCATTAATGCAATAACAATTTTCATTGCGGCAATGAATCTTCGTAGATGTAATGAATTAAGTTCATCAAAAACTTAATAAGCACACTGAAAGAATTTTCGTTCATGATTCTAATAAATTTATTTCGGTATTGTGCCTTCGATTTCTCGATAAGGAAAAAAAAGTACCATTGCGACATATCGAAACAAAAAGGAACCACTATCGATGTCTCCGCTCTTTTTTTTTGGGATGGGAGCATGTGTTTGAGAAAAAATATTTGGGGGTGGGTCAAACATTTGACGCACTTCTCTACCGGCACCCGAAGATTTCAAAATGCGAAATTCTGTACATGTGTGTATCTAAAAGAATTTTTTTCCTTTTGTTCGAAATACCTTGTCACTTTGTTGCCTGAAATTTATTCACACTGTAATCAAACGTGCCTTATTATTTCTTTCGCACTTTTTTCAGTTCAGTCAAATTTAATATTCTTTTCCCATCATTATACATTTAAATTCAACACACTACTCCTGTTTGAGTTCAGCTGCTCAAACTAAATCCTTTTTTTATTATTTTTCCATACATATGTGGGTATTTCTTATTGTACACATGGTTGCCAGAGCTGATGTCATTTTGACGAGTTTTTCTGCCTAGAATTTGACTCTGACCACTAGACGATTTGGATCTTGAATTTGACGATTTTTAAAAGAGAAAAATTTACACCAGCTTTTAAGAGCTCTTGAATCAATTTCCAGCTCCAACTACCGCTCCTATTGGAAGCACATGTCCTCCAGACTTAATTCGTTCAATTCTGCCGAAAATTACTCGGTTAACATGGAACTATAGCACGTTGTCGCTTGAACAGCGGCGTCCTCGAAATAATGATCCGATGATTCCTCCACTATGCAGTCACTTTGAGCAGGCTCCTTGTAAATCACTCGTGGGATTTGCGGTGCCCCAGAAGCGATAATTTTGCTCCTGTTCACGTACCTGCTGAGGTGGAAATTGTCGAAAAATCGTCCACTTCGTCATAGACACGACTATTCCACGTTCCTGGTGATTGCATCGCTCTATAGCTTATTCACTTGTATGCTTCAGTTGTCTAGTTCACAAATGTAAAAACAGCTTTGACATTGACCGCCATTTGCAAAATTAAGAGCAACTTCCAATAGGTGTGATTTCTTTGGCCAAATTTGTATTTTTAGAAAGAGGAGCCGGAGGAAAGGATTGTGTAAAAATCGACATGACCACACGCAATTGCTTTTCAGGGGCCAAGCTACGGCTGTTGCAAATCAGGTGGAAATAATGAAGTGTTACAGGCATTTTTAGTTGTTCAGTAACTGAACTTGACAGCTCTTTTTTTTTTTTGAAAAAAACATCAAAACATTCTTGAAGAAGATATCCATTGTGGTATTGAAACATTGAATTTAATAAACATTAGTAAAACAAACAAGTGACCTTAAGGCTTGCACTAATAAAATACTAAACAATAAAGGTCGAAAAATTAGCATCAAGAAGATATGGTAAATGCCAAAAATGTTATAACGTAAGCCCATGCGAACGCACGTTGTCGAAATAGAGGAACCCAAATTGCGACCACATTTCAATCGCTTATATTTTCTTGCGACATCTGTCCGATTGGCTAATCGTTTGATTAGCGAAAACACTAATTTTTCAAAAACACTAAAAGGCGATCTGAGTTGCCTTTTCCAAGTTGTTTACAAAAATACAAAAAATAAAGTAGGACAGAGTTCTTTTCAAATTTAGCTAGCAATTTTCAGTGAATGAAGCATAGTATATCACAGCCTTTAATAAAATTTAGTTTTAGTTAAAAAAAAAAATCGCGATATTTTTGACGATTTTGGATTATATACATCTTTGACGATTTTGAAAATTTTTAACTAGAAATATGACGATTTGAATGCTACTTCATCTGGCAAGTATAATTGTAAAGCACATTTTGAACTCTCTACTCTGCGTGATCATCGTAAGTATGAATGTATATCAATAGCCTGATGCAGGTTTGTGTCACTCGTATACAAAAGCCAACAACAACAACTACAACTGGCAGTAAGAAGACGACAACAATAAACAATTGTCCAATTGTAGTACAAGTTCTGGTACAAGGTAATTTGTATTGTTAACCATGTGTGTTAAAGTGCTGATTATCTGGATGTAAAAAAAATAACAAACATAAAGAATGAAATATAATATTTCTTTATTTATTTTTTTTTTGCTTTTTAATAAATACATAATACGAGTTGTAAAGGATTCTTCAAACTAAAAAAACCGGCGTATTGTAGTCAACTTCAGCAAGTTATTATCTTACAAAGAAGGCTTTAATGGGCATTTCCAAGAATCGTTAAAAGCCAAAGCTGCTTTAGGGTCGCTGTCTTTTGTTTTTCTTTTTTTTTTTTATCTCAAAAATAAAGTTTGTAATAAAACTATTTAAGAACTTTTTTTATTCAAATATGTTCCCGCTTTAAATTTAGTGTCTCTGAGTTTTTTTATTTAATTGATAGCAAAAAATATTTGATTTGTTTCCAAAACTAAAATACAACTCTTATAGTGGATTCATAAAAAGAAACTATTTTTATACAAGAGTAATTTGATAATACATACAACATGTATAGTATTTGAAAAATGTATCCGTTTGAAAATAAATAAAACAAAAGTGTCACATCGAAATCATTGAGTGTCGTCTTCAGAAAATAATCACATAATTTTTTTTAATAATAAAAATAAGATAAAACCGGCGTCAACAAAAAAACCGCTGCTGCACAAACAATTTGTTCATCTTTTAACGACCTGAGGGAATTGGAAAAAACAACGGTGCCCTTCGGAAGGTAAACGAACTTGTGGCGCACACCACTTGATGCATGAAAACTAAATAAAAAATATTAAAAAAAAAAAGAATAAAATACAGTTTCACACAAAGATGCATTTTTATTGCAGCATATAAAATACAAACTCAAATCCCCAGTTAAAATACATGCGTATTCATAGAGAAATATTACGAAACAAAGTTGGCTCCACATTCTTGGAAGCGATAGATAGATTTGTTTAGTTTTTATTTTCTCCACTAATGACTCAATAAACTTTCACAGTTTAACATTTTGTTCAACAAAATGTTAAATAAAATATCAAGTAATGTTAAGTTAATAAGAGTATGAAAAGGTAATGGTTTAAAATCATATGTCAGATATTGCTTGTCATAATATCTTTTATTAATACTCTCCATTTTTTTTTTTAGCAAGCGTTATTTTTTATGTTAACAGGTTAAGCTTGGTCAAGAGACTGTTTTAAGCAATGTCTTATTAAAAATCCAGATTGCCCAGGTAGAAATCTTCCCTCAAAACAAATAACTACATTTTAACACCGGTATTCATAAAAAATAAAACATTGTTGAAATACATTTTAGAACAAATTTTTCATATCAAATTTGTTCTAAAATGTATTTGAGCAACATTTTATTTTTTATGAATACCGGTGTAAGGGTGTGAAGAAAAATGTTTAAATTTTTAACCACGGACACAAACCTTCAAAGTTAACAGACCTTTATTAATGTGATAACATGGCCCAAAAACCCAAATTTTGTATAATTATTTATGTTTAATTAATTTAATTTAATTATTTTATATTTAATTTAATTTAATTATATTTAATTTAATATAATTATAAGTTTGCCAGGCTCAAGTTTTTTACAACTTTGGTTCTTTTCTCGAAATCGCTAGAAGATGGGCAAACAAATATTATTGGACATCAGTTTAGAGCCCATCTCATTCAATGGCCAATAGTCAAAACCCTCTTTTCTCTGTGCTGCGTTGCACGATTCACTGGCCAATTAACCACAAATAGATGGGCCGTGGAGGATGCATGTTTGTCACGTAGAAAGGTGCGGGTGTTGGGAACACTATCCCACATTTTTTCAGAGCAAAATCGTTTGATCGTACTAGTAAAAAACCTTCAAAGTTAGCAGACCTCTGTTAATGTGATGACATTCTCTGTTTTGGGCTCTGTTAAGCTCAAACACTCAAATTTAAAAAAAAATTAAATTTAAAACAAAAAATTAGAAAATTTTATGGCCGACGATCACTAACTAATAGTTTCAAGTATAATTTGAACAAAACGAAGTCACAAAAGTGTTAAATAAAAATGTTAATAACGAAAATTAAAAAAAAAGACGCCCTTTGGACCTTTTCTCGAAAACGGTGGACATGTGGGCTCCACCCAACTTTGAGCCGCTAAAAATTTTACCCTGAGAAATAATCGATACAAGCCTTTCAGCCTCTTACAGCCCCAGTTGAGGGCTTTCATGGCCCCATAACACTACCAGATATGTCTGTTCGAAGTGATCAATTTCAATCATCAGACATCATCCCATGATCCACCAATCTTTTCCCTTAGAAACAATGAGCAATTTTATAAGGTTTTTACAAACTTTTTTTTTTGTGTCTCAAGGGCTTTTTTTATGTATAATTGTGTTGGGCATGTTCTCCAGTTTTTTAAGTTTTAAAATTTTATAAAATGTTTCAAAAGTTCCAACGGCGACATTTTTGCAGATTTATATTCTACTCTGGAAGATGTTTGAGCTCTAAGCACTTCAATATTTTCCCCATTTGAAGTAGCCCCTACTTTGCACCTGCTGTAGCCTGGCGCCTGAGAAACAACAGCGTATGGTGGTCTTTCTAAAAATATATGACGCACCCGGACACGTCTTCCGAAGTACCACTAGGACCTTCCGGAAAGGCCTTATAGTGCCAATAACATACGTCAAACAAAAATTGAATATTTACATATTTTTTTAACTATTTATTATTTTCAAATTTTTAATTTTATATTTTGTGATTGTAGTTAAAAATTAGGATGGCTGTGGAACTCAATTAACAGTGGTGTGGGACGTATTATCTTCACACCCTTGCGATTATATGCATGGGTTAATATATTATTGTACTAAGCACGGGGTTATTTCGATTCTACTTGAATGTTGGTACGCAGAGAACCAACCAACCTAAATGAAGACTAGCAAAAAATCAAATGCTTCAACAAACTAATGAACAAATTAATAATTTCGAAGACACTCTTATTACATACCAGTACTACTCTTTCCTTTGTTTATTTGAATTCTCTGGCACGTTTGGAGCTAATGAAATGAAAATAAGAGCACGTAAGAAATGATAACGTTGAGATTATATCTGTGTCAAGAAAACGACCAGCAATATGATTAACAAAGTAAAAAAAAATGCTAATAAAAGCAATGATAAGAAAGGAGCTGTATATTAAAAATTATAACAACATGAATTTGCCACAACCAACGACGAACGAGTATGAAAATGAAAAGAAGTCAAGATGATTTGTGACGTGAGAGCTTCTTCTTAGAAACACAAGCAGGGTTTGACCCTTTTCAAGCGAAGCTTCAGCAGAAATAATTTTTGCATCCTTAAAATAAGAAAGGAAAACACAAAGCAGAGTATCTACTAACACTTAACAACTTGACGAATTAATTGTATTGAGATAAAAACAATGTCATGAAGAAGTAGGGTAATAATAACACTGCTTGGCGTGGAAAGGATGAGAAATAATACACTTTTCTTTAAGAAACTTTCCATTAGAATCTTGTGGCAGAAGGCAACTCTCAGAGAAGGTGGCAGCAAGTCAAACAAGCATTTGATACTTTTAACACAAATAATGGTTGAGTTTCTTTTTTACTTTTTAATTATAAGTTAAAAAAAGGCATTTGAAATTTAAAATTAAGTTGTCCAACGACTGACAGTTTGAGCAAAACTTTTACAAATGACAGCTTCAAGACAGGCAGCAAAAAAAAGAGGAAAACGTTTAATAAAGAACTGTTTGTAGAATTTAAAAAAACGCCGCCAAAAAAATTTAATTTTTTTATTGGGGTAATTTTTTTAAATGTTAATATTTGTCGGGGCACTATTTAATACTAAAATTAAGGAAAAAAAGTTTTAAATTTCACGGTGCGACAAATATGAACCAACTGTACGGCAAACGCATATGATACATTTTTGCGGAGAGAGTCAGTCCACTGATTTTCTTGGCGTTCGTTAAAGCCCTGGATATTTTGAATGTTCCTATACGAGAGTTGCCGTTTGTGTTTCGCGATTAGCAAGCCTAGTGTTGCCATCTAGCAACTGACAGTTCTATCGTAAATTTGCACATTTTTGAGGTTACACGTACTTAGAACATTTTGATATACCAGCGTTTTTTGTATGGTTTACTTATAAGATTCATCTCGGCACAAAAATGGAATTAAATCGTGAACATTTATTACGACTTTCGACATGAAGTATGAATGAATTTAGTTCACTTTTTGACAATGAAGGTCTATCAAGCACCAGTATTTAGCGATGAACGGAATCGTGGTCGTAGTTCACTCCCAGACGAATTTCGCGAAGGTCGTCCAAAATTAGTTGTTGGCCCGAAAACCATTGATGCTGTGCCCGAATTGATATTGCACGATCGTCATGTCACCTATCGTGAGATTAAGACAACCTGAGCCACTAGTGGAACCAACATACTTTCAATATTGCATAAACATTTGACTGTCAAAAAAATTTATTCGAGTAGGATCCTACACGATTTGTCAATCGCTCAAAGAAAGGCTCGTGTCGATTGGTCGAAAGAAATGCTAATAAAATACGATCACGGTGCTTCGATATATGTCTATGACATTGTGACAGGTGGTGAATCGTGGCTTTACGCATATGAGTCCGAACCTAAATAGACAGCAGTCTAATTTATGGGTATCTCAAGGTGAGCAAAGTCCAACAAAAGTTGTTCTCGCACGAAGCACTTCCACGCAAATGGTCACCGGTTTTTTCGGAAAAACTGGGCTTATCGCAACCAAACGATTAGAACAAAGCAGCATAGTCAATTCTAAGTGGTACACTACAGTTTGTTTGCCAGTTGTCTTCCAAGAAATCAGGAAAACTAAACGCCGAAAACGGATCACTGTTCACCACGAAAATGCGAGCTCTCACACATCGGCTCAAACAACTGAATTTTTGAGCACCCAAAACATCGATTTGTTGAGTCATCAGCCGTGTAGTCATGTCTACGCACCGAATGAGCTCTTTTTATTCCCTTACATAAAAAACAAACTGCGAAGTGAATCTTTTTTGACACCTGAACAAGCGGTTCAGAATACATGCTTTGGCCATACATCAATCAGAGCGGCAAAAATGCTGCGACAATTTTTTCAAATGCATGCAAAAGTGTATAGATCTTTATGGGGACTATTTTGAAAAAGAATAAAATAATTTTCGAATATTAAAATAAAATATAAATAAATAAATATTTAAAAATCAACCCTCGCATTATCCAGGCCGTGTGGTTTTTGCACTGTGTACTCACAGCATTGTCTATGTAGTGTAGTATCAATCAATAAATTACTTTGTTGCTATAAAAATTATTTGTTCTAAATCATTGAATGCTGCTGGCAGAATTAGAGCGGAAAATGTTTGCAGTTCAATAGTTTTTACTCACGTACTTTGACAATGGCAACGCTGAAACACCGAAATCACAGAAATCGTTTGCACTTTTTTTCATCAAATCGCCTCTACAAATAACAGAACTTACCTGCAAAGAGTGAGAGAGAGAGAGGGAGAAGAGAAAAAAGTAATATTAGAAATAGTTTGTGTAACAAATCATTTGAATGTTTTGTTTTTGTAATTGTTTTAAATTTGAGCATTTAAGCAAAACGGAAATGTAGGTCAGTTATTTATAGTTTTTTTTTTTACATCTAAAGTTATGATTAAACAAAAAAAAATTTTTTTTTGCAATGATGCATAATCCCAATACTTAAGGCGTTACACACCGTAAAAAACGAAATCAAATTGTAATGACTGCACACGGCAAAGATTACAGATATTACAGAAATAAAGGATATTTAATTGAGCGGTTGTTCTCTTTAAATTTAAGTATGTGTGAGACATTACCAAAATTCTTCATTAGTTTGAAGAAGCGTAATCAGAAAAATTCTCGAGAAATTTCTTTAAATGGGAAAATATTTTTCTCGAGAGGATTCCTTCATTTATGAGTTTCCTGAGAGCAAAATAAATGAAAAAATTACCTCTTCTCATTTTGAAAACGCCATTTTGTTGGTTGACATTTAATTGTTTGCGCTACACTGAAAGAATTTTCATTCATAACTCTAATAAATTTATTTCAGAAATTAATTAGTTGTGAAAACGGACACTATCAGTTGATAGATGTCGCTAAAGTGAAGTATGTCACAACAAAAAACAGCAATATTGAAAAATTTTCTTCGTTTTGTAGTAGATTGACAAAAAAAAAAAAAATACTGCATGTGTCAAAAGTAAAAAAAAAATAAAACGTTCCAAAAATTTTAAGAAGCATATAAAATTTCAAAATTTCAAAAACAACACAAAATAAAACATACAGATTTCACCTTGTATTACATTCGAAGATGAAGAAAAAACGTAAGGAACTTCGTTCCTAACGGGGGTCCCCCGACCGCATTTCTTTTTAAGAAGTGTTTGATTAATATTTTTTTTAAATAATCATAGGATTTCAGCACGGTTTAATAAAGCAATCAATTTATTTCTTAAAAATTTATTTAAAATCAAAAATATATTTGGTTCTCAAATCTGTCTGCAACAAAACGTTATCTTGACTCAAAATTGTATTTAATTTCACAAACTTATTTACATTATTTTAAAAGTATGCACATTTTATTTAAACAAATTGTCTTTAAAATCCATTTCAAAATCAACCATCTGTAAATATGCAAAAACAGTAGTAACAAACAAATACTTGGTTTTATGACTCTTTATCTCTTTTTAGTTTTGCTCTGGAGCCGCGTAGAGGAAAACAAAAGCCAGACACAAACTAATTAAATTAAACTGTCGCAGTGACGCCTACTGGAATAAATATTTTAGCCAAAAAAAAAAAAAAGAAAAAAATATGAAATCACTTTCGATTTCATAAAAAATCATTGACTTGTTATGAAACTTGTACAAACTATTAATATTTTTATTACAAGCTTTCATATGCAACAAAAAATTACATTTGCATTTAAATAAATGTAAAAATATTTACCAGTTAAGTGGTAAGAAAAATAATGGAAACCAGAAAGATTGAAGTTTAGCTCAACATAAATCATTTAGAGAAAAAAGCAAGAAACAAAAAATTTTTTGATTATTTGAATGAAGTGAAAAAAAGGCAGGCTGTTGAACGGCTGACAGCTAAAAGGTAGCAAATTAAAATGAAACTGTTTTGTAAAAGAATATTCATGCACAAAATTTTGAATTCATGAACCAAATATGCAACGAAATCTTCACCAACATTTGCAGCAGAAAAAGAAACTTCTATAAAACTTCCACTGGGTCCATAGGAATTCAGTGTCATTCACAAAGTTCCTCATTTCCCGCCACACTCGGAGTATTAAAAACATACCACAGAAATTTAATCCGATTTCAAATTGTTAAATGGCTCTAAAATTTATTCAATGGAATTTTTTATCACATTGAAAGATTTCGTTTATCGTCAGAAATCGTTTATACAAAAATCATTAGTTTGAAATTTATCTACACGAAATTAATGCTTTTGGTAAAATAAATTTATTTTAATAATCTATTTATGGCTGGGAAAAAATTTTTTTTTCTTATTGATTTTAAGACATTTTACTGCACAACGGCTTTTAGAGTTTTGTTTTAAAATGATTGAAAAATAAAAAAAATCTGCCTGCGTAACCTGTCTGTAATATTGCACCTTCTGTTAAATAAGCCCATGATTTATGAGATGTTTCAGTCAATTAATGATAAAACTGTGAAAAAATTAAAAAAATGAATACCATGTTAAACGCCTTTAGCGAAACAAAAAAGAAAAACGACGAGAAAGAAATGAAATGAAAAACAAAAATTTACTCATATGCAATCAATATCAATTTCCATTAAAAAGTTACTTACAGATTTGGGACGCCACAATGGAAATACTGCATGGAAAATTAAATGGAAAGTAATCAAAATGGAACGAAAAAATAATATGCAGAAGAAATAAGCAGCAACATACATTTCAGCGAAAGTTGGGAAACCACCCTTGGGAAAATTGTTTTTAAATTAAAAATATTCTTTTGAGGGTTCATGAATTTTATGGAGAAAAGGGGTGGGGTCTTTTTAATAGCCGGCCACCTTATAAATATGTAATTTAGTTTGATTTTAGTGTACACTTGCATCAAAATTAGTTTATGTCAGGTCAATTTCTATGTGCCGCCGTCATTTTCTTGATGCTAATCAACTCATCAGTAGACTCGAAAAATCTTAAAAGAACGTTTGAAACCCAAGTACTTATTCCGAAATTCTCATTAACAAACTGGCAATCAGAAATGTTCAAACAAACTTTTAATACAGAAAGCATTTTTTCGTCTTGCAACACTTTTACTTTTCTTAACAACTTCTTTTTTAATAAAAATAATATAAAAGATATAGAAACTGTTAATTTTTCTTAACAAATTTTCAAATTATTAAAAAAAACTTAGTTAAATCATCATTTACCTAACTGGCATATTATTAACTGTTTAAAAATTATTTAAACAATTGTAAGTTCTTCTGCACTCAATTTGATTTGTAAACAGTTCAATTTGCATCGTAAATTGACTCAATTATAAAATTTTCTTTAAAAACATTCATCGTAAACTTAAGCTACAAACATTTAATACTCCAAGCACATAATAATTTTTGTAATGCAAAGAAAGTATTAAACTACAAAGAGAAACGAGAACTTTTTTAAGTCAAGTGCACAGAGTAAGTTTACAACATTTTCTTTACAACATTTTGAAGACTTTATTTTTACTTTTCTCCTACTAGTGCCACAGAACAACAGAGTCTACAAGAATTTGATTAATTTATTAAAATGTATGGTAGAAAAATTCTACAGAGGAGCAACGTGTGTTGGTGGGAGGCAAAATATTAAGAATTAAGCATATTTACAATACACACACACGTTGTTATAAAAATACCACAAACTTCCTCTTCTCAGTCCCTGTACTACAACTGTTGGTATTCGAAATATTTAAAGTACAAGTACTTTAGAGCATAACAAGCAAATGCATTGCAAGTGGCATTTAAGCAGCTTATACCGACTTACAAAACAAAATACCAAATGTGTAACAAATATAAGAATTTTCTATTTTTACAGAGTGTAAAGTTTTGTTTTGTCTATGAGCATAAATGAATGTTTTAGGTAATAAAATTTACATCACGACTCACACTTGAACTTTCGAAAAATTAACTGATGTATAGAAATTTCGTTAAAGTTTTGCAAAAACTTTGCTTCAATGTAGAGAGGTACAATATCGAAAGGTGGATGTCAGGATCGTCAATGGAATCGCATCAAAAACGCTTTGGTTCAAGGAAAAAAAACAACAATTTCTTGTCATTGCAATTCAGCTAAATTGGATAGAAACATTTTTTACTTTACAGAATCATGCGTTAATTACTCAACTAGCAAATAAATTGAACTCAATTAAAATGCAAATTGAGCAAATTTTCTAATTGCTCAATTAAGGTGCTGGGCTGAATATAAGTTTAAGCAATTATTAATTGATTACTCAATTAATATATTATTGTACTCAATTAACATTTAAATTACTTAAACTTTCTGATTGCGTAATTAATAGGCATGTCGCCGTTTTTAAACGGCGCAAAACATCGAGTGTAGCTGCGGCTGTGTGGCACGTAGCGCCGTCCTGTTGAAACCAAATTTTGTCAATATCCTGCTCTTCAATTTTTGTCAACAAAAATTCGTTCAGAATGACCAGATAGCCATCGCCATTGACTGTAACGGCCGCTCCTTGCTCATTTTCGAAGGAAAATGGCTCAATTATGCCTCTGAACCAAAATCCGCACCAAACAGTGACTCGTTTTGGGTGCGTCGGCTTTTCAATGTATGCGTGCGCGGTTTTTGTGCCCCAAATGCGACAATTTCCCTTGTTTACATACCCGCCAAGATCCAAATGAGCTTCATCTGAAAAGATGATTTTTTTTTTTTTTTGTAAGTTGATCGCAGGCCCACTTAGCGAAGCGTATACACAACCAAATTCGTTCAGCGAAAGGATAAAACTGATTGCGTGTCAAATCAGACATGAACTAAGTGTTGCCATTCACGGAATAAGCACTAGTTGCTAAGTAAAACGTTAGATGGCGGACCCTGTACTATTTGCAACGTTTTTCAAGGAATTGCATACTTTTAGGAGCATTAAATACCCATTAAAAATTAAGAGAGGTTAATGTTAAAATATTTATTTTTTTATATACTTTTTTATGAAAACTATTTTAACAACCATTATAGAATGTAAATTAAATTGTGATTACTTTAATCTTATTTGACATTTCGTTGGTCTCATTTAGAAAGGGACTAACTCGCACTCTTTTCAGTCTCGAGTATTTTTCCATATTTTAATATAAGATTGTTCAAGTAGTCAAAATATGCCAAATATCTGAGATAAAAAAAATAAAAAATTTAAGTTAGGGCCTTTTGGACATGAGCCCAACAATTCAGCAAACAAATATTAAAACGGACTTTGCAAACAACAATGAACTTTATTTCCTTTAAGCGAACATAAAAAGCTATTAACTGTAGGAAAACTGTGTGTGTTTTTTTGTGTATTAATTAAAATTATTTGTGTGAATAAATATTTAAAGAGTGACAGAACAAATGGTAAGCGATGAATAAATTCACAATTCAAATGAACTCGTCCGTGTAAATATTGTATGTAATACCGAAGCAAACATTACAGAATGAATACAAAAGTTGCAGTGTAAGCAAAAGTTGAGGAAAACATCAAATCAATTAGATGAAAATGGTTTTTCATAAAAAAAAAAGAAATTACATTAAATATCGTACTCGTGGTTATTATGAAAAGCGTCTGGAAGAAGTTGACGGTTTTTTATATATACATTTATGTTTATAGTAGTTTTGGCAGTCCCTTTTTTTACTATTATTTTTTTTTTCTATTTCTAGTTCTTTGAATTTTTGCTTTCTTCGCTTTGACGACATTTATAGAATTAACTTTCACGTTCCTTTGAAATTGAGCAAGAAATTTTCATGAAAGTCACAGAATTCATTGAAATTTTTGGAACGAAGTTCCTTCCTTAACGCGGCTTGCTGGTAGTGCAAATTAGTAGAAATCGTCACGAAAGCGTGTAAGCTGTTTATATGTATTGGCGTATCTGTCGACAAACAATTGTGTAGATGTCTCCGCTGCTGTCAGCGGAGACACCGACCAATAAATATTAATTAGTTGTGAAGATGGACACTATCAGTTGATAGATGTCGCTAAAGTAAAGTATGTCACAACAAAACACAACAGCAATATTGAAAATTTTCTTCGTTTTGTAGCAGATTGACAAAAAAATACTGCATGTTACAAAAGTAAAAAAAGTAAAGCGTTCCAAAAATTTTAAGAAGCATATAAAATTTCAAAAACAACACAAAATAAAACATATAGATTTCACATGGTATTACATTCGAAGATGAAGAAAAAACGTAAGGAACTTCGTTCCAAACGGGGGTGCCCCGACCACATTTCTTTTATTCATAATATGTCTACGAAAATTTACTGAAAGTACTTGCTCGTCTAAATGCAGTGTTAGTTTCAGAAAACACACAAAAAACCAGCACAAGTATAAATAACCAGTTGAAGTGTTTTGTTCCCAGTAATCACGTGCTTTTCAGTATGGTAATTTTCAGAACAGTGGCCAAATCGTTGCATTCGATGTCGAATGAACTATCGAGTACAAAAATAATATAAAACAAAAACAAAATGAACAACAACCACAAGGCCCAGGCAACAAAATGCGTTCGATCACGGATGCGACGATTTGGCCCCAGATCTGAGTGTTAATATCGAGCGCATTTCGAGCGAGTGATATTTAAACATTAACAGCAATTGTATTAAATTAAAGTGTTCAAGTAAAGTGTTTTATTTAACAGTGTTGAATACCCCAAACAGCCTTTGAGCTGTTAAGTGTTAAAAATAATAGAGCTGTGTATGTTTAGTTTTCATTCACGATTAAATGAAACCGCCAACCTTTTTCGTTAAACTTTAAAAACGTCATAATTGGGTGTCTTCTAGAATCCGAATTCACTCTAAAGTGGATTACTTTAGCATTTTTCGTGTTCTGCAATCCGCATGCCCATATTTTTATTCGTTTTCAATTAGAGTAGTATAGAGTAAGCTCCAGGCATTTTTAGAAAAATTTTAAAATAAATAAATAACTTTTAACGTATAGTTTATTTGATCTTTTATTTTAATAATAAATTTAATTTTAAGGCTTAAGATCTTTTTATAAAAATGTTTGTAACAAAACAAATATATTTATTTATTTCAATATTTCGCCCACAATTTGTTGGCTTCTTCAGGAATATTCCTGAAGAAGCCAACAAATTGTGGGCGAAATATTGAAATAAATAAATATATTTGTTTTGTTACAAACATTTTTATAAAAAGATCTTAAGCCTTAAAATTAAATTTATTATTATAAATAAATAACTTTAATCTAATTAATTTCAAATTTTTCCAACAGCTGATAAAAATTCAATTAGAGTAGTATAGAGTAAGCTTCAGGCATTTTTAGAAAAACTTTATTTTTCACTTAATCTCTTCTAATTAAAATAATTTAAAATTTTTTCAACAGCTGATAAAAAGCTGTTGTTTATGTATTTGACATTTAGATTTTTTTGTTTCAGCAAAAAACATGCTGAATTGAGAACACTTATTTATAAATTATGGGGATTCGAAAAATTTTGCTAAATCAATTCGAGTCGAAACCTAAAACACAGCCGAATGTTTTTCACATTTTAATTTTGTTTTCTATGACAAATATTTTCATTCTAATAAGAAATTTCTGTGCAATAATTTTTCACATGGAATATTGTTTTTACTTTAAACGCAGCGCAAATATAATTTACGTCACCCTTAACCAAATCACTTTACGCCAGTCCTTAAATTTTGCATTTAGCAAGTGCACTGGAGCACTTCCTGTATCGAACATGAATGCAATATTTTTGCACATGTACAATTTAATGTTAACAATTTTCTTTCATATTTTATTTATTTTTTAGTTTTTGTGCAAAACCATCAGTCCCAACATGTGCGTTTGTCGGCCGTTGGGCCAGTCTGTCTGTCTGTCTGTCTGTTTGTCATTCGTGCACTCATGCTTTGGAATGGGTGCTGTAAAATAATGTGTGTGGTGGGTCCCTTTTCACAATTTTACTTCACTTGCTTTCAATATGTCGATGTTAAGAGGGCGCGCTAATGATAATCAACTGACTGACTGACTGACTGACTGACGCCTTTGATATTTATTCCTGTTTACATTTTGCATTGTATTGTTTATAATTTTAATTATTTGTTTATAAGCGCTTTAAAATAAAATTTAAAAACCCATTAAACCACTATAGAAAAGAAATTCCTGTGAATGGGTAAATTAGCTTGATTAGACGTCGGTGGCTATAAGCAATAATGACGGACGAGTTGATGAGCCTATTGAAGGAAATTTTAATTATGGTTACATGTTTGTATGGTTTCATGCTGGCAAAGGAACACTTTTTTGTTTGTTTGTTTTATTTATATCATATTCCTTTCATCCTTTCTGTGGGATTAGTTAAATGGATAATCAATCAGTTGCCTGCTTTTTTTTGTTATTGTAAATTTGTATAAGTTCATTAGTTTTGCAGCAGCAGGCAAGTGAAGCTGATGTTGATGTGTTTCGCAAGAGGACCCCCACTGGGCGAACAGCACGTGCACAGGATTTGTTTTTTTTCTCTTTCTCTGCAATGTCGCCAGTGTTTGTTTTCTATTAATTATTATGTTAACGGAATTTTTTTTTTGCTGATTGAGGGTAATTGCAAAAAGAAAGAGGAAAAATTGCAAACATATGGTATTTCGTCATCCCTCAGAACATTGAATGACATGTGCCAATTCTTTAGAAAATCTAAGCCAGAAACTTTTTTGTTCTAGAGAAATGTATTGGGAAACGTTTTTAATTTTTTTTAACATTAAAGTCGTAAAGGGGGTAAAATTTATAAAGAAAAGAATATCCTACAAAAAATGTATTAGAGTTTTTTTTTTGAATTAATACGATGCCGAATCAAGATATAATTTTGTAAGGCTCAACTGATTCAATCAGGTAACAGGTGAGCCAAGTAAAAGTCATCCGAATTAATGTTCGGCTTTCCGAATATCGCGCAGTGTATGCCATTGCTACGTCCTGTTGGAACCACATCGCCTCCAGACCTAGTTCGTTCAATTGCGGCAGAGAAAACCCGCTTAGCGCATTGTCGTTTGACCAGCAACATGATCGAAAATCAAAAGTGGCCCGATAACTCCTCCAGCGTGAACAGAGCACCATGCACTCACCTTAAGCGGGTGTAATGTCTCCTCTCACATCACTAGTGGATTTTCGGTGCCCTAGAAGCAAGCGGTAGCTTTGCTTGTTCATGTACCCGCTGAGCTGGAAATCAGCCTCATTGATCATTGTGATTTCGTCATAAACCAGATTACTTCACGTTTTCGGGGAGTGCAGCGCCCTAAGGCTTGTTTACTTGTACTCTATAGCTGTCTAGTTCACAAACGTAAAAATCAATTTGACATTGGCCACCATTTGCAAAAATAAGAGAAACCTCCAACAGGGTAATTTCTTTTGATAATGTATTTGTTCGATGCTGCATCTCTGGCAAATGAGTATATTGTGCGTAATAAATTTTGAGTTTATATTTATTAAAAGAATTTTTAATTCAACAGGATTTTGAAGCCGTTAAGACGTTACTAAATTTTCATATTCATAAGAAAAACTATTTACTCCGGGGTTGTTTTTAAGCCCTTTCCTCGGACATTGAAATTTATTTGCGTTTTATTACCTCTGTAAAACCTTAAACTGATTTGCTTTCTTTGTTTCTATGACAATATGTCATGATTATGTGTGCTGCCGGACAGACAGAGAATATAATAAACGCGCTGACTGCCATTTCGCTGGATGATTGCCACGAACCGTCAAATATATACACGTCCGACACATATTTATAAACAAACTTTGTAAAATGATTTATTGAACATTAAATGTGCACACACATGACAATAGTACAAAATCTAATAAAATTTATTAGTTCGTACGTTTGTCCGCTTTTTATTTGCTTTTTTGTATTCTATACGAGGCGGCCGGCCAAGCGGCTTATCCGATTGCAACAATTTTTTTTTCTTTCGTTTTGTTGTTCACCTTCACGGCAGGTTGTAGTCTACGGGTTTTGTAGAATTTTTTTTTTAAGGGGGTGTGGCACCACTTGCCCGGCAAACCAATAAAAGTTATTAAATGTTGTTTAGAAACTTCCTTAAAAATATTCAAACAATTTTAATAAATAGTAGATAACTTCGAGAAGACATTTATGCAAAACGAACTTTGTTAACAAGAAATTGTGAAAACTATTTGGCATATAGAGCAATTTTGCAATGAGGGCAAACTTTAGAATAAGGAGACAATCTGTGAAAGAAATGGGTTTTTACAGGTTTGTAGAAGGGGTAGTTAAAGTCTGCAGGAGGCTTTTAGGTTTTTAATAATCCCTTGTAGAAGTTGCGGAGTTTACCAGGGAAAATATGAAAATGTTGATAAAACAGTGCTGCCAGAGGAAAGTTTTTGCGTACAACGTGAAATAATGAATTCATAAACGGTTTTAAGCATCCAAAATCGTATTTTCCTAATTTCAGTTCATACATTTTTTCATAGATATTGAACATTTGTTCTTGACAAACGGCCTTCGGCCGGGCTAAGGGGTTTTCTTCCCAACACCGGCTTCGCATACAAAATCTGTAAGCATCTGGCAGCACACTGTTTTATTTTTTGGCATTTGGTAACATTATACTAAAACCGATCCTGCAATAAAGTTGATAGAAATTTGATATTAATTTTACTAGCAGAGTAACAAAAAAAAGGTTCCACCACGACAAATCAAAAAATCATTTTAAGGCCTCCGAATTTCTATTTTTGGGGGTTCCGTACTCATCGAAAGAAAACGAAACACTTTCACTGAGACTTCTACGTCCCTCCGTCACAGGCCCAATTCTACAACACGGGGAAGAAACTGGGAAGATTAGATAAAATTAGCTGTAACTTTTGAACTATAAGAGCTAGAGAGCTGACATGCCTGAAAAATGCCTAATAAATGTCCCAAAGAGCATAGAGTTAAGAACCAAAGGGTGCTTCCATACAAGAAATTGAAATTAGATGTACTGTAACAGATAGAGACTTGAAATTCGCACAGTATTTTGCATTTACCAGGCCTACATAATAACTAATATCGAAAATCGCATTCCGGGATAAATTTTAAAGTTTCCCTATACATGGGGACACCCTTTAGTTGTTTCATTAGCTATAACTTTTGAACAGTAAAAGATAGAGACTTGGAATTTTCACAGTAGTTTTGTGTAGTTGGCAGGCAATTATTAAAAATATGAAAAACATAAAAACGAGAGGAGGTTCGCATACAATAAACTACAACCCTATTAGATGGAACACTTTTATCAGACTTCGCTGTCCATCCGTCCGACTCTCACAGGGCCCAATCTGCCAAATGGTAAGAGCTGGAGCTGAAATTTTCATAGGGCATATGGTTACCCGGCTTCTACAAAAGTAATTAATAAGAACAACAAAAAGCTAAGAAACTCAAGGAGGCCCCTATACAAGAAACTGTGTATTATTAGTAAATATAGCTGTAACATAAGACTTGAAATTTGCATAGGATATGTGGTTCCATACCGGTTTCATAACAGAAAATACCAAAAACATCAAAAAGGTAAATACCAAAAAAGGGTGCTCCCATACAAGAAACTAAAATTAGCTGTAACTTTTTAACCGTAAGAGGTAGAGATTTGAAATTTGCACAGGATATGCAATTGCCAGGATTTTTGCATTTGCAATTTGCACAACAACAAATACCAAAAATTGCAAAAAGCGAAAATTCAAATGTTGCACTACATACGGGGATACCCTATAATTTGAAAATTGACTTTACTTTTTGAACCGTAAATGATAGAGACCTAAAATTTTTACAGTATATGTAGTGCACAAGCCTCTACAACTTTAATTCAGATCCAAAAATGAACCTTTTCAAGAAATGTTTGTTGAATTTTTCAGCTGTCTATATGCCGACGACATTTCGTTGGTGCTAATCAACTCATCAGTAGACTTGACAAATTCTTAAAAGTTTGTTTCAATTGGCTCTTAAAGCAAATAAATAATTAAATTCATATTTGAAGCCTCTACAATGACTAAAGTTAAAATTGAATTGCTGTTCATACACGAGGACACCTTTTAGTTTGAAAACCAGCTGTAACTTTTGAACCGCAAGGGATAGAGGCTGGAAGTTTACAGGGTGTATGTAGTTGTCTGGCCTTTATTACAGCAAGTACTAAAAACAATAAAAAGTGAAAACTTGAAGGGCCACTTGCACGGTAGTACGAAGCCCTTGCAGTACAAGTCAACTTGGCTCAATTTTTATTTATATTTTCTTTTGAGGGCACCCCAATATTTTAGCGAAAATCGAAATTGTTGCACAATTTTTTTCTTATCACATACACTTTAAAAAAATTCATAAAAATTATAAATAACTATTTCATACTTCACATAAAAAAGTAGTTTCATATGCAAAGCATGACCCCGCCATTCAAGCAGAAGAAACGAACAGAATGACTCTATTTTTTTTTTGTGCTCAAACTGTTCATGTGGTAAATGCACATTCCATTGCGAAGATGAATGGGGGGGGGGGGGGGGGGGTTGGTGCTTTCAATTTATGCGCCAGTAGTAAAACTGATCATTCAGTAAACAATTTTTACATAATTTTTTTTTTATAAGAAAAGAAAATAAACGAAATAAAATTAAAAACGCATAAAAAATCAATTGCACGTACATTTCACTCAGAATTAATATTTGCTTTTAGCTGCTTCGCACAGAATTTTTAATTATAGATTTTTTTCATTGCTTTAAAAACGCGTGCGTGTTTGTTAAGTTTTTTGTTCAATTTTTTTCTCTGTTTGCTCCTTTGTCGTCACACGCACAAAGTAGGTGGCCTGTTAAATTCCCATTTAATTTGTTTGGAGCCATATAAAACTGATTTATTTGTTTTATATTGAGAAATAAATGGCCATAAATGAGTGAATTAAACATGAATTAACAATTGATTTAATCAAATAAAACCAGTAAATATCAGTATCTAGATTTTGAACAAAATGTTTTGCTGCAAATAAATATTTATGCAAATTTTAGCAATAATAATTTATTTTAAAGGAATAGACCAAAATTAGAAAATTTTATTACCACTTTAAATGAGAAGCAAGTTCTTTAATCATTTTCTTGAAAAAGTAATGCAATAAAGAATTTCTCATAACGTTTACAGTTACCTAGAAAAACAATTAAGAGCGCTACATTTGGCTAAACCGAATTTCAAATACCTTACTAGTACTTCATTTTTAGAAATTGCTGAAATGAAGACGGCAATGAAAAGTTTAATATTAGTATAAATATTGCTGGGAAGAAAATTGTTCAATCGTAATTGTATCAAGTAAACAGAGCAAGTATGGAAATTATAAGAATGATGGCTGTGCTTTTGCTAGCGCCACAAAGCGTAGCGTTTATAAACCTAAACTAAATAAGCTTTCCCCACAGCATATCTTTACTATTACAAAAAGAAGAAAAAATTGAGCCAAGCATGAGACTGACTCAGTAATAGGGATCCATTTTTACTCTACGAGTATGGAATCATACAAAAAGCAACTGTTAGCCACAAGTTTCTTAAAATGATTGCTGCGAAAACTTGTCATTATAGCTTTGCTGAACTAAAGAACGTAAAGCTTTTATGTGGAACTAAATTCAAAACACTTATTGAGAAGCTCGATTTAGTAATCGATATTATGCCAAGGATTTTCCGATAGTTTATGGCACGGCGTGAAACAAAAAATGTTTCACTATGACAGATTAAAAAATTAGTTTCGAGGCATACGAAATTAAATTATTTTCTCCTTGGTATGGGAGTCGGCCGAAGAAGGTGTGGGCCGGTGTCTGCGAAAAAAAGATTGATGGGAAAAATTTATAGGCGGTTTGTCATACATTTGAGTCCTACACGGGCACCCTGTGACTGATTAGCATCACCTGACAGCCACTAGGCTGTGTAGTTTTTATCTCGGAAAGTCTAACAAAGCCCAAGTTCTCTTACAACTATGTATAGCTGGGCCACGTGAGCACCAATATTCGACAGCTGATATCATTCGCTCAACACATTTTAGTATTTCTTAATTACTGATTTCATTAAAAATAATAAACAAAACTATTTCTGTATTAAGTTTATCAGGCTCAAATTCTTTTCTATATTATTCTTGTGATTGATATTAATTAAATTAGACAAAGAAGACATCAAAGACATTTAGCAGGGTGGACAACTAGTTGTTTGTGGCATGGTTATCGCTTTAGAAACAGGGTGCTGACGAGAAAGTGTGGCGGCTTCGAAACAACTAATTGTCCACCCTGCTAAATGTCTTTGATGTCTGCTTTGTCTATTAAAGAACTTGAGCACCCGTCTTTGAACTCAGGGGCTCATGTATTTGATGTTTTCTTTGTCTAATTTAATTAATATCAATCACAAAGATAATATAGAAAAGAACTTGAGCCTGATAAACTTAATACATAAATAATTATATAAGAAAAAGTTCGAATAATAAAAATTAATTAATAAATAAAACTTTTGTAAAAAAAAAAATTTAACATTTTTTTACGGAAAAATTTCCTTTAACAACATTCGCATAAAAACCAAGTTTCCTTACAATATGTTGTGTAATTTTTTGTTTTTTTTGTTTTTCTTAATTCTAATGCTGGCCATGTTTTAATGGTTTAAAATTTATAATAATTTTTATAACTTTTAATAATGTATTTCAATTATTTTACCTGAAATAATTGATTTCCAACTCAACAACACTTAATGTAAAATCATTGAAGTGTTCGATTGCTTATGATTTATGTAATAGTATTAATTTCAAATTGGAATTAATCAACTCAATGAACATGTTCAATTAAGACATTAATTTCCTTTAAAGTGCCGCAAAAATTAATATTAATTACAAACTGGCAGGAAAATAAATTTTATTTTACAATTTACAAGTGATTTTAAAACAATCTTTAGACGGGAAATATTTTTCGTATTTACAATATAAAATACATTTTAAAATACACAGACCCAAATTTAAGCAGAAAACGGACGATTTCGTAATATTCTCGTATTTATTTTTCTGCGAGCAAACGGGGCTTTAGAGCAAATGTTTATAGTTATTATTATTATATCTGCTAAATCACGTGAGCAATAAAAACTAATTTTTTTAGAAACCGAAAACAAAACTCAAGCGTTTTGTCACTTTGTATTGCATTTACGAGTTTTCTTAAATAGCTTGATACATTCACTTATATCCCTTTTCACAAAAGATAAGCCTGCCATCGACTGCAAAAAATATTTTCTATCACAAAATTCAGAAAAACATTTTTTTTTATCATGGCCGAATACTCAGTGGATGCCATCTGTAAAGGTAGTGAATTGAACCAGGATTAGTGAAAAAGGGAAGAAGGATGTAAAAAGAAAAATGGGGAGTGTTTGGCGACATTTTTTGTTGGGAGTTCTTTGGAAGAAAGGGGCAAAAAGTAATGTGTGTGAAGATAAATTCGAATTTAAGTCCCCGGACACAAACCAATTTTTTTAGCAAAGACAAATTTTGAAGTTAACAGAGCACTGTTAACGACTTAACAGACTACATTTTGGAATATATGAAATTTCTAAAAAAGATTAGGAACTTTTTGGAAAAACCAGCTCTTCAGCGCACCACACACTATATACAAATGGTGGCCTGAAGGGTCCTCTAAGACTCCTGGTAGGTGTGATATCTGAAATAATCTTGGGAATCGAGTTTTTCCAAAAATGTTCCTAATCTTCTCCAGAAATTTCACATTTTCAAAAATAGAGTCTTTTTAAAATCCATTTTATTCGATTCCCAAGATTATTTCAGATATCACACCCACCAGGAGTCTTAGAGGACCCTTCAGGCCACCATTTGTATATAGTGTGTGGTGCGCTGAAAAGCTGGTTTTTCCAAAAATTTACTAATCTTTTTTAGAAATTTCATATTTTCCAAAATATAGTCTGTTAAGTCGTTAACAGTGCTCTGTTAACTTCAAAATTTGTCTTAGCTAAAAAAAATTCGTTTGTGTCCGGGGACTTAAATTCGAATTTATCTTCACACACATCAAAAAGTATGGCTTGTGAGTTTGTTGAAAATGAAGAAGAAGGATATATTGGAAAAGATGTCATTAAGTCATCAAAAATAGAGTTAAATTCACTCTTTTAGTACCACCACAAGGGCAACGCTGATCATAAGGTTATTGAACAATAAATTTGCACATCAGCCAGTACCTTCAAACAAGTCAATTCATTATAAAAGCAAGTCATTTTACAATACATTTTCTTAGTTTGCCAATTTCGGTTGTTGCATTTTTTGTTTTGTGCCTGCACATATTCCTTAAAAATTCACTAATTGCATGGCATTGTTTAATTGAAGAAAATGTTCAAGTACTTTTTGGTTTCTGCTGTTTTTAACCAAATGAAGCCACTTGAAATTGCGTTTCCTCTTCCGGACAAATGAAAGAATTCAAATTAAAATTTTTTCTGCTCTTTCTTTGTAGAGGCCCTTTTTTGTTTTGGTTTTCAGTAACACACTCCCACCAACATGTTTTGGTGTGTCAAAAAAAAAAGAAAAAAAAATTGTTTTCTGGATTTTTTTCCAACATTGAAATTACACTTTATCATTTTTGACACCTTTTTAAGAACATTTCACTGGCACATGCACAAAAAGACTGCTTTTAAGGCACTTGAAATTTTTTTTAAAACATTTTTTTTTTTAATTGCCATGTCTGCCCGGCTGTCTGTCCGCACTGTCTGTCATTCTGCCCCTCTTTATAATCTAGTCTAATGGAGAAATTTTAATAAATGCATTTCCTTAATAAGAGAATGTGTTTTAGTGTTTAAAAAAATCCAATACGCTGTACATGTTTTAGTTTAATTGTTTGCTACTGCTTTCGTATACTAACAGGCTCTTAAAAAGATTAAAGCCAGGCACTTTTTCGCCATGTTTCATACAAAATAGAAAATCATTAGAAAAAAAATCAATTTTTATTTTTTTATTTTTTATTGTGAAGTTTGTGTTTTGTGTAGCGATATGCCTGCATCAAAAGCATTTTAAATAAATCGAAATAATATTATTCAGGTTTCAACACTTCAAAAAGCAAGTAATCAAAAATAAATAAATAAATGAATAAATCTGAAAAAGATTTTTTTCTTCAGTTTTCATTTCAAGGAAGAAAAATGTGTTTCCGTTTTATTTTTTTTAGAAGCCAAAACAAAAAATCTCTTGCTTTCAACACCAATGTGAAGCACTTGTAAAAATAAAAGAATAGAAATTGCCCAACACGAGTCGATATATAAAAATAAAAGTCCACACAATAAAAAACAAACAGTTTATAAAAAAAAAACTTTACAAACATTTGGTCGCAACCAGTAAAATTAATGGCTTGCATTAAAAACTTTATAATTTGAAATCGACCTTAATTTGTCAAAGAAAAAAAATATAAGAGAAATATTTACCAAAAATTTCCCCCCAAAACACACACACATACACAATGTGACAGGTTGCCTTCCATCATCATGTATGATCCCATTAATTTATTCTTAGAGTATACTTGAAACAAATTATTAACATGTTACTTTATCTTGAGAACTAAACTGTTTTCCAAATAAAAATCATCAATGACAATTGTCATTTGAAGCACTACAATTGACAGAAGAAACATTGAAATTAAAATAAACAAAAAAAAAAAAAGAAACAAAGAAAAACAATTGAGATTTGGTGTGTGTGTGTGTGTGTCTGGAAGTGACTGCTGCCTGCTGGAAGAAGAGAGATGTGGGGAGAATCGTAACATGTTGCAGCAGGCTCGACACAACATGCAAAGCACTTCGAATGACATGTTTAATAATACTTGAAATGACAGGGGTTTTAAATTTTAAGCACTTTTTTTATTTTTGTGGCTTCCACGCAAATGTTTTAGCTCCACAGCACACATACACATGTACTGGAATATACGACAACATTCCAGTCGGAGGACATTGTGTACTCAAATAGTTAAGTTTTATACACCAGCTTCAAGTTAGCTACAATACAATAGATTTGTAACTCACTTTTCGTGGACTGACTATAAGCTAACTGAAAGGTAGTGCAGAGCTGACCCAAAATTCAAATAAAAACATAAACACACCACCACAGTAACCTCTTTACTTAAATTGGTTTAGGGTCGCCTGCATTCTAAAAAATAAAATAGAATTAAATTTATTATCGATTTAATTTTATAGTGAGCTACATGATTTACAATTGTTAATAATTTTATTGGTCTTTCTAGTTCAGTGTCAAGTAAAGTTTATTGATTTTCTATTCGATAAAATATAGCTAATGGTAGAAGTAGTTGCATTAAAGTCTAGTGCTAAACACTTTACTTGAATGTAATATTTTTAATTTGTCTTGTAAAGACAAGGTCTTTTTCTCACATTTGGTTTTAAGAAATTTAGAATTTTTTGATTTAAATTTTAGAGTGCCAAATGTGATAAACTTACTCATTCGAAATTCTGGAAATTCGTATTTCTGAGAGTTCGAATTTGTGAGCGTCTACTGTATTAGCGAAGTAATTGAAAAAAAATTATCGCATGCTACTTAAAAAAATAAACATTTCTACTAATCAAGCTTATTTATTATTATTTTTGGAAAATTTTAACTAGCTCATCCCACACAAAACTTTGCATAAATTTGTGTCTGTATGGGTGCGTGTGTGTGTGTGTGTGAATGTGTTTTGAGTTGCAAAGTTGTTGTCAGTCAGTCAATCATGAATGTTTTCAGGCGTTTTAAGTTGCTTTTGTGGCAAAGCGGTGATGTTGCTTTTGCGCTTTTGCCACTTGTGCAACAAAAATATGCAACTGGTTTCGTTTTAGTGGCGCCTAGCTTGATTTTTGAAATTTTTCAATTTAATTTGCTTTAAAGTAGGAAAAAACAAGTATTTCTTTTTTTTCCTTTTTTTTTTTTTTTTTTGTTAAATTAACACAAGTTTTGCTCGCTTTAATGGTATCAAATTCAATTAAATTTTTCTGAATTTGGAAAAAACAGAGCAATTTATTTATTTTATTTTATTATTATTTTTTTTTTTTTTTTTTTTTGATTTTAACGTATAGTTTATTTGATCTTTTCTTTTATTTTAATAATAAATTAAATTTTTAAGGCTTAGGATCTTTTTATAAAAATGTTTGTAACAAAACAAATAGGTATATTTTTTATTTATTTATTTCAATATTTCGCCCACAATTTGTTGGCTTCTTCAGGAATATATTTTTTTTTTAAATATTCCTGAAGAAGCCAACAAATTGTGGGCGAAATATTGAAATAAATAAATAAAAAATATATCTGTTTTGTTACAAACATTTTTATAAAAAGATCTTAAGCCCTAAAAATTTAATTTATTATTATTTTTTTTTTTTTTGTTTTGTTAAAATTAAATTTTACTCAACATGAATACTTGAGAATTCTAAAAACAAAAACAAAAAAAACAACAAGCAAAAATTACTTATAAATCACTGGAATACATTTTTCCCCTTTCTTCCTGTAATTTAATATCCTTCCTACACCGAATCCTCAGGGATCAATAATTGTACGAGACTGCACATACATACACGAAATATTCGTGGATACTTTTATGTTTTTAAAAGCATACTTGTGCACATTGCCAGAGTGGTGGCTGCCTGTTATTTTATTATTTTCAACATGTTTCTAAGTTGGCTGCAAAAAGCGTACAATTTTATGTGCTGCCAGAAAAAAAGTACTTGGAATAAGTAAACTGAAAATTATAACAATAAATTAAAAACAAAAGAATGGCACTCCTATCAAACATTGTTTGCCATTGATAGAGGGAGAGTAAAAATACTCTGGTGCAGAACCAAAACAAAAAAGGAAGACACTCAACAAACTGTTAGAGACCCTAAAATACTCACCCCTCACTTTGTATTTGTAGCGAGCAGTTTTTGTTTGACCATTAAAAAGGATCATTATGGAGTTTTTATTTAACTTAATAAACAGCTGGTATTGAAAACTGAAATGATTTAAAATTAATCATAAACAATAGGAATGGAAATAATGGCAAATTAATTCAAGTTGTATGTGTGTACGTTTGGTAGGGGTTTGTAATTGATATTTTCTTTTAGAGGGGCGTGTGTAAGAAAAGGATGAACACGGAGATTTTTTTTAAATTTGTATACAAAGTACCTCGATACTAGGTAGCCGCATAACAACAACAACAAGCACAACACTAACATATATTTCATGTATTTTGTTGATAGAAATACTTTAAATTCTGTCACACATTTGATCGCGGGTGTGCGTTTGTGTTGTTGATCTTGACAGCTCTGCAAGCTAAAAGCAGTAGTCAGCTGGGTATCGTGGTACGTTTATACACTTTTTAAGTCGATGCCTCCATTCTATAACATTCGAAAAGTCGAAAATGTGAATGTTTTGAGTTACGAGCTCTCAAAGATTTTCACGCGATATCTCACAAACTATATTATAAAAAATTTAATATTTAGTTATTTGACCCCTTTTTTTCTTATATTTTATATATTTATAACATTTCCAATTTCAAAAAGACCTTAAGCTCAAATAAATATATAAAATATATATTATAAAAATTTAAGCCAAGTTGAAGAATATTCCAGCAATGTCCTGCAAAACAATTGTAAAATTGCTTCTGATTTTCTCAAAATTTCTTTACAAAATCTTTTGTTGCTTTTCTGAACACAAACCCACAACAACTGCAAGTTTATACACAAAAACATAAATAAAACTTTATTTTGCTAAATTTCTGTTTGGCATGAAAAATAATCTGTACATTCATTCATTTGGTCCAACAATTGTGTACGTCTTCATTTCTTTGGATGATGATGATGATAATTGTTGAAGCGCAAAATAATTTACAGAAACAGAAACAGAAAACGAAAAAACAATCCTGTTCATGTTCAGCTTAGGACCAACCAAACAACCACATTTATTTTCATTTTAGACTTTCAATAAAGTTTTTCATGTTTTCGAATTCCCTTCCCCCTGTCCAATTCACACCCTTTTGCGCTCTTTTTGGCAAAATTTTGTTTACCGGGGGCTTAGCAGCGTTCAACAGCAAAGTGTGTAATTTTCATAAAATTGTGGTTTAATTTGCGTATGAATGTTTCGTAAAATGATAATTAAAAGGGTGTGACTGGACTGGATAATTAATTTTTCTTACTTTTCAAATCTGAAAAAAAGGAGAGTTTTCAACAAAAAAAAAAAACTTATGAAATGTGTTGCTAAAGAATATTTATTGAAAATAATCGAGAGAACGAAAGCTCCTGTGATGATGGACAAGTAAATAAAACAGTTTGCTAAATTACTTTGAATTTCTAAAAGAAAAGTTTTTTTTTTTTTTTTTTTTTTTTGGGAGCAATTAAAATATGCTAAAATGGTAATTTCTATACATTTAGTCGAGAAAATATATGACATTTCCACATGCAATTAGTTTTTATAATGGCTTAATATATATTTAATTAAATTAAAACTGTACAGCGGCAAATAACAGTGTATTATGCCGAAAAAAGAAACAAAGACACAATTTAGGTGTACAGCAGCAAACTGCAGGGGCACTACCCCGCAACCATAGGGCCACCATCTATCCCTGGCAGCGAGGTGTGGTGCAAATAAGAAGATACAGTTGTATTAGGTTCAGTACGTTTTATTTTTGGTAAGTTTGTGTTTGGTTTGGTTTTTTTTTATGTGCAGCGTACCCAGAGGGAGGGTTGGAACCTGCAGAGATTTGTTCTCCGTATTTTTCATCCCCTCTGGTCTCTGCGGCTGTTACATAAATGGCCAGTTATTTTTATACGCCAATGTTTTTAAACATCTTTAAAAAACTTTTTTTTAAGTTGAGTTCTTCTTCACACGTCTTTCATTTGGAGAAGATGTACGCGTTCAGCAGGGTTCTGTGATGAAAAAATTTCATCGAAAAGAAAACATAAAAAGAAAAACTGTATTTTCTAATATACTTCTTTATCACAAAATTTGAAAACGGAAATATTTGGAGAAGAAGACTACGAAACCAGCTGCATTTGCAGATTTGTCAGCATTTTCCGGTATAAGTTGTAATTTGACAAATATTCCATACCACAGAACGGCAGGGAACCCCCTCCGAGTTGCACAACTTAATACAACATTTTCATATTTTTTTTTTTAATAATTATTATGTTCCAAATGTTAAAAAAATAGTTAATTATTTTGTGTTTTTACTTAAAAATACAGAAAATTAAAAAAATTATTTTTTTAACGTGTTCAACATTAGTGTGGAACTCATTAACAGAGGTGTGGGACGTATTTAACCTACGAATTTATCTTCACACACTTACAAAAACTATGGAATGAATAATATTCTTTTATCCTTTTTTCGCCCTCATTTTTCATGTTTGCTCTTTTTTTTTTCTTTTTGCTTTATCTAAAATCATGTGAGTGCCAAATGAATTTTATTGCAAATTTCTTTTTTTCTATTTGCCAGTTTTTAAGCAGAAATCTCAAGTGCTGTGTGGTTTCTGTGCAATATCATTGTTGTTAGTACAACATTTTTTCTCAAAGTCACTTTGATAACTTAGACACTTTAACTAAAGCAACTGTTCGTCAGTCAGACAGCCAGCCAGCCAGCCAGCCTGTTCTTTAGTATAATTTTAAAATCTTTTCTTTCTTTTTGCTGTGGAGCATAATAGCAGAAAAGTTCATTTTCAATTAGGCAGGTTCAGGAAAAGGGGTTCAATTTTATTTTAGCAAAAAAATTTGTACAAAAGAAAGGACAATCCCATAGTGCATTTGATTGAATGTCAAATGATAAAATTTTAACTTTTAAACAAGAAAAGCATGATTAAGAAAAGCCTTGGACAAGTCTTGCCAAGATGTCTTCCAGCAGTTGCCGGAAAACTGTTTTGCCGTACCACTGCACAATTATAATATTTAGGGGAGGCAAGAGAGAGATAGAGCAATGCCTTCGTTTTTATGTTTTAAATACTGCAGCCCGCCTAATAAAAAGTGCATACATATGTTTGTCATATAAAAAAAAAATTACAAAACTTCGAATATGTGGTCTATTAAATGCTTGATTGAGTTTTATTTACTGGAAATATGAAAGCATAAACAACTCCAACCACAACATGAGTTTTAATTCACCCAACTTCATGCTCTCGATATGCGTTTAAAAACTGTCTGTCAGTAGTCACTTGTGTTAATTTTTTAAACCGGCACACAAGTGAACAAATAAAATGGATAAGTTGCTCTATTTTTCTTTTATCTTTGTAGTGGCATAAAACAAGACAACATTCAAAATATATTTCTTAGAATAGTGCGTTTACACTACTTTGAAGCTTGATTTTTCTTTGCTTAAGTGATCAACCATATAATTGATTGCAACAGACAGTAGAAAGAAATATGAAAAAGCATACCAAATTTCTTTCATTTATTTACATTTGAAAGAAAGTAAATTGGCTATGGAAATATTTTTACGAAGAAAAGAACTGAATGCATTTGGGCACAGCTAAACAAAATTTTAGAGAGCAACAATTTCATAAAATTTTCAAGTATTTCCAAACACTCGATTTCAAATCACATTATTTTAAGTCACCAGATTTCCAATAATATTCTTTTATCCTGTATGACTGCATGGAATTTAAAATGGCGGGTTTTAAATAGTATCAAGTTATATAATCTCAATCATATGAAGGCAAACTACATAATTTGGAGTGAAGTAAAATCCACTGATTTTGAGTCACGTGATTTCAAATCACCTGAATTTAAGTCAAGTGATTTTAAATCGAAAGTAAATTTAAATCGAATGATTTCAAATTAATTTACATGCTTTAAATCTATTGATTTTAAATCACATGATTTCAAAGCCCCCGAATTTAAATCACGTGATTTGAAATCGAACGTAATTCTAAATCGAATGGTTTCACATTTTATGATTTCAAATTAATTCACATGATTCAAAATCGTGATTTGAATGCGAATAGTTACAGATCACATGATTTTACACTAATTCACATGATTCAAAATAAATAACTTTGCATACTTTTCAATAAGTACACTTTAAATCACATGGTTTCATATCACATTGTTTTAAATGTGCATGCTGTTGGAGCGCAATATTTTAGAGCACATTATTTTTAAACACATTCTTTTAAATCACATAGTTTTAAATCTTATTGTATAAAATCATGTGATTCCAAAACACATTACTTTATATCAGATGATTTTGAATCACACAATTTTGAATAATATAATCTCTAATCATGTGATTTTAGCACACATGATTTTAAATCATAATATTTTGTATGCAATTTTTTTTTCAATTGCACGATTTTAAGTCAAGAGAGAATATTTTTGTTCTTTTCTTGGAAATTATGTGTGCAAAGGACCTCGAGTCGGAAATAAATAACCCACTATTTGATTTTAAAATTATAATAAAACCTTCATATTTTCGCTTTCTTTGACCTTTTTGTCAACAATAACTTTCTTTACATTTTCTCGCCATTTTCCTAACTTCTTTTAATCAGTTTCTCTGCTCTTCATCAGCATAATTGATTTTTGCTAGTTTTCACTTGAAATACTTTCATTATTTTTCATCCTTACCAGCACCAGAAACACTTTTGTCAGTTGGTTAACAGTGAAATATATTCAGTATGGAAAAAAGCGAAGGAAAGCAGTGTTGGGGATTTTATGAACATTATCAGAAAAGTGTGTGAAACAAAATATTTTATGTTTGTTAGTGAATTCTTTTAACAAGAAAAATCATGACATAATATTTCATTTATGTGTGTGTGTGTGTGTGTGTTACAACTTTACACATGTATTTTCACCCAAAAACACACCATAGCGTATATGAAAACATAAAAGTGTACAGTAGAGATTATAAATATGTTTTCTTAATAAAATTTATAGAGTCTGTGAGTGCTCGGAATATAAAAAGGTTGCTTTTAATGCAAGACAAAGGATTTTTTTTTGTTCTAAAGAGAGAAGAAGCAAAGGAAAGAATCTGGAACATGTGTTATTTTCTTGTAAAGCAATCTCAAAATTAAGAAATTAAAACAGCTTAGAAAATAATATACAAGAAAGATAAATAAAATTCAGAGATATTTTTCAAAAGAATCCTTTTTTTTACGCGCGATATTTTTTACTTTTTTTAAGCTCCTGTTGAACACGCTTTAAATGTAAAAATATTCTTCATGGACTTTTTAGCATTAAAGGGTAGATATTTATATTGTGTATACAGCTTTTCTCAGAAAAAATTTGGAAAAGCTAAAATTATCCCGTTTTGTGTATCAATAACAGAAAATATGAGGAGTTGCATAGATATAGATTTATCTATTAAACTAATTTGCATTGTCTTCCTTAAAAATGTTGATCACTCCAATTTTATCACAAAAAAATCTTTGCCATTGCTGAGGCAGTAAAAATCGAACTCAAGCCCCTTAAAATTAGCAACAGTTAAAAATTCTATATTTATAAAAATTTGGATTTTTACTGCCTTCGAGCATAAAACTAAGAAAATTCAAAAACTTACACAAAATCACTGCTGCATTTGTAAATCAAATGATTAGTCATTGTTCTGGGAGGTCAGGAAGTGAACAAATATGAACATTTACGCACGTATGTAGAAAAGTGTGAGACTCACCTGGAAGGAAAAAATAAACAAAAATTTATGATTAACATTTTATTTTAAAGTCACTGCGAACAAAAATAAACACAAAAATTATGAATCAGTGTCAAGAAAAAAAAATTACTTTTGACAAAATCGCTTTCGAAACTGCATCAAAATGAAATTTTAAAAGAAATTACTACCGAAATGTACAAATAAAATGCTAAAACAAATCTTTGAAATAAAAATTATATGCTACAATTTGAAATGAGGACGTTAAAAAAGTTAATTATTTTAGCGCGTTTGAATTCGATATCACTTTTATGGGAGAGTTTTTTTTTTTTTTTTGGAAGTCAATTGGATGTTGGGGAGAGAATATTTGTATAATATATTCTAATCAAAAGAAAAACACAGTGATTAAATTAAAAATTTGCCATTGTATTAAATATAGACAGTCAGTAGAAAAGAGCTCAAGTGGTAGAATGGTTAAGCATTATTATGGCCTTGGATCGAAGTCATTTGGCTGCTGATAATAGTCGTGGTGTGCGTGAAACAGCCATGGTATGTACCGCAGCCAATAAATCTTCAACTTTACTTTTCATGTCTTCTTTAATAATATTGATCACTTCAATTTGATTTTAAAAAACATTTTTCTCAATGTTGAGGAAGTAAAATCGAACTTAAGTCTAATAAAATTATTAGGAAATTTTCTTTGTATAAAATTGTAGTGATCAACATTTTCAAAGAAGACAAAAACGAAAGCGGAGTGAAAATCAAGTTTGAAGAAAATATAAGTTAGGGCCGATGATACTAATCAGTATGAAGATGATACTAATCAGAATGAAAAAAAAAATTTTTTTTAAATCACATGGAAATTAGTTCGTTTTTGGCGAAGTTTGCCAATAGATTTAATATGGACAGTCTCAGTAGTGAAGAGCTCAGATAATAGGATGGCTAAGGGCTGCTGCTCAAGAACAGTATACAATCAGTTATGACCTGGGTGCGAAGCAATTCGGGTGCTGCTGATCGTTATGACGAACGTAAAGAAGTCATGGTATGTTCCCCAGTTAATAAATCTTCGAATTTTCTTATTTAATTTCGCTGCAAGCCAATCTTTCTAAACTCTGAGCAAGTGAAACTGAACTGATTGAAAGCCGGAGAGATAATTATCAAGTGTAAATTATATGAATTTATAATTTAAAACTACATTTTTTTTTGGAGGGTTTAATGCAAATTGGGAATAAAATGCCAAATTGGGTATAAAATCCCGATATATTTGGACAGCTCAGAGGATCTCTTTAAAAATGTTTTCTAATGGGCTTTAGTTTAATTGTTTAAATAATTCACACGATAGATATATTAGTTGAAGAAAACAAATAAAGCATAGCTATGATCACAGCTGGGGTACAACTAGTTGTTTCAGGGTCATACATTAGTAGTTACTTTTGGTTTTTCTTCAACCATGTCTCATACATGCAATCATGTCTTTTGCTTTTCCACAAGCAATCACTGCTATTTGCAATTACGTGTAGGTTTAACTAAGAAACCTCATACACAAATCTACATACATATATAAATAATTACAAAAATCAGCACTTGTTCCTAGCAGCAATTTAATTTCTGATCGCTGGCACTTTTGACAATGTTTTCTATATGAAATTTAGTTCACTTTTTGTAATGTCTCAATAAGAAAACTCTCCCAATTTGGAGACTCACTTCATGCCGCCAAAAAGTACGTGACGAAATTGTTGCTGTTTTCTGCCAAAGTATTTTTTAACGCCTTCTACATGCTTCTCATTTTGTAATATTCAAAAAAATGCAGTTTTTTTTTAATTTAAATAAAATTTCTTTGGTATTCCATTGTTTTCAGCAAAATCCTTATTTTTTAATTTTGTATTTTTTCCTGTGTCTCTGCTTCATGCATTTCAAAATATGTATCGCCGGACTCCCCATCCACCATCTGTCGCGCCAACCAAAGACAAACCAAAAATACCACAACAAAAAATGAATTTTGTTTGAGTTTGAATTCGGTCTATTGTTTTGCCGAAAAAGCAAAACAAAAAAAAACCAACGAAAAACAGAGAACCCATAAACTCATTGTACGCCTGGATAAATGAGTTTTACAGCAGAATTCACTTGCAAATTTATTGAAACTGCAACGACAACAACAACGACAGGAATAAACAAATGAAAAAATCCACCACCCTTTAGGCGAAATAAATCTCTAAATCATTTTGGTATGAACATTTTGGTATGAACACAGACAGACTACTAAATAATATTTGGAAATTCTTCATTTCCTCAGCCCAGCCCCACCTTTTTCACACCAGAAATGCTGGCTGCCGCCTGCCGGCCTCCCTTCGCGGCCCTGACAACATTCATTATAATTGACATCATACATGAAAATTTTTGCTTTTAGTTTTTAAGAAAACCATTCAAATTGTTTAACAAATTTATTCGTTTTTTTTCTGTTGTTGTGTTTTGGTTGTTTTGGCTGTTGCAACAGCAGCTAACAAACATTATTTGAATGTCTTTCTTTATTAGTGCATTTTCTGTGCATCACTGCAATTATTTCTCGCCTTGCATTGGGTTTCAAATTTTGTTTTATTTGTTGCAACATTTTCTCTTATTTTGAATGATATAATTTAGATGCAGCACTTTAAGCTGCAGTATATTTGAAACTTATTTTCAGGGACAAGAGAATGTGATTATTTGGAGGGTGGTATTTTTAACACCAGCATTAAAGGGGATTAAAGCAACTAATGCAAACGTTTTTAAAGTCTTCTAGAATAATGCGATCATCACGGTTGTAAAGATGGCACCGTCATAAATGCCCATGAGGCATGACTAAAATGCCTCGTTTTACGTTAGATTAGGTAGACAGGCTTTAGCACAATGGGACCTTCCTAGTACTCAATTGGGCCGATCTTATGACCGGCAGCTCGCAAAACATAAAACATAGGTAGACAGGCTGCGAGAAAGTGAAATAGAAAAATGACCAGACCAACGTGGGTCCATTACATGACGATCCCTTTGTGATAACCTGAAAAAACATAGAAGATATCTCTAAATCACAGATAGCAAGACAATCAGATCTGGAACTCCTCTGGATATCTGCACAGAAAAGTGTGTCCGGAAATGTAATGGTGAATGAACTGGCGAGATCTGGGAGGACATGGACGAATTCGTTGGTGTTGCCCTCAATAACCCCCCATTTACACATGCAAATAACTTGTTGCAAGTTGTGTGTACATATTAACAACCAATACACGCACAGAGACGGTAAAAGCTGTTGCTACTTGCTTGATTGTTTACACAGGCAAGTGCAAGCTCATTTTTGAAATGTCCTCAAAGAAAATGGTCTTAAAGAAAATTGCTTTACTTTACAAAATAAAAGAATTAAATGAGATTAGTAATAATAAAATAATTATGTTGAAAGAAACCACAAAATCACTGTTCCATTTTTTTTGTGTATTGTTTGTTCTGTTTTTGTCCGTCTCCATGACCTTTCAATGTCCGGGTTGCCAAAGTATTGTGAAATGAACTACTATGTGAAAGCAAATTATTCGAATAGCTTTTTAATAATATAAATAGTAAATTTATATTACAAATCGATAAAGACCACATTTTAATTAATTTTATTTTATTTTTCGGTATGTAAGATCCAAAAGTAATGTATTAAAAATCGTTTCTTTGAAAGTTATCTATTAAAATTAAAGTATAATCTTTATACGGTAACACTGTTTTTGCTTTTTACTATTTTACCGACATGCAAGTAAAAAAAATTACTGGCAATCAAAATATCTTGCAAGTGAGCTCGCAACTTGCAAAAGTATGATTGTATTAGTAAAAAAAATATCAATGTATTGAGCTACTTAAACTTACACTTGCGTGTGTAAATAGCTAATAACTACAACGACAGCTGTTAAGAGCTGCGCAGGACAGATGGTCGAATGAGGTCACCTGTCGAATATCGGTGCTCACGTAGCCCAGCTTTAACTACAAGAAAGCCTTGGCCCTGTTGGATTTTCCGCGACAAAGGTTGCACATCGTATTGGCTGTTCTAACAGCACACTATTACATGGGAGTACATGAGAAAATACTGTACTAAATCTTCCATAAAATGACTTCTGCAGAAGATGCAGTGATGAAGAGGAGAGAGTCGAACACCTTCTCTGCCGATGTCCAGCTCATCCTAATAAGAGAGCGAATTACTCGTACAGAGCGACACCACAAGGGTTAGCGCATGTGTCGAAATGCGAAGTAAACAGGGTGGAGTCTATCATACGATCATGTAGCTAGTTCACCACATAAACAATAGGTGGCGTGTAGGGCCGTTTTTGCCTACCACCTTTTCGGGCAGCACAATGGGAATAGTATAAATACAATAGTTACAATATTCAGCATTTTCTGTTATTACACTTCAATACTAGTCCAGTTGTTATATTGAAAGTTATTTTAAATAACTTAATTATGTTCCCTAACTTCATATACTTTTAACTGCATTGAAATATTTTATTATTACAATACGCACAGTCGAACACATGTTTAAATGTTCAATTTTCACCTCTGGCAATGTACACGACTAATGTTTATTTTTAATTGACATTTTTTAACAACTCTTTTTTCGAAACAAGCAAAAATTTCTCCATCACTTGTACATTCATTTTCACCTTTTCATATTTTAACACCTTTTTTTATACTTTCTGTTAATAAAGTTTTCCCGTGAAAGAGTCAAAAAAAATAGTCCCACATAAAACAGCTTTTAATATTTTAGACAATAAAAATTTCCTAAAACTTTTCTTTTGTTAAGTTTATTGCTGTTTAATTTTTATAACTTTGTTGTCTTTCAAAATGAAATGTGAAAAATGTACTTACATACAATAACCTATTTAAAATCAAAAATATTTATGACACCTCGTTACTAAAAAAAAATTAAATTAAAGACAACAAAAATAATTTTCTTTCAAACAAAAAAAAAAATCGAGAAAAATCCAAAAAAGGTGGCTGGCTGGTTACTCCCAGCTCTGTGCTCCTCCCCTTATTAAGATGATGAATTTTTATGTTCCATTTCATTTTAATAATGTAATGTTTCATGTTTAATACTTTGTTTCTTATTTTAATGGCCTGCTCTTTTGTTTCTCAAATATTTTAACGTGTTAATGCCATTAATGTTTACATGCATTTCGAATCCTAAAAAAGCTGATGATTAACATGACTTAAGTGTCTTCTTATTTTATGACTTCTTTTTTTTTTTTTTTTTGATTTTGTATTAATAAGAGATTTTCTAAAAGCACAACACATAATTTTATATGCAGATTGGATTTCTTCATGATTTGATTTAGCTAAAGATCAAAACAACAACAACAAACTCGCTCAACTTGAGCAGAACTGCAGCTATGTCAAGAAGAAGAAAAAAAATGATTTCTCGCAATATCGAAAATATGAATATAAATTTGTGTAGAAATAAGTGCTCAATAGACAAAAGCAAATAAGAAAATTAAAGCGAAATTCTATTAATGCAAGAAGTAATGTTTGTACATATGTATAAGTAAATCTAATGCAGTTTTCTTTTCTACAATAAGTGCAAGAGTTTCAGTATTATGTTCCGCAGGAAATGTGCAAGATTTACTAACTAATCTATGAAATCTTCTTTTATTAGCTATTAAAACTCATAGTTTAAGAAACTAGTGCCAAATAAATACACACTTTTTTCTAGTAAATAAATCGGCATAAATGTAGATCATAAAGCCCTGAAGGTAAGACTTGTAAAGTCTTTTTTTAACATATTACTTTTGAATTGACCTCGATTTTTCGAACATGCTCAAAATGATAATGATTTTGGCAAGATGTGACCAAGTCTAAGAAGGCAATTTTGCTTTGCTGTGAAGCAAATTAAAAATTTCGGAGCAATTAAAGCCAAACACGCAATTTTAGGCCCAGTTATATTATTTTAATATGAACTTCGAATTTTCGAACATACATAAACCATAATATTTCTCTAAATTTTATTTTTCTAAGTTATAAATTAAGAAGTTCTGAACATAAAAACTAAAAACGATAGCTTTTTAATACCTTAATCGTGTTTTTACTTCAACTTCGAATTTTCGAACATGGAAAAATCAATACTTTTTTCTTAAATGTTGCAATATAAAAGGAGTAATGTTTTTTGTATTTCCAATAAGAATAAAACAAATCACAATTTTGGGCCCACTTACCTTATTTTAATGTGAACTTTTAATTTTCGAACATACATACATAAACCATGAATTTTTCTAAATTTTATTTTTCTAATTTAAAAATTAGGAAGTTCTGAATAAATAAACTAGAAACGATAGCGTTTGAATGCCTTAATTATGTTTTTACTTTAACTTCGAATTTTCGAATATGCAAAAATCAATACTTTTTCTTAAATTTTGCAATATAAGAAAAGTGATGTTTTCTGTATTTCCAAGTACAATGAAATTATTCATCATAAAAAATTATAAGAGAACAATTGAGCAACAAAATTAAATTATGACCTTAACTGGGGAACAGCTTGCTGCAGCCATTTAGGTCATAAATTTATTACTTTCGCTATTATTTTGTTTTATGGTGTCTAGTCTAATACATACAATCATATTTTTTGCTCTTTGGATTGCTTTTTTCCATCTCATGAGTACACAGTTGTGTTTGCAACTGACAATCACTTTCCCCATATATGTATATGAATAATTAAAAAATTTTTAACATCATGTTTTGACCAGCCATTAATCGAACCAAAGCTAAATATAAGTTTGAAAAAATTAAAATTTTTTGCACAATAAATTTTACTATGCAATGATTCTAAATAAAAAAAATTTTTTTCAAAGACACATACACGTACATACATATGTATGTACATTTTTTCAAAGATTCCAACAAAGTATTTTGGTATACGATTGCATTACAAAGTCCTGGAAAGAAACCAGCCAAGAACTTATAGCTTTTCACATTGATGTCACTCGATAGCATTACTTTGGAATTTTCGAGCATATATACAATAAAACTTTTTCGATTTTCTATGATCTGTGTTCAAATAACAGGTAACAGTGAGTGGTAAGGACTTCTAAGATATCAGTTTTGTATTAAATAAATTATTCAAGATCAACAAGATCTTCTTACAAAGTAATTGGAAACAATCATATTTACTTATTTTCGATATTTCGCCAAAAATTTATTTTTTTTGACGAAATATCGAAAATAAATAAATATAATTGTTAACAAATAACGAAAGCTTTTCAGAAGAAAAAGTGCTTCTTAGCAACTACTACTGGGGCCAATAAGCACAAAATTAGCTGCAGCATCAAGAATGAACATGAGTTCTTGTCCGCTCTGACTAGACGCTTCTCAAAGTAAGCAACAGCCACTAAGTTCGGATATCCATACTGCAATTGATATGAGTTGAAATCAGTCCGGCTTAAATTATGCTTCCGTTAACAGTGAGCTTATCGAATAAAAGTGTTTAAGTAAAGTGTTTTACATAATTAGCAAAATACGCAAAAATATTAACAACTCATTTAAATTTTAATCATCTGTTTTTTTTTTTGCTTTTTTCGGGATGTACATATGTATGTTAAACATATTTCTAATTTGAGCCAACTTTTTCGGGTTTTGTAAGTCTTCAAATTTTGCATCTTTAGCTCAAAACTCTAATCCCTTTGTCACTTTTATACATTTTCAGCATTTTATTGAATGCATTTGACATGCAATCCCTTAAATCCTTATTGTATTTCAATCATTTCTACAACCATAACTCTTACAATATACAATTAAATCCTTATCAAACCTTTGGATAAGCTTTTGAATAAATTACAGAAGAGGAAGAAGCAAAAATAAAAAACAAGTTGCAATATTTTTTATCTCAACACAAAAATTTATATTCGTTATTATATTGAAATATGAATTGCTAAAAAAGAAATAAATCTGGAACAAAGCTTGCAGGAAAACTAGAAGCAAATGAAAAACAGAAATATGAATAATAAAATTCAAGCGAGAGTACAACTACTACAACTACAAAAATCCAATACAATAGAAGGAGAGATAAAAAAAAATGTCTTTAACATTCAAACGACATGTTTGTAGATTTCATGAAATGGGAAAAATTAAATAAAACTGAACTAGATTTGATTGTGGGTATGCACATTAGGGAGCCAACGATTTTTCGACTGCTTTTGGCATGAGGAAAGAAAGTTCAACTACAACTAGGGGTTGGGGTTCGGGGAATTCCCGGGAGAGAATTCCCGAAAAATTTTCATCAGGAATTCCCAGGAAAATGTTTGAAAATTCCCGGAAAAACGGAAAATTTACAAATTTTCCCGGGAATCCCGGGAAGAGAAAAAGCCGGGGAATTCCCAAAACCTAACAACAACGTACCTGTATCAAAAAATCTTTATTTCTTCTGAATTTTTGGAGCACTGCTGAGAATTGATGTCTTCGAAAAAAATATTGGAGAGCAAAATTATGAGGGGTTGATCAGACATTTGACGTCTCTACAATCGCATATTAGGGTACAAGCATATAAAATTTTCTTCCAGTCACACTAACTTGTCCCAGGCTGCCGGTGGAGGCGTTAAATGTATGACCAACACCCAATAATTTTTTTCTGAATACACCAACTTCATACCACGCCAACTTAAGGGCGTGGTACAATGGGAAAAAATTGTAAATCGAACGCCTTGAATTTTTTTTATAGGTCCTAATGGCAAAAGCTATCGATTCCACAACATCGACAAGTTTTCCTCCATACAAATCGACCCAGTCTAATGCACATATGTAGAAGCAGATTTTATAACAATATAAATGGAAATTGTATTATTTACTTATTCCCGGCCAGCATGTTGATTAATATTTTCGCAAAACACTAGAAACAGCAATCTGGTTGATTTGAGTCGAAACTCTTTAGGAAGTTGTTTCGTAAGCGATTTACATAAACTCAGAATATACAGAACTTGAAACAAAATAGGACATTGTCACACGAAAAATAAACTGTAAAATAAATTGTAAATCTACTAGGACAAAATGTTAAATTTGCACAAAACAGATATAAAAATACTTTTTTACAATTCTTAATTACATTTTATATATTTAATTTTTATATTTTATATATTTATATTTTTATATTTATATTTATATATTTTTTATATTTTATATATTTATTTGAGCTTAAGGTCTTTTTGGAATTTGAGTATTTATTTTTGACAAAAAGACCTTAAGCTCAAATAAATATATAAAATATAAGAAAAAAGGGGTCAAACAACTAAATATATTTTATATATTTATGTTCTTGAGCTAAAGGTCTTTTTTTTTTTTTTGTTAAAAATACTTAATTATTTTTGTCGATAGTATTTCACTCTCCTTCGGATAGCTGCTTCAGGACAATAATATGTAATATGAAAATAGTTTTAAATTGAATATTTTTCACAAAAATTTCGCTCAAGAAAATAAATATATAAAATATAAAAACGGGGTCGAAAAAAACCAAATAATAATTCTTAATTATTTTATTTGGCCTTTAGTTCAATTTTATTTCTTCATAATTGAGCAAGTTTTTTTTGGTAAAATTTTAGTAATCAACAAGACAAGAAAAATAAAATTGAGAAATTATTCGCTGCCAGACATATCCTGGCTGTTCCATCACCACCACATACATATGTATAATCTTGCTCATAATTGATTTCGCTTCATAAAGAACTCTTGCCGGTTAACCAAGAATTTATTTGTTATTTAAATACCTGCAGAGTTCGCAACAAATTTCAATAGAATGTTGACTGGGTATCTGTTTGCACTTGACTGCGACTGAATGTGTATTTGTATGGGTTTGCGTATGTGTGAGTATGCCGGTCGTTGCATTGGGAATATGCAAAATGAATAATGTAACAAATATTGCCATAAAAGTTTAGAAATAAATTCAAAATACCAGTAATATTTGCGGTATAAACAAACAAAGCATCACACATATGTAAATTGAATAAGGCTGCAAAATGTAATTCGTATTGTAAAATATAAATGAGAATGTAGTGGTGTTCGTAAAACAACACTATTAATAGTTTAAAAACTATACCTACATGAGGAGAAATTTGGGCTTTGTGAAAAATGTTGTTGTATTGTTTCAGGATTGCTCTGAAGAAGCTTTCTGAAGGAGAGCGGAATAACGACACAAATAAATAATTAAAAAGAAGAAGACCTTCAACTCAAACAACAATAAAATAAATTAACGATTAACGTACTGTATTGTTATCATCATTTGAGGCCAATTGTGCAACTCGACCAAAAATGTCTTTTGGACAGCACATTGCTTTATAATAAATATTATGAGAGTTTTTGCTGATTATAAGAACTTAAATTTTCACTCAACAAATGCATATGATGGAGTAGTCGATCTTGATATTTAACAACTATGATTGAGAAAAGTATGTATTTGTTACTAGTGGCGGTGATTAATACGTTTTTAAATGCGACAAGAAAAGTAAGTATTCAGGATTTATTAGCTGGGGGACAACTAGTTCTTTCTAGTCTGATCTATACACAGCAAGCCTTAGGTCACGAACTCTGCTCATTATAAACATACACACATTGATTTATGCAGCGTCTTGCAAAATTACTTCTGTATAGCTGCAATGTGACTGAAGAAAGGCTCGCAGGTTCAAGCTTTTAGGGATTTTCCAAAGAGTTACAATTTGAAAGGCTTAACCTTCTAGAAAGTAGCCAAATATGTTGATTTGTCCTTAGAACCGGCACTGGAGTACGCAGACTACTGCGATGCTCATTGGGTACATGGGAATAATAGAATACGTAGCAAACGTTGAAAGATTATTTTAAGTTATTTCGAGTCTACTGACAAGTTGAGTGGCATCAACGAAACATCGGAGGCATAAACAATTGTTCAGTTTTTAATCAATGAGTCATCATTTCTTGTGTTGCTTAATAATGTTGATTAATACAATTCTACCAAAAAAAAAAAAAAAAAAAAAGATCTTTCTCAATTTTCAGGGAGCAAGAATCGAACTAAATACCCAATAAAGTAATTAATAGTTAAATTGATTTTTCAATATATAAAACAGTTCTGACATTTCTTCACGCCAAAAAAAAAAAAAACAAATTAAAAATTAGAAAAGAAGGTGAATTTCATATTTTTCGCAGGTGATTTTGCTTTATAGGACTTTCAGTATAATTCAGGCAGGTTTTGTATTGATATGCAATCATTTTACTGCAATATTGTGTATTAATATTTTTTGTAGTGTTGTTACATCTTATTTCTTTATTATTTGCTATCTTTGTACAGCAAACTCATTCGTTTGCCTTTGATGGGATTCGAACTCGCGACTGTACGCTCTCAGTCATCGCAACAATTGAAATGAATGTAATAACCAGCTCTTTATGTAGAGAGTTAATATAAATAAGATCATTATTTTTGCACTTATTTAACATGATTTCTCATCAACTTTTTTTTCAGGTTAATGTTACAGTACAGTTTCTTAGCCCTCCAAATATGTAGTTTCAAATCTTTGTATTGGTAATCAAATGAATTCCGTCAGGTATGCTGTGTGCTGGGTTCTTTACTTTGTTTTCTTTTTACATTAGTTTTACTCGATAGTTCATTCGATTACGAGTACGACCTTGCTTTCCGATTTACACAACAACAATAAGCAGGTACACAAAACTTACTCTATTCACAACCTAAATAAAACCATATACCTACACAAAATAGAAAAATTAAATAAAATGAAAATGTAACTTAAAAAAGTAATTTCATTTAATTTCACAAAAACACATTTGAGAACTTTATCTGAAAACATTTATGGCAAAACAAAAACAACAAAATATGTTTCGAATATAACATTGCATAATTATGAATGGAAATCTCGAATTACTCACATCTCGAATGGAATTACCATAAAAACCAAAGCACTCAACAGTGCGTTTTGCAAAACAGAGAAAAAAAAAACAAAATTATATCATCTAATAAAATACTGCAAAAATATGATTCACCATAATGCTCATCACCCCAGCGAGCGTCCTGAATTGCAGCAACCAAGTATCCACTAAAGAAGTCAAAGACACTTTGAAAACTTTTACGAAAAACATTAAAACCGTAGAGGGGTTTCGAGGGCCAACCCAACCGCAATGTAAAGCAAATGTACAATACCAACAACAGCAACAACTACAACACCGCAATGAAATAAAAACATTTGCTTTTTGAAACATATGTGCATATGTACATAAATAAAAGATGATAAAATCCATGAGTAGAGTTAAATATTTATGTGTCTGAAATGTAAATAAAATCGACACGAGTCGTCAGAGACGACACATTTAAGGCTAAACAAAGAGACAGAAAGAGGCACAGGAAGGACGACAGACAGATTGCAAGAGAGAGAGAGAGAGAGAGAGAGAGAGAGAGAAAGAGAAATAGAGGGGTAAACAAACCAACAAACCGGCATTTTCAATTTAACATAAAAAAAAATATGTTGAAAAGATGAGTATAAATGTATGTAGACAGAGTAACAACGACAAATAAAGTATCACCCATTAACACAGGACGAACACAGCATCACACATGCCAAACAGAAACTCCAGTGGACAAACAAATCTTTTATAAATAAATGTGTTAACTGCTTTCTACAGTGGGGTCACACGTGTTTACAAAATAACTCAATTTTGCAAATGTTAACGACCGCCAAGCGCTACAATATACAGCCAACCGTGATGCATCACAGATGAATGCGATAAAAAGCAATTTTTGCAGCCGTCTTGTTAACAACGTTAGTAGCAGTAACTTGGTCAGCATAATGCTTGCTAATAATATGAATAATATTATGTGATACGCCTGCTGGCAGTGACGTAATCTGTTCGAAATTTAGACACAATATTACACAGCCATGTCGAAAATATAATTGATTATCAATTGGTTCTACTTTGCTCTTCTTATGAAATGCAACATGTGTATTTGTAATTTACACTAAGTGAAAATTCATACACTCGAGTTGTTAAAGGTTTTATTAAATGTTCTTCTCCAAAGGTTTTATTAAATGTTCTTTTGTAATTTACACTAAGAGAAAATTCATGCACTCGAGTTGTTAAAGGTTTTATTAAATGTTCTTTAGTAATTTACACTAAGAGAAAATCCATACACTCGAGTTGTTAAAGGTTATGAAATAAAATTTTTCATTTGAGTTTCTTTTCTATTTTCATTTTGTTGTGTTAACAATTTTATGGGGCTTTCTAGTTCCAGAACTAGAAAACCCGATAAATCTACAGTTATTTCCGCTTAATTGAGTTTCTAAAAATGCACGACTTTTTACGCAATTAAACGGGAACTCAATTAAGCAATACTCGGTTAATTGAATCGCCAACGTAATTAAACGAAAATCGCTTAATTGAACAATATGTGCAATATGTATTAACAATTGTAAATCATATAGTTCGACTATAAAATTAAAATTAATGTTTCATTCATTGCATTCAATAAAATATTTACATTGATATTATGAAAATTCATGATGCCCAAATTATTTAATGCTTCTAAATAAGTAAATTCTAATTATAAAGTGGGATTTAATTGAAGATTTTAGTTTTCTCTCTTTAACTGACATCAATATAAATGGGCACTGCAGGGGTTCAACTTCACCTGTTTAAAAATTTATATATACATATGTGTATTATAATGCATTTATACAATTTTTAATCAGGTTAAGTTCAACCCCCAATTGATTCCTCAGATTATTAATAACTCTGTACAAAAACAATTTAATTTTTGCAAAAATTAACAGGTCCAACCTACACTGAAACAATTTTCCTGCATAAAAATCTAATGAATTTATTTCATTAATATTTTTTCATTAGTCCAATGAAAATGTTCATTAGGGCAATGCATTTTCATAGATATAGTGAATAAATTTCAGTAAAAACGGATCATTAGTTGTCATAATATCGTTAAAAATTATCATTGAATTTATCAAACAATTTTCTTTAAACCAATGAACAATTTCCGGAAATCAATGTATTTAATCATTAAGTTTTCAATTCTCATTTGATTTGCAAAGAAATTTGGAAATGTGGTAGCATATTTTAATATTTAGCAAAGCTATTAAAGTAACCTTAATAAGTGAACAGTGAACAAATGAACGAGTTCCTATATTTAATGAATCGCTTCATTCAGTTAGTGATTTTTTGTCATTAAATCGATCAAATACTTCACTAGCTTAATGACTAAAATTCATACATTTAATGAAACGATTATCAATCTAAATTTAATGAATCAAAATTCATTGATTCAACGAACCCCAAGGTTGGCTGAAAAATAATGAATTTTTTCATTGAATTAATGTAGAAATTCATGAGACTTATGAACAAAATTCTTTTAATGTATAAAGTTTGATAGAGTAAGAAAAAAAAATCATATGTATACCGGAGTTTTGAATGTTTATTTCTAAGTTTCATTTCAGGGGGGAGTTAAAGTTTCCCAGCTCTGGCACATTCTTATTATTAATCCACATACGAAACCATGTGAGCGTAGTATTTTGGATATAAAATGTGGTCAAAAAGTAAAATACCACAGAGAACATTTTTATGAAACATGGTAACCCTCTAACTCCTGAGGGTATGGCTCTTTTTTTTTGCGCTTCTTTTAAAAACGCGAAAAAATACTATTGAAACAGGGCTTTAAAGAAGTAAAATGTTCCCTAAAATATTACTATAAATTTTTAAATTGTTAATAATAAATCTCTAAGTACATAAAAACGGGAAATTCAACCAGAAAGTCAGAAATAAGATACAAGAAAAGAGGTCTTACGGTTAGTTTTGCATTTATTAAGATTAATGCGGGCTGGAGACGTGCCCCAAGCTGATCACACAGTTTGTTTGTGAGTGTGCGATTGTGCTTGTTTGGCTACACGTACATGCGATCGGCTCTGTTTGAAGCAAACTCAAAAGTTTTTGAAAATTTTTGTTGAAGCCATTTTGTTTGCACGTCTCCAGTTTTGTTTTCCAAAAAAAAAAAAACTCATTTGGTATGAAATTTCGTAGTGGGTAGATACATAAATGTGCGCATGAAAAAACAGAAACAATATGGGTAATTTTTGTTTTACCCTGCAAAAAATGTGACTGCAGTGATCTATGATTGATACTATTTACTTATTGATAATATTTACTATAAAAATTTAAAATGTGGGTGTTATTGAACATCGACATTGCAGTTTTTTCTGTAAGTAGGGATAAAAAACTTTAAACTTTTTATCTTAACTAAAGCCAAAAGTGAGCAAATGCATTTAAACGAATACTGCCACAGTTGTTTGGTCTTTTTCCCGGATATAGTTATCGCTTGTGGCCCGGGATTCTATTTAACATTGTTCTACATTACCATTACTTATTTAACAAAACTGTAATATATTAAGTGCACTACAGTTTCTCTGCATGTTGCTGGGCTTTTGTCTGTCTTATTTGCCTGGCTGATGGCCTCTAGAAAATCGATATGAACCACACAGATAAACATAGTGAAATGAAAATGCCTTTCAACTGCAAAAAAAAAACGCCACGCAAAAACGGAAACACCATTCACAACATCTACTCACTCACACCTCATTTCCAGAGTTAAATTATGTTGGAAAATGTATATTTTCTTCATTATGCACATACGAATAAACATCAAGCATTAGCATTATGAAAAATTATTTCTCTTTTTTTTTTTGGTCTGTTTTGTTTTTCCACAAGTAGACTGAACAAATAGGGGGCAAATATGAAAAGTCAATGGCAAAAGTTACAAGTTCATGTTGATATTTTCATAAACCAGCCGCTGCAATCAGTGTAAAATAAATATAATATCAAAATACTTAAAACGCGTATGTTTGTCTGCTTGATATTTGAAACGTTTGTGGGTTAAGTGCGCGGCCTGGTGAATGATTGAGCTGATGATGGAATGGCATGTGTGTAAATAAATGGGAACAAGAGCATTAGTAAAGTAAATGAAATTAGATTTAATTGATTCAAAACAAAAGCTTTAACTTTCCCAACGTAACGTTCAGCTGTATCTACTTAAAATCAATTTTCTATTTAGAAACAGAGTTTAGACTAATCGTAAGTGATTGAATGGGTAAGATGATGATGGAAGTTTGCAATTTGAAAAGTAAATAGGAAACTGGTATATTTTTAAGCTGAAGTAGTTGATCTAATTTTTGTTAGGGTTTAGCATAAAATTTAAATAGCATTTATTGATCTTATTTTTCACAAACACACACACACACACACACACAAACCCATAATAATTTCCTTCATACGAGAGCTGCCTTTATGCTTCGGGACCTGGCAAGTCTAATGTTGCAATCTGGCAACTGACAGCTGTTTGAGGCTTGCTCTTGTTGCCTTGTATTAACCAAACAATAAATAGTAAAAAAATAAATTTAGTCAAGTACGAGGCTGGCTCGCACACTTAGGGTTCCGTACCTATATGTAATGTACCTATGGACTGGCATATGTGAATACATATATTGTATAAATTTCATCTCTCTGTCTCTTACAGCCTGAGAGTTACGTTTAATTGCTACTTAATATTGTATGGGACACCTGGTAGTTTTAGAGTTGTTGTTGTGTTTGTTGTTGTCATTTGCTGTTGTAAGGCATCTGGGAATACATACACTGTGCAAATTTCGGCTCTCTATCTCTTTCGGTTCGAGAGTTATAGCTGTTACTCTACGCTGTAAAGGGACACCTGGTAGTTTTAGAGTTGTTGTTGTGGTTTTTAGCATTTGTTGTTGTGGAGCATATATTATGCAAATTTCATCGCTCTGTCTCTCACGGTTCGAGAGTAATGGCTATTTGTTACTTTACGTTGTATAGGGACACCTGATAGTTTTCGACTTGTTGTTGTTTTTAGCATTTGTTATTGTAGGCCATATGTGACTACATATATTGTGCACATTTCATCTCTCTGTCTCTTACAGTTTGGGAGTTACGGCGAATTTTTACTTTACGTTTTATAGGGACACCTGGTAGTTTTCGACATGTTGTTGTTTTTAGTATTTGTTGTTGTAGAGCATATGTAAATACATATATTGTGCGAATTTCAGTGTCTTTTGCAGTATAGCAGCTACGGCTAATTTTTACTTTAGATTGTATAGGGACACCTGGTAGTTTTAGACTTGTTGTTGTCTTTAGCATTTGCTGTTGTGGAGCATCTATAAATACATACTCTGTGCGAATTTCAGCTTTCTATCTTTTACGGCTCGAGATTTATAGCTAATTGTTGATCTTCGTTGTATGGGGACACCTGGTAGTTTTCGCTTTGTTGCTGTTTTTAGTATTTGTTGTTGTAGCGGCAAGGTACAACAACATCCCGTGAAAATTTCAGCTCTTTAGCTCTTAGCGTTTCGGAGAATGGACGCTGTGACGGACGGGCGGACGGACGTAGTTGTCTCGGTAATTGGGTTCCGTTTCACTGTGTTGAGTACGGAACCCTCAAAATGCAACCACCTGTAACGGATTCGCCTCGGCTGCAATTTCAAAACATTTTTGTCCAGAATTGAAAAGAGTTTTTTTTTATAAATATTTAAAAACTGCAACTTAAGAGTTGTTTGAAACTGAAAATTTTTGCGCAATTATCTGCAATATAAAGTAAATAAACGGGTACGTTTCTTGGGAAGAAGTGCATACGCGTTGTGAATTAAAAACGTTTATTAATTCAATATATTATTTTTAAAAACGGCTGTGGTTTTTGGGGGATGAGAGCAGGATATATATTACTAATTATTATTAAATAAATCGTACGAAGACTTTAACAAATTCCGACGCCTGAGACGCCTGGGAAGGTTGTTGTTTGAGGCAGTTTTAAAGTCTATAACAAAGCGATTGAATAACAAAATCGAATATGAAAGATAATTATATTAGTGAAACAAACAAAAAATAAAATAAAATATAACAAAACATAAATACAGCTTTAAAATTTTCTCTCAAACTCTAGAGAATTTTCCAAACAGGTCATCAGCTTGAGGCAATAAAAATGAAATATAATTTGCCTAATGAATTGAAAATGTGTATTTTATGGAGTTTACAAATTAAATTTCCCACAATTCCCTCGAAAATCAATTAAGAAGGCCATAAAAACGTAATGCTAAACTCGTTAATTGAACATTAAAATAAGAAGAAGCAGAAAAAAAAACACATACAAACCATTCAAAGCTTAGCCAATTAAAAACCAAACAAAACTGATTTAAATAACTTTGAAAAAGCCAATAAATAATATGTATGTATGTATATATTTTACGATTTAAAAGTTGTGACACTTTAAAATGCTTTTGAGAAAAACAGATGTTCTTTTTCATGTGGCAAGAAGCCATCATTATTGCTTAATTTTTCTGCCTGCAAAATTAAAATCACGATTGTTTTTGTCTTCCAGCCGCCTTCAACGAGAAGTTGCCTAAATTAGAACAAATCAATTGCTTAATTCTTTTTTTTTTATCATTTTGTTTTAACAATTATTTAATAAAAATAAATCACGTTTTTTGTTTTGCTTTTGTTTCAAATATTGATTATTGTTAAATAATAAATAACGTGACAGTTAAAGTTGTTGCCTGCCGCTTAGAAAAAGATTTTTATACAAGCGGCAATTGAAAAGCATGACTTTAAATAAAATGTTTTTTTTTTTTTTGTAGTAGAAAATTTATTAACAGACTTTCAACATTTGACTTTTTCAACTCGTTAAATTGTCAATTTGAAAAAATTGGCAAAAATTAAGGCTAAATGTTTTTATTGGCGGGGGTGTTGTGAGAATGTCAGCAGCTTGTTTCAATTATCAGCAACACATCTGATGTGTTCTAAATATGGCCTCAGCTACGAGCAAAAACAACTTTTCCCACTGAGAGTTGATATAATTTCAATAACCACTGTTATTCACAGCACTGCAAGAATTCAAAACTTATCAATTTGTTTACTGGTCACCAGCGATATCGCGTCATCAACATCTTCCGTCTGGCAAACACATCGCCTGAACAACCATTTGAAACAATTCGACTTCAAAAGGTCTACTGAGCACGTCAACAACAACGAGCAAATAGTTATTGTATTATTTATTGAGTGCGTGCGATAAAACAAACTAAATATTAAATAAATACAAATAAGCTAAAAACCAGAAAGCACAACACCAGAAACACAAAACCCTGAAGATGTGAAGAAGAAAGAAGCACAGAAAACTCAACTCTCTCCACTTTAAAGTGATAAGGCAATCAATAAAACAAATAGGTTTATTGATCCCTGTAATAATGTATTGCCTGGCTGGTTGTATGCGCAGTACTCGTTCATGTGCTTGTACTGGAGAATTTCAAAACAAAAAAGCATAAAATAACAGACAAGTTTATGGCACATTTACTCCGCTTAATGAAGCCCACAAAAAATTCTTGAATAAAATGGAGTGTCTTTGTGTTTGGTACAATAGGTTTAATAGACAAAATTTGCATGGAAAATATTATATGAAATTAGCTGACCCGGCCACGCGCTGCTAAGGCTCTTATAATAGTTTTAAATAATACGAAGTTAACCGCGTTTTATTTTGCTGAGAGACATTTTCAAGAAGCAAAAATAATTTAGAAAATCGGCCAAGTTTTTTGAACAATTATTTTTTCGAACTCAATTTCGAAAGAAAAACTTGCATGTTAGATTTTCTGAAAAAAAAACTTTTAAAGCGCAAAAACAAACTAGAAGCGGCTTATAAATGACCAAGCTATTCCAAAAGCAATTTTTTCGATTTCCAAAAAATGTCGGTTTCAAATTCGAAAAAATTTATTCGTAAAATTAAATTAAAACATCGTCTTACAAATAGCCGAGTTTTTTATTTTTTCGAACTCAATTTCCAAAGCAAAATTTTTGTGACAAATATCGTCAAAACGCAAAGAAAAAATTTCAAAATCAGTTTATAAATGCCCAAACTATTCAAAAACATCAATTTCAATTTCGAAAAATTTTTTTTGTAAAATTATATTAAAAAAATGTTTTACAAATGGCCATGTTTGTAGAAAATTTAGTTTTTCAAATTCAATTTCGAAACAAAAAGCTTTTCTGAGAAAAAAACGCTTTTAAAGCACAAAAAAAAAATAATTAAAAATTAACTTATAAATGTGCAAGGTATTCGAAAAGCAAGTTTTTCGATTTGCAAAAAATATCGGTTTCAAATTCGGAAAAATTTATTTGTGAAATTAAATAGCCTAGTTTTTGGGAAATTTATTTTTTCGAATTCAATTTCAAAAAAAAATTTCTAACAAATACACCTAAGTCTGTTTTTACACGGTCTTTTTGTACACGGTTTTGATATAACACGGTTTGAAAATTAAATATTTTTAATTTTTTTACACGATATAATTCCATTTAGCACGATTTGAAATTTTATGTACTTAAATTTTTTTTTGTCAAATTTAATTTTTGCGAAGTATGTTCATATCACAAAAAAGTATTTATGAAAGAAAAAAGTCTGAAACCATCGATAGTATCGATAGTTTGCGAGCACTAGCTTAAAGATTTAAGTGAATTCCCCTTTAGCGCGTACAAACAATTTTTACTGGTCACAACATAGTTTTTTAGTTCCTGAACTTGCCATACATTTAATTTATATTACTTTTAAGATTAGACTGCATATCTTTTTTATCATTAATTACTATGCTTGTGAAAATAAGCATTATATATTTGATTTAATAAAATAAACATGAATTCTTGTTCTTAAAAATTCTTGTTTTTCACTAATTTTAATAGGTTTTAGAGATTAGGAACAAATCACCCATTTTTGTATAAGATCAATGTCTTTTTTTACACGGTTTTTTTTTACACGGCTTCTTCTGAAACCAATCTACCGTGTAAAAACAGACTGTACCTTCAAAACGCAAAGAAAAAATTTTAAAATCGGTTTATAAATGGCTAAGCTGTTCAAAAAGCAATTTCTCCGAATTCCAAAAAATATTGATTTCAAATTCGAAAATAATTAGTTCCAAAATTAAATTAAAATATCATCTTATGAAAATTTACTTTTCAAAGCGAAAATTCGTACACTAATTTCTCTTTCAAAACGCAAAGACAAATATTTTAAAATCAGTTTATAAATGCTCCAGCAATTTTTTCGATTTCCAAAAAAATAACGATTTCAAATTTGAAAAAATTTATTTGCTCATTTTATTGAGAAGCACTTTCAAAAAAGTGAGAAAATCGGCTTATAAACGGCCGAGCTACTGAAATCGCTGTTTTTTCGACTTCGAAGAAATATCGATTACAAATTCGATTAAAGAAAAACTGTGTATGTTTTTTTAAATGATAACCACCTCTAAGAACGGGACAGGATCTTTAAAAGTAGTTTCTTTTAGTTAGTATACGATTTTAAAAAAATCTTTAAAGACAACCAAAAATAATTTTTAAGAAACCGAACAACTTCTTTGAGAATTAAATTTTTCGTTTTGGAATTCGTTTTCAAAAAAAAAAAAACCTAAATGCCTATTCTTCTGGCAAACTCTCTCAAAAGGGAAAAAATATTGAAAACCTATTTATAGGATATTCATTCTCGGAAAATTTAAATTTCTAATTCGATTAAAAAAATCGATTTCTACTTTGATTAAAAAAATGTATACCAGTTGCTCAGACAAACACTTTCAAAAGCAAAGTTATTTAAAAAGGTTTTTTTCAATTCCAAAAAAAAAATCGATTTCAGTTATGGTTACATAACTGTGCTAAATTTTCTTAATTAATTCAGTGACCACGAACAAACTCAATATTTGTGTATTATATCACGAAATCCATGCGCGAGTTGACATTTTGGTAACAATATAGTTTGCTATGTTAACGAATTTTGAAAGCCAGTTGATAACAACTTCGCATATTTTAAGCATTGAGCAAGAAGGTCTTGTAAATATGATTTTAAATTTCCTGATTATATATCAGAATGTTTCGTTAGCACGCGCTGTAACAGGCTAATTTCACTCCGCATTTGGGGCTTTCAATTTTTTTGTGAATTTTTGGAAATCAAAAATTATGAATTTCGCTTAAAAAAATTTTGTGTCAATAACGCCAGAGATTCAAGTTATAGCAATAAATAAAATAAAAGCATTTTAGAGTAGTGTCTTCAAAAATCTCATATTCTCGAAAAAAAACCAAACACAAATCTGAGAAAAGAAAACTTCTCTATAGAATCTGAAATGCTGATGACTTCTGCAGTTCGACGGCCATAACGCTTGGCTGTGGTATAGAGTTTTTTTGCTACTGTTATTTCTTTTATGACTAAATTTATTTTTAATTACCCAATTTTTTCTTTTGCTAAAATAGTTTTGCAAATTAAAATAAATGTTTAATTTACGAGCTTTATTTATGTTTTCTCTTTTTGTTTGGCTTATCCTCATTATAAATCTTTTCGTGTTATCAATTCAGCAAATTTGTTTTTCTGACAAAATTTTTAAGCAACTTTATTTCGTCATTGTTTTCTCTATTTCCACAAACTAAACACTCCCAAAAAAGATTTTATTTGGCAATTTATCTTAGTCCGAAGAACATTAGTAAATTTTTTAATAGTTTTTGTTTTTCACTTTAATGCCTGTTGTGTGTGCTCCTCTTCATTTGATTGCAATTAATTTTAAGTGTTGGCACTTTTCAGCAACAATATTAATCATAATTGTATGGAGTGTAGACGGAAAGCAGGCAAATCAGCATTTTTACTTCTGTAGAAAAATCATATATAATTAAAATTAATGATTCAGGTTGCACACGGCTTAGATGTTTTTTTTTGTTTGTTTTGTTTTGTATTAATATAAATGAGAATAGTTTGAATTTAAAATAAATTGAAATTTATTTGATTAAATTTGAATCAAAAAACGGATTTTTTTTTTTGCAAGATGAACTTAATTATTTATTTGCTTTAAGAGCCAATGCATTAGTTTAGTTCTAAAAATGGACCTTATTAGTGCTTTTGTCTTTTTCAGCCGTTTATATGCCGCCGACGTTTCGTTGATGCTAATCAACTCATCGATAGGCTCGAGAAATCTTAAAGGAATATTTGAGGCCCAATTACTTATTCTAAAATTCCCATAAGCAAAATGAGAATCAGAAATGTTCATGCAAACCTTTACATATACTTTTCTTAACAATTTCTAACTCGTTGACCATCGCACAGTGATGTCAATCCTAAAAATAGTGGCAACTCCTTATCTACGATTTGTGAAATTTGTAACAGTAAAAGATAAGGAGTTATGTTTTTAGTATCATATTCCTTTTTAACTCTGGGCCAAATTAAGGTGGGTTAAACCAGGTGAACTTGACTGCTCAGATGATTATTTTTCGCTTACCGCTTTTTTCATCTTGTTATGCCAAAAATTATTTCCGGGCCATCTTCCCTGCTATGAGATCGAGTGAGCAAGCCATCTTCTCTGTTGTGAGAGTAAGTGAACAGAACTGTCAAGGCGAATTAAGAATTTGACATAAAAAGGAGATTTTGCACTAACAAAATTAATTCGCCTTGGACCAAACAGAGAAGGGGCTGTGGGGACTGAAAGTTGCCCACCCCGAGTATGCAAACCAACATTTTGCATCCAATAACTTTTGTATTTATTGACGTATTTTAATGATTTGGACTTTTTTAAATTTCGCTTATCAAGACAAAACAAAAAATAAGAGATATTTTTCTTACAATATTTTCTTTTTTTTTCATATTTTCGGCACGAAAATATTATATTATATTTTTGGTTTCTTTGCCTATAAATTTTTGTTAAACAACCCGTTTTAATTCAAAGCGAAAATATAGCGAACAGTGTAAAAAGACGAACCCTACGGTCGGCATTAGGCGACCTTTTTATTTTTTCGAAACTTCCTAACACGAAAACAATATTTAATTTTTTTTTATATACCATCCACATTTTATTATGTCTTTATTATCACATTCTTAGTCACTCAAATTGTTTTGAAAATAATTTTAGAATTTAATGCATGAATGTGGCATTTTAGTTAAACAAAAATAATGCTAGTAGCATTTCATTAAATATAAACTTTTAAAACTAGTTTAAGAGACTTGTTTTTATAAGAAAAACTTCATTAATTAACCCTCTCGAATGGCTAAAAATTCTTTAACTAAAACTATTTCAACAACTAATTTTTATTAAAAGAAAAAAAAAAAATGGGAAACAAATCAAAAGAGTTTGAAAAATCATGTACACATGACTTTAATTAAAAATAAATTTGAAATTTAGTAATGAACTTTACCATCTGTCTGATAACATGGTGTAATTAAGAAAAAAAAAACATGTTATACAAACCGATTTGGAATTTTAAAATAATTTTTGTTTTTTTGCAAAAAAAAAAATAAGAGTTTTTTTTCTTGCTACCAAATTGAAACGGCTACAAATTGATTTATGTTTGAATGTTAAAAATGACAGCTTAACCACACAAATGAAATGAGCAAAAAAAAAACACAGAACTGAAATATCAAAATTATTTATTATTTTAACAGTTTTCCAAAGGCAACATTTTTAAATGTTTTGTTGTTGCAACTTTATTCGAAATTGATTAAATTAAAAATAACACATGTCAGATGGATTCTGTGTTAAGAGTCACAGTTCTAAACCGACAAATACAAATAGTGGTTGAATTGAAACGAAACAAAAACAATTATGTCTATGCGAGTACAATAGACAGTGGGACTAAGGAAGAAGAAATGAAACAAAAAGTTTTTTTTTTTTAATTTTACTGCACTTATTTTTTTCATGGAAAATATTTGTTATAGAAACAAGATTATATCATTCTAAAAAATTAAATATTGTTATTATGCGAGGGCGGATCAATAATTTCTTGGATTTTTTTTTTTTGCAAAACAATAATTTATTTTTCAACGTGATTTCCTTTTAATTCCAACGTTTTTCCAATTTTTATACCCCTTCCAAAAAAAAATAGGATTTTTCGAGGTGTTTCATATAGTCATTAATTTGGTCAATAATTTCATCGTTGGAGCTAAATTTTATTGCAACAAGCCATTTCTTTAGAATTGGAACCGGCAGTAGTCCCTAGCGGCTAAGTCGGAAGAATAGGGCGGATGAGGTGGTGCCAATTCGTAGCCCAGTTCATGGAGTTTTGCCATGGAAACTGCACACGTGCGCCTCCGTATATTATCTTGATGAAAAATAACTTATTTCTTGGCCATATGACGTCAGTTTCTTTTTAGCCCTCATTAAATCGGTCCAAAAAGTTGACATAATATTCCCTTCTGAAGGTGAGCGATGTGGATTATCCCGCGTACATCCCAAAAACTTTTGCCATCACCTTATTGGCGGAGCAGCTTGACCCAGAGAAACCCATTGTTTTATCTACTGCTTGGTCTCCGGAGTACAATAATAGATATACACATCAACCACACTCACAAAACGCCGCATACGATTTTAAATTGTTACCCTAAGGTGGTGTGCTACCAGGTCGGTGTGCTCAAAATAAATTGGTGAGGAAAAGTAATAGGGGGTGGATCATATATTTGACTCTTTTAGTTTAGGGGTACCCTGGGTTAGGTAGGTGATTTGAGGCGAAAATTTAATTTTCAAGGCGCCCAAACACGGACCATAAATGTGTCTAATTTATGACCAATGCCTAATAAGGTATTCTTCCCTATATCTTTTGGGAACACCCACGGGGTTGGGGACTTCCATGCAAAAATAAGAAAACTGAAATCAGATTCTTCGAAAACGATGTTCTTCATATGGCGTAGTGGAACTTTTTTTCCACATGGCAAAAGCTATAAAAAAAATCGAAGACACAATATCGATTGCTAAAGCAATCTATCCTATTGTTCAAGCACTACGAAAATGAGCATTCAAATCAAAATATTTTTCGAACACGTTGGAATTTTGTTTTTCTGTCAGCATGAGGGAACATTGTGCGCATACTTTAACAAACTTTATCTGTAGGAACTTCGAAGCCACCGATGGGGGACAACTAATTTTAATTTAGTTTTGAATTACATACGGTTTCATTGTCATATCATGTTATTTAAATGTTTTAAATTCCATTTTCCTCGTGAAGGCTCCACTGTGCACTGGCTGCTTTTAACCACATTAGTTCAAACAAACTACACTGGTACTTTACATGCCAAATACCACTCACAACCAAATGAAGTTGTTGTTTGTTTTGTAAAATAAATAAATTAAAACCATGTTTACTTTTGACAGTTAATTGCAAAAAAAAAACAAGAAAAAGAAAAATTAAATAAAAATCGGTAAAATAACAAAAGAAGCGAGAAAATGAGAAACATTTAAAGTTCTAATGATGACAATATGCATTTGAATTTGCTCCAATACCAGATTTGATGCTAAAAAAAAACGTGTTGAGGAAAGAAGGTGCCAGAAATCGGATAAAATTACATTTTGTAACATTATTTTGTTAAATTGAGGCCGCTCGGACGATGTTTTCTTCTAGCTGGAGGTCACACGCACCAACTTGAATCATTTCTTTTTTAATTGATTATATAAAAAATAGTTAGACAATAATTTTAAATACAGCACGTTTTGCAACTCATGTTTCAAATAAATAAAAAAAATATACAAAAGTTTGTATTTTTTGAAAACTGCGCCATCTGTTTTCGTAATGAGGCAGGCATCTGCTGCAATACCGCAGTATACTAAAAGATATTTCGGCTACCAAGCACCAAAATAAAGAAAATAAATTATTGATTATTAAGTTTATTTGACCCTTTTTTTAGTTTAATATTATACTATTTTTTTCGCGCTATAGCTCCCCCTATTTATTTAGTTTATTTACAGATATTTGGATAGCTTCTTCAGGGGTATTATATTATTGCCCTCAAGAAGCCATGCGAAGGAGAGCGAACTATCGGCAAATAAACTAAATAGTTCGAGGGACTTATAACTTGAACAAATAATAGAAATAAAAATGTATATGTATTATTGATTAGGCCGGGTCGATTTAGCAATCGTTATTTCGCCATCGATTTTTCCACACTACATAAAATAAAAAAAATAATATTCCAGCCCTCTAATTTTAATTTTTTTTTTATTTTTGTATGGCAACTCCTCTTCAGAGGTGGCGTAGTGCGCAGAGGATGTGTTTGAAAAAAAATATTGGTGAAAATATTATTACGGCTTGATCATACATTAGATTCTTCTATGGGCAGCCTGGAGCAAGTCAGTGTGATGGTTGAAACAGTATCATTCTGTAGGACTTTCAAGGTCCTCATCCAGCGTTCCCAACTCTGGCTTACAGATGACTCCAAATCAGAGGTTGGCAGTGCAGGCGCTGGAGTAGTTGCGTTTAACTTCCAGAAGGCTATTGCAATGGGGAAAATAGCCACAATGTTCCAGGCGGAGGTCCATGCCATAGAGTTTTGTGCGAGGAAATGCTTACATCGAAATATATGTATCTAGAGTCGACATATGAATCCTCCCTGATAGTGAAGCAGCTCTAAAATGCTTAAGGCCGTGTCAGATAAAACTTTGTTGCTTTGAAAGAAAAGTGTAAAAAAGTGTATGTCACAATAAAAACTTTGACAAGACCCGCGCATTGTTTGTTTATCAATAAAATATTGAATATATAAAATATTTTATATACATATGTACTTATTTGTAGTTTTGTTTATTATACATATATTTCAAATGAATTTATTCATTAAATTTATAAAATTTATTTATTTATTTGGAATTTTTTTTTGATTTCTGTTGACGCCAAGAGAAAATAAAAGAAAATTAAAGCAGCTAATTGTCAAAGCGTGCAAAAAGATGAAAGATGCCCAACTTTTTGCTTTGCTTTGCGTCAAATAAAATTTATGTGACAAGTGCCATATAAACATGTACATTTATCTTAAATGTCAAAGCGTGTATGTAACGCAACGCGAAGCAAAAGTTTTATCTGACACGGCCTTTACATCTTACTCGCTCCAATCAAGACTAGTTTGAGAATGTTACGAACTTCTTCAGGACCATTATTTTAGAAACAAATTAGTTATCGGATACAGGGCCACGAAAGACGTGGGGACTACGAAAGAAAGAGCGGACTGTTTAGCCAAATGGGGCGCAGCAAGGTTCTTTACAGGTCCTGCGGGTTTAACAACAGTTTTAGGGGCAGCATTCTATAACAATGGGAGGAAGAAAACCTTGCTGACTACTGGATCAGGGCAGAGTGAAATCCACCGTATGGCGAAAATCGGCAGAAAGGATATTAGACTACATACAGCGCTAATGACGGGGCACTGTAAGCTAAATCACCATCTTAAGGAACTGAAATTGGCAAGCAGTGATTTCAGCAGACTCTGTAATGAGAAGAAGGAAATGGCGGAACACCAATGCAGAACCACATACCTGGGCACTGGCTTATTGGAGCCCATGGACCTCGGTAACATGAAACCTGCAGCCGTAACAAGATTTGGCTAATAGCCTGGGACTCGGTTCATAGGGGACAAGAGCTGCACAAAAGATATTTTTGGACGAGGCGCACAATTGGCCCCAAAATGAGAATAAGAGAAAAAAGTAAATGTAGTGAGGGAGAAATTTATTTTCGGGCGAGTGAAACACGTGCCTCTTGAACTAATCAGTCCTACCGTGATGTCCGTAGGCTGTCAAATATATTTTTATGTCAAAATATATTTTAGCTATTAAATATATTTTTATCCTTACAAATCAACCCACCCTCTAAAACATATAATAATAGACCTGCATTTGTATAGGGCCTAATTAAGGGCAAACAACACTGTTTGCGGGAACTTGTCTACGATTTTCACATTTCATTTTGAAAATGTTCAGCTTATTTTCGTAACTGTACTTCTAAAGCCACAAACACTTTTTTTGGCCTCCAATAAACAAACTTTCAAGCTCTTAATAATCAACAAATTTGATAAATATTCAGTTATAATTGACACACTTTGATAACTCACGATCAACAGTGACACACACACACACATACGCATGAATTTATGCAGGTATAATATATTTGTATTAATATCTTTAAACGCAATTTTGTAGTTGTATAAAACTTGATCGACCATCTTTCAAGTGATAAAAATATGACCAAAGCAGAGCTGGAAGTTCTTTATCAACTGTTACTTACTGGCAATAAATCGTAAACATTATTACAGAACATCAAATGGATATTTTTAATGCAAATTACCCGAGTGAATCTAAAAATAGTTGAATTCAAATGAATGCTGTTTCAGTTCTTCAAATAAAAGTTAAAGTGAAAAACGTCAGTTACAAACTTGGCATTTTATTAGGACATATTTGGAAAAGCAGAACAGTATTTTAGACCAAAACCTTATAAGTCTGAAATAATTTGTATTAATTAGGGGGTAATAATATAATCATTAAACGGCTTTAGTTAAGAATGTTTTTCATAGCCGGCATTAAATTAATTATTTTCATTAAAAATAATTTTTTTCCAATAAAAAGCAGCTGTTGTATGCAAAGATTTCCACAAAATTTGGTAACGAAAAGGTGCTGCCCTACTTTTGATGTAATCAAAGGCAAATACTTATTTACAACTGAAATTTTTTTTTATAAAAATTAACTAATTTCACATTTAAATATCGAAATTCGCCATTACTGTAGGCAAAATATTACCTTATTAGTTGTATGAAAATTTTATTTAGTTTCATGGACATACATATTCATACATAGTTTTTTTAGGCATCAGTCAGAGTCGCTGGTATTCACAATTACGCTTAGAAGTGAAACCCTTTAATACGCACGCATACATGTGTATCTGCTTTCTTACATTGAAAATAAACACAAGCTGTTTTTTGATTTTTCACTTTCTTCTTTGAGAAATAAATTCATTATTTATTTTGTTTTGTATTTGTATGATTGATCTATGATGTGCGATGATGATATTTATCAATATTTACTTTTATTGTTTACTAACCTTTTTTTCACGCCTAATTTAATTTTACCAAAATCATAATCGCTTACCTGGAAGAGATAAGAAAAACTTTAATCAATATATAAAACTCAATTAGAGAAACGTTTGGCTAAAAAGTAGATTACACAATTCTTTAAACGAAATATTAAATAAAATATTAAAAAAAAAGAAATAAATCAAGCAAAATTAATCGATAGAAAATTGTTACAGGCCAACCTAAATTAGAGCGTCAAGCGTATTTCTGTTGTCTAAACCACCCATTTCCATACAAAATGGGGGGCTTAGACAGTAAAATTACGCTTGACGCGCTAATTTAGGTTGGACTGTTAGTTGTGTGAGTTCGATTTTACTTCCTTAAAATTGAGGTTTTTTTTCGAAGAAGGCAATAAATGTAAAGCTAAAGACTAATGACCGTTTCAAGCCCATCACGACGATCATCAGCACCCAAAAGAATTCGATTCCAAGTCATACTAATTGCATAGTTTTTTTTTAACAGAAGTAATCGAATGGATATAATTTATTTAAAAAACAAGCAAAAAACTTGGCAACTACAGCAAGAGCTTAAATTTATTTTGGATTCCTTAGGGAATAACTGAACAAAGAAATTATTGGAACTCTGAAAAATTAAAAACAATATTCAATAATGTGCAGCTCCCCTTGGACAGCCTGTTGAGCAACAAGCAACAATAGATTTCCGCATATTAATAAATTTAAATGCAGAGCATTAGGAATCAAATTTTCAATGTAAAATTTATCGATAACTTATATTTTATATATTTATTTGAGCTTAAGGTCTTTTGTAATTTGAGTATTTATTTTTGTCGATATTTCGCTCTCCTTCGGATAGCTTCTTCAGGACAATAATAATGAAAAATGTTTTGATTGGTTTTTTTCAAAAAACATTTTTCATTATTATTGTCCTGAAGAAGCTATCCGAAGGAGAGCGAAATATCGACAAAAATAAATACTCAAATTACAAAAGACCTTAAGCTCAAATAAATATATAAAATATAAGGGAAAAAAAGGGGTCAAAATAACGAAATATTAAATTTATCGATAACAAATATTTTTTGGAACTCTATCGACCAGAAGAATTTCATATAGTAAGTTTAACAATGGCAAACATTTTTTATAACAAATGTAAACACAACAAACCTGAACTGAACGATGACATAAACATTTTACTACAAGGAAAAAACAAACAAAAGATTTGCACAAAACTTATCGATAACAAGTATTTTTTATAGAATATTTTCTATGGAGAAAACAATTGTTTTGATAAATGCATGAAAGCCAAAACAAAAAATTCATTACATAAAGTTCACCAGTCAAGAAAATTTATCGATAACAATTTTTTTCACAACAAAAGTTATGCAATATAAAAATTCAAATAAGACAAAAATTTTTAATGAAAGCTCCTCGATAACAACAGTTTCGTACACAAATTAATCGATAGCAAAAATGTTCTAGAGAAAAATTTTCGGCAGCAAATTTTGTTGTGCAAAACTTATCGCTTACAAGTATTTTTTTTTTTTTTTTGGAAATTTATCGATACTAAAATTTTTATAAAAACTTGATGACTAACATTTATAAGACTTATCAGTAACAACAATTTCATACTGTTGAGTTGTAAGCAAGAAGAATTGCTTTATAAAATTTATTAATACAGAGAAATTAACTTAATTATTTATTTGCTTTAAGAGCCAATTGAAATATATTATATCGGGTCTAAAAATAGACCTTATTAAATATATAATTTTTATTTGATCCTTTTAATTATTGAATAAACTAATTTATAATATTAATTTAATTACAAATATTATCTTGAAGATGCTAACAAACTGTTAGCGAAATATTGAATAATATTGTTAATAAATTTTTATATTAAAAACGATCTGAAGCTGTATAAATTAGTTTATTCAATAGACCTTATTAATGTTTTCTGTCTTCTTCAGCCGTCTATATGCCGCCGACATTTCATTGATGCTAATCAACTCGTCAGTAGACTCGAGAAAGTTTAATAGTTGGGATTTCAAACATTCCTTTAAGATTTTTCGAGTCTACTGATAAAAAGACCATATTCGAATACACTTAAGATCACATAAAAATTAACTAAATTTACTTTGAAGCTCAAATTTCTGTCCATTAGTTTCTGATAAAAACAAGAAGAAAAATAAAACGTTCAATCTGAAAGAATATTTTTATGTAGCTGAAAACAAGTGCAATAATATTTTTTTTTTTGTTCAGCTTTCCCAATCTTGTTTGTCATGCAACCTGTGCTGAAACGCTGTGATTAGATTTTTAGTTACTTATATTTCCAAGTCTTTCCTAATCGTATTAATCACCACCATTAGTTTAACATCAAAACTAGTCATTTTAGCCTGAAAGGAGGATTTTTTTTCTTTACGTTGTCCACATTATAATTATTATTTCTCTTGATTTCAGCAACGGAAGCTGTCAATTTAACATGTTGAATATGTCTCTACCGTTTGCTGCGAAGTTACACTTTTAGTTGTTTAAAATTTTTCTTTTTTTTTAATATTTTTGTTGCAAACAAAAAAACACAACATCGTTGTCCATTTATGTCCATCCAGTCAAAGTTGTGGCGACACGTAGCAAAGAAAAAGAAGAAGAAGAAGAAAAAATGAAACCATAAAATAATCTTTGAATCATCATTAACACATAAAAACAAGAAAAGTAACAAGATCTCACGAATGAAAAGACATTTAAGAGGGAAAAAAAACTTAAAATGGTTTTCCATCCATTATCAAGACTAGAGCACCTAAACGGTATTAAAAGTAAAACTACACGAAACCTATTAAGACAAAAAAAAAACAAGAAAAAAAAGAACGAAATATTGTTATAAATGCTAGAAAACGTTAACAGATAAACCAGACGCGATATGTAAGCCAGAATTATTAAGGGCATGCACTTTAAGTGGGGCAAATAAGTTTGGCAAAGTAAAGGATTTCAAACAAAGACCTGTCAACGCTACTTGAATGTTTGCACTAGTAAACTGCCAAGGCAAGTACATGAAAAATAAATATTTATTATAAAATTATATAGAATTATTGTTATAGAATTATTAGCCAATTATTTAATACATACGTACAGCATGCGTTTTGGATTTCATGCAAAATTTTTTTATGCGCACTTCAAGCAGATATTTTTTTTTTTTTGCATCAGAAGAATATAATGTAAGATGGGACAAAGGAAATCACCCCATTGGAGGCTGCTCTTATTTTTCTTTTATCTCCTGTTTACATCAGACATTCCAATTCCAGCATCAAGTAATAATATGACAGCTACATTTGCTGTTCACACTGTTTTAAATGTCAGCCCACGAAAGCGTCACATGG